>JAYJKW010000321.1:15000-17500 GCA_035084275.1 Hydrolagus colliei | reverse complement strand
GAGTGTGTGTGTGTGAGGGAGTGTGTGAGTGTGTTCGCTCATTCGTTCGTTCGTTCGCTCGTTCGCTCGTTCGTTCGTTCGTTCGCTCGTTCGCTCGTTCGTTCGCTCGTTCGTTCGCTCGTTCGTTCGTTCGCTCGTTCGTTCGCTCGTTCGTTCGCTCGTTCGTTCGTTCACTCGTTCGTTCGCTCGCTCGCTCGTCCGTTCGTTCGCTCGTTCGTTCACGAGTGAGTGAGTGTGTGAGGGAATGTGTGAGTGTGTGAGGGAGTGTGTGAGTGTGTTCGCTCGTTCGTTCGCTCGTTCGTTCGCTCGTTCGTTCGCTCGTTCGTTCGTTCACTCGTTCGTTCGCTCGCTCGTTCGCTCGTCCGTTCGTTCGCTCGTTCGTTCACGAGTGAGTGAGTGTGTGAGGGAGTGTGTGTGTGTGAGGGAGTGTGTGAGTGTGTTCGCTCATTCGTTCGTTCGTTCGCTCGTTCGTTCGCTCGTTCGTTCGCTCGTTCGTTCGTTCGCTCGTTCGTTCGCTCGTTCGTTTGCTCGTTCGTTCGTTCACTCGTTCGTTCGCTCGCTCGTTCGCTCGTCCGTTCGTTCGCTCGTTCGTTCACGAGTGAGTGAGTGTGTGAGGGAATGTGTGAGTGTGTTCGCTCGTTCGTTCGCTCGTTCGTTCGCTCGTTCGTTCGTTCGCTCGTTCGTTCGTTCGCTCGCTCGTTCGCTTGTTCGTTCGCTCGTTCGTTCGCTCGTTCGTTCGTTCGCTCGTTCGTTCACGAGTGAGTGTGTGAGTGAGTGTGTGAGTGTGTGAGGGAGTGTGTGAGTGTGTGAGGGAGTGTGTGAGTGTGTGAGGGAGGGAGGGAGGGAGGGAGTGTGTGAGGGAGTGTGTGAGTGTGTGAGGGAGTGAGTGAGTGTGTGAGTGAGTGTGTGAGGGAGTGTGTGAGGGAGTGTGTGAGGGAGTGTGTGAGTGTGTGAGTGAGTGAGTGAGGGAGGGAGGGAGGGAGGGCGGGAGGGAGGGAGGGAGGGAGGGAGGGAGGGAGTGTGTGAGTGTGTGAGGGAGTGTGTGAGTGTGTGAGGGAGGGAGGGAGGGAGGGAGGGAGGGAGGGAGGGAGGGAGGGAGGAAGACTCACATCAGTTCCTGTAGATCTTGTGGAAGAGGAGGAGAGTGAGGGAGACAGAGATAATCATCGAGCAAAAGGCAAACATCGAAAACACTCCCGTCAGGGCCATCAACGCTTCCTGTAACACACACACACACTCACTGACACACTCACACACACACACACTCACTGACACACTCACACACACACACTCACACACTGACACACTCACACACACTCACTGACACACACACACTGACACACACACACACACTCACTGACACACACACACACACTCACTGACACACACACACACACACTGACACACACACACACACTGACACACACACACACTCACTGACACACTCACACACACACACACACACACACTGACACACACACACACACTGACACACACACACACACTCACTGACACACACACACACTCACTGACACACACACACACTCACTGACACACACACACTCACTGACACACTCACTGACACACACACACACACACACACACTCACTGACACACACACACACACACACACACACACACACTGACACACACACACACACACACTGACACACACACACACACACTCACTGACACACACACACACACACACACACACACTGACACACACACACACACACACTCACTGACACACACACACACACTCACTGACACACACACACACACTCACTGACACACACACATACTCACTGACACACACACACACACACACACACTGACACACACACACACTCACACACACACTGACACACACACACACTCACACACACACTGACACACACACACACTGACACACACACACACACACTCACTGACACACACACTGACACACACACACACACACACACTCACTGACACACACACACACACACTCACTGACACACACACACACACACACACTGACACACACACACACTGACACACACACACACACACTGACACACGCACTGACACACTCACACACTCACTGATGCACTTGCACACTCACTGACACACACACGGATGCACTCGCACACTCACTGACACACTCACTGTGCGAGGGAGGGAGAGTGTCTGAGAGGGACACACTCACTGACACATTTATTTACACACTCACACACACACACAGTCACTCGTGAACGAACGATCGAACGAACACATTCACTCAGAGAGAGACAGAGAGACAAAAAGTGAGACAGAGAGACTGAGAGACTGAGAGAGAGACTGAGAGAGACAGAGAGTGAGACAGAGAGAGAGACTGAGAGAGAGACTGAGAGACTGAGAGAGACTGAGACAGAGAGACAAAAGGTGAGACAGAGAGACTGAGAGAGAGACTGAGAGAGAGAGACACAGAGAGTGAGACAGAGACTGAGGCAGAGAGAGAGACTGAGAGAGAGAGAGA
>JAYJKW010000321.1:0-7500 GCA_035084275.1 Hydrolagus colliei | reverse complement strand
AGAGAGAGACACAGAGAGAGACACAGAGAGAGAGACACAGAGAGAGACACAGAGAGACACAGAGAGAGACACAGAGAGACACAGAGAGACACAGAGAGACACAGAGAGAGACACAGAGAGACACAGAGAGACACAGAGAGAGACACAGAGAGACACAGAGAGACACAGAGAGAGACACAGAGAGAGACACAGAGAGAGACACAGAGAGACACAGAGAGACACAGAGAGACACAGAGAGAGACACAGAGAGACACAGAGAGACACAGAGAGAGACACAGAGAGAGACACAGAGAGACACAGAGAGACTCAGAGAGAGACTAAGACACAGAGAGACACAGAGAGACACAGAGAGAGACACAGAGAGACACAGAGAGAGACATAGAGAGAGACACAGAGAGAGACACAGAGAGAGATACAGAGAGAGACACAGAGAGAGACACAGAGAGAGACACAGAGAGAGACACAGAGAGAGACACAGAGAGAGACACAGAGAGACACAGAGAGACACAGAGAGACACAGAGAGAGACACAGAGAGAGACACAGAGAGACACAGAGAGAGACACAGAGAGACACAGAGAGACACAGAGAGAGACAGAGAGACACAGAGAGACACAGAGAGAGACACACAGAGAGACACAGAGAGAGACACAGAGAGACACAGAGAGAGACACAGAGAGACACAGAGAGAGAGACACACAGAGAGACACAGAGAGAGACAGAGAGACACACAGAGAGAGACACAGAGAGACACAGAGAGAGAGAGAGAGAGACACAGAGAGAGACACAGAGAGACACAGAGAGAGAGAGAGACACACACAGAGAGAGACACAGAGAGACACAGAGAGAGACAGAGAGAGACACAGAGAGACACAGAGAGAGACACAGAGAGAGACACAGAGAGAGACAGAGAGAGACACAGAGAGAGAGAGAGAGACACAGAGAGAGACACAGAGAGAGAGACAGAGAGACACAGAGAGAGACAGAGAGAGACACAGAGAGAGACAGAGAGAGACACAGAGAGAGACACAGAGAGAGATACAGAGAGAGACACAGAGAGAGACACAGAGAGAGACACAGAGAGAGATACAGAGAGACACAGAGAGAGACACAGAGAGAGACACAGAGAGAGACACAGAGAGAGACACAGAGAGAGATACAGAGAGAGATACAGAGAGACACAGAGAGAGAGACAGAGAGACACAGACAGAGACACAGAGAGAGACACAGAGAGAGAGACAGAGAGACACAGAGAGAGACAGAGAGAGACACAGAGAGAGACAGAGAGAGACACAGAGAGAGACACAGAGAGAGATACAGAGAGAGACACAGAGAGACACAGAGAGACACAGAGAGAGACACAGAGAGAGACACAGAGAGACACAGAGAGACACAGAGAGAGACAGAGAGAGACACAGAGAGAGAGAGAGAGACACAGAGAGAGACAGAGAGAGACACAGAGAGAGAGAGAGAGACACAGAGAGAGACACAGAGAGAGACACAGAGAGAGAGACAGAGAGACACAGAGAGAGACAGAGAGAGACACAGAGAGAGACAGAGAGAGACACAGAGAGAGACACAGAGAGAGATACAGAGAGAGACACAGAGAGAGACACAGAGAGAGACACAGAGAGAGATACAGAGAGAGATACAGAGAGACACAGAGAGAGAGACAGAGAGACACAGACAGAGACACAGAGAGAGACACAGAGAGAGAGACAGAGAGACACAGAGAGAGACAGAGAGAGACACAGAGAGAGACAGAGAGAGACACAGAGAGAGACACAGAGAGAGATACAGAGAGAGACACAGAGAGACACAGAGAGACACAGAGAGAGACACAGAGAGAGACACAGAGAGAGACACAGAGAGACACAGAGAGAGACACAGAGAGAGACACAGAGAGAGATACAGAGAGAGACACAGAGAGACACAGAGAGACACAGAGAGAGACAGAGAGAGACACAGAGAGAGACACAGAGAGACACAGAGAGACTCAGAGAGAGACTAAGAGAGAGAGACACAGAGAGACACAGAGAGAGACACAGAGAGAGACACAGAGAGAGAGAGATAGACACAGAGAGAGACACAGAGAGACTCAGAGAGACACACAGAGAGAGAGAGAGACAGAGAGAGAGACAGAGAGACACAGAGAGAGACACAGAGAGACACACAGAGAGACACAGAGAGAGATACAGAGAGAGACACAGAGAGACACACAGAGAGACACAGAGAGACAGAGAGAAACACAGAGAGACACAGAGAGAGACACAGAGAGAGACAGAGAGACACAGAGAGACAGAGAGAGACAGAGAAACACAGAGAGACACAGAGAGAGACACACAGAGAGACACAGAGAGAGACAGAGAGAGAGACAGAGAGACAGAGAGACAGAGAGACACAGAGAGACACAGAGAGAGACACACAGAGAGACACAGAGAGACAGAGAGAGACACAGAGAGAGACAGAGAGAGACACAGAGAGACAGAGAGAGACACAGAGAGACAGAGAGAGAGACACACAGAGAGAGACACAGAGAGAGACACAGAGAGACTCAGAGAGAGACACAGAGAGACACAGAGAGAGACACACAGAGAGAGAGACAGAGAGAGAGACACAGAGAGAGACACAGAGAGAGAGACACAGAGAGAGAGACAGAGAGAGACACAGAGTGACACACACAGTGACACACAGAGAGAGACACAGAGAGAGAGACACAGAGAGAGACACTGAGAGAGAGACACAGAGAGAGATAGAGACTAAGAGAGAGACACAGAGAGAGACAGAGAGACTAAGAGAGAGAGACAGAGAGAGAGAGACACACACACAGAGACTGAGACACACACACACACACACACAGTGACTGAGAGAGACTGAGACACACACACACATAGTGACTGAGAGAGAGACTGAGACACACACACAGACACACAGAGAGAGACTGAGACACACACACATAGTGACTGAGAGAGACTGAGACACACACACACACACACAGTGACTGAGACACACACACACACAGTGACTGAGAGAGAGAGAGACTGAGACACACACACACAGAGACTGAGACACACACACACACACACAGAGACTGAGACACACACACACACACACAGAGAGACTGAGACACACACACACACACACAGAGACTGAGACACACACACACACACAGAGACTGAGACACACACACAGTGAGACTGAGAGAGACTGAGACACACACACACACACAGTGACTGAGACACACACACAGACACAGAGAGAGAGAGAGACTGAGACACACACACACACAGACACAGAGAGAGAGAGAGAGAGACTGAGACACACACACACAGAGACTGAGACACACACACAGTGACTGAGAGAGAGACTGAGACACACACACACACACAGAGAGAGACTGAGACACAGACACACAGAGAGACTGAGACACACACACACACAGTGACTGAGAGAGAGACTGAGACACAGACACACAGAGAGACTGAGACACACACACACACAGTGACTGAGAGAGAGACTGAGACACACACACAGTGACTGAGAGAGAGACACACACACACAGTGACTGAGACAGAGAGAGAGACTGAGACACACACACACAGAGAGACTGAGACACAGACACACAGAGAGACTGAGACACACACACACAGTGACTGAGACACACACACACACAGTGACTGAGAGAGAGAGAGACTGAGACACACACACACAGAGACTGAGACACACACACATAGTGACTGAGAGACTGAGACACACACACATAGTGACTGAGAGAGACTGAGACACACACACATAGTGACTGAGAGAGACTGAGACACACACACACACATACAGTGACTGAGACGACACACACACACAGAGACACAGAGAGAGAGAGAGACTGAGACACACACACACACACACAGTGACTGAGAGAGACTGAGACACACACACACAGACACAGAGAGACTGAGACACACACACACAGACACACAGAGAGAGACTGAGACACACACACACAGTGAGACTGAGAGAGAGACTGAGACACACACACACACAGTGAGACTGAGACACACACACACAGAGAGAGACTGAGACACACACACACAGTGACTGAGAGAGAGAGACTGAGACACACACACAGTGACTGAGAGAGACTGAGAAACACACACACACACACAGTGACTGAGACACACACACAGACACAGAGAGAGAGAGAGACTGAGAACACACACACACACACACAAGACACACAGAGAGAGACTGAGACACACACACACACAGAGACTGAGACACACACACACACAGAGAGAGACTGAGACACACACACATAGTGACTGAGAGAGACTGAGACACACACACATAGTGACTGAGAGAGACTGAGACACACACACAACAGAGAGACTGAGACACACACACACACAGTGGCTGAGAGAGAGACTGAGACACACACACACAGAGAGACTGAGACACACACACACACAGAGACTGAGACACATACACACAGAGAGAGACTGAGACACACACACACACAGAGAGACTGAGACACACACACACAGTGAGACTGAGACACACACACACACAGAGACTGAGACACACACACACACAGTGAGACTCAGAGAGAGACTGAGACACACACACACAGTGAGACTGAGGACACACACACACAGTGACTGAGACAGAGACTGAGACACACACACACACACAGAGACTGAGACACACACACAACAGTGACTGAGACAGAGAGAGAGACTGAGACACACACACACAGAGAGACTGAGACACAGACACACAGAGAGACTGAGACACACACACACACAGTGACTGAGAGAGAGACTGAGACACACACACAGTGAGACTGAGAGAGAGACTGAGACACACACACACACAGAGACTGAGACACACACACACACAGTGAGACTGAGAGAGAGACTGAGACACACACACACAGTGACTGAGAGAGAGACTGAGACACACACACACAGTGAGACTGAGACACACACACACAGTGACTGAGAGAGAGACTGAGACACACACACACACACAGAGACTGAGACACACACACACACACACAGAGACTGAGACACACACACACACACACACAGAGACTGAGACACACACACACACACACACAGAGACTGAGACACACACACACACACACAGAGACTGAGACACACACACACACAGAGACTGAGACACAACACACACACACACAACAGAGACCTGAGACACACACACACACACAGAGACTGAGACACACACACACAGAGACTGAGACACACACACACACAGTGACTGAGAGAGAGACTGAGACACACACACACACACACAGAGACTGAGACACACACACACACACACAGAGACTGAGACACACACACACACAGTGAGACTGAGACACACACACACAGAGAGTGAGACACACACACACACACACAGAGACTGAGACACAAGACACACACAGAGACTGAGACACACACACACAGTGAGACTGAGACACGACACACACAGAGAGACGTGACACACACACACACAGAGAGAGACTGAGACACACACACATAGTGACTGAGAGAGACTGAGACACACACCACACAGAGAGACTGAGACACACACACACACACATAGTGACTGAGAGAGACTGAGACACACACACACAGAGAGACTGAGAGACACACACACACACAGAGACTGAGACACACACACACACAGAGAGACTGAGACACACACACACACACAGAGACTGAGAGACACACACACACAGTGAGACTGAGACACACACACACAGAGACTGAGACACACACACACAGTGAGACTCAGAGAGAGACTGAGACACACACACACAGTGAGACTGAGACAACACACACACAGTGACTGAGACAGAGACTGAGACACACACACACACAGAGACTGAGACACACACACAGTGAGACTGAGAGAGAGACTGAGACACACACACACACACACAGTGAGACTGAGACACACACACACACAGTGAGACTGAGAGAGAGACTGAGACACACACACACACACAGTGAGACTGAGACACACACACACAGTGACTGAGACAGAGACTGAGACAGAGAGAGAGAGACTGTGTGAGACAGACAGACAGACAGACAGACAGAGAGACAGACAGACAGACAGACAGACAGACAGACAGACAGACAGACAGACAGAGAGTCTCCTCACCCCCCAGTGCCTCGAGTTCAGTCCCCATGAAGTTCTCAAGCATGTTGTCTGGGGAGTAAGGGAGGGGAGGGACCAGGGGAGGGGGCTGTGGAGTGAGCCGCACGAGGTGGAGGGGGGGGAGGTCGTGGGGGGGTCAATCGTCTCCCTCCGCGTCTCGCTCGGACTCTGTGGAGCCATGGAGGGGGCTGGGAGAGACTCAGAGAGAGAGACTGAGACACAGAGAGAGACTGAGACAGAGAGAGAGACTGAGACACAGAGAGAGACTGAGACACAGAGAGAGACTGAGACTCAGAGAGAGACTGAGACGGAGAGAGAGAGAGACTGAGACACAGAGAGAGGAGAGAGACTGAGACGGAAGAGAGAGACTGAGACTCAGAGAGAGACTGAGACAGAGAGAGAGACTGAGACACAGAGAGAGAGACTGAGACACAGAGAGAGACTGAGACACAGAGAGAGACTGAGACAGAGAGAGAGACTGAGAACAGAGACGCAGAGAGAGACTGAGACACAGAGAGACTGAGACAGAGAGAGAGACTGAGACAGCAGAGACGCAGAGACTGAGAGAGACTGAGACAGAGAGAGACTGAGACACTGAGAGAGAGACTGAGACTCAGAGAGAGAGACTGAGACACAGAGAGAGACTGAGACACAGAGAGACTGAGACAGAGAAACTGAGAGAGAGAGAGACTGAGACAGAGAGAGACTGAGACTGAGAGACTGACAGAGAAGAGACTCAGAGAGAGAGAGAGACTGAGAGAGAGAAAGACTGAGACACACAGAGAGAGACTCAGAGAGAGACTGAGAGAGACACTGAGAGAGAGACTGAGACAGAGAGAGACTTGGAGACTGAGACGCAGAGACTCAGAGAGACACAGACTGGGAGAGACTCCCTCTCTCCCCTCTCTCTCTCTCTCTCCCTCTCTCTCTCTCTCTCCCTCCCTCTCTCTCTCTCTCTCTCTCTCCTCCCTCTCTCTCTCTCTCTCTCTCTCTCTCTCTCACTCCCTCTCTCTCTCTCTCCTCTCTCACTCCCTCTCTCTCTCCCTCTCTGTCCTCTCTCCTCCCTCTCTCTCTCTCCCTCTCTCTCTCTATCCCTCCCTCGCTCTTCTCTCTCTCTCCTCTCTCTCTCCCTCTCTCTCTCCTCTCTCTCCCTCCCTCTCTCTCTCTCTCCCTCTCTCTCTCTCTCCTCTCCCTCTCTCTCTCCCTCCCTCTCTCTCCTCCATCCCTCTCTCTCTCCCTCCCTCTCTCTCTCCCTCCCTCTCCTTTCTCCTCCTCCCTCTCTCTCTCCTCTCTCCCTCTCCTCCTCATCTCACTCACTCCTCTCTCTCTCTCTCTCTCTA
>JAYJKW010000502.1:0-22350 GCA_035084275.1 Hydrolagus colliei | reverse complement strand
GGTTATGGAACTGACAGCCAATCAGGCTTTGGTAGTTATGGCCAACCAGACTATGGGGATAGCGGCCTATCATCTGCTGGCCTTGGCAGCCTACCAAGTTACCTGGCGGGTAGCCTATCAGGTTATGGAGACAGCAGTCAGTCAGGCTCCAGCGGTTACGGCCAATCAGGCTATGGAAATTATGGCCAATCAAGTTATGGTGACACCAGCCAATTAGGGTCCGACAGCTATGGCCAATCAGGTTACGGAGGATACGGTCAACCAGATTCCAGCAGTTACAGCCAATTAGGTTATGGAGCCAATAGCCAATCAGGTTATGGCCAAACAGGTGGAAGTTATAGCCAACCAGGTTATAGTGATACAAGCCAATCAGGCTATGGAAGTTACAGCCAACCTGGAAATGGGGGTTCTGGCTCGTCAGGTTATTCGGATTACATCCAACCAAGTTATGGAAGTTACATCCAACCAAGTTCTGGAAGTTACAGCCAACCAAGTTATGGAAGTTACATCCAACCAGGTTATGGATCTTACAACCCAGGTTACAGAGATGTCTCCAATGTGGGGGCTTCGGATGCCCCCGGCTATAACCCTGGGAAAAACCTGATTCAGAAACGGGTTCCAATCAACCCGAAGTGGGCAGTGAATGTTAAGCCAATGGAGATATCCACGAAGGTGAAGAGGGATTTATACAGTGGGCCCTGTGTCCGTGGCTGGAATAGCTTCAATGGCATCTGCTACAAGTACTTCCTGACGAAGCTGAACTGGATCGACGCAGAGGTAAATCAGTGTTAATGAACAACACTGAGGTTGTTCGGTTATTTATTTGTTTTTTTTTGGTCAGCCAGGTGTCTAAAAAAATGCGGAAACCCATCAGCGCACGTAGCGGTATCGAGACCAAGATGAGGATGCCATGCATCCCAACAAACACATGGAAATTCCAGAGATAGATGGTTGAAAAGGAAGTTTATCAGGAGCTCAATGAGAGGATCCTCTGTTCCAAGTATGTTCCCAGTAACTGGTCCACTCTTCCAAGTCCAGCTGATAAGCTGGCTGTGCTATCATCAGAAGTGACCTGGAGTACCGCAGACCTGTCTGGCTCAGGAAGTGGATACTGAGACCGCCACGGCGGCTGGCTCAATCCCGGCAATCCTTTGCCATACATCCACCTTGCCGCCAGATCATGGAAGGCTATTAGGTTGGCTATAAGATCCAGTGTGAAAAATGAGAAGCAAAGGAGAGTAACAACGTTGATCCCAGTCTAAGAGGGAAGGACTGTGAGCAACAATCAGTCAAGGGCTCATTTGAGGAATGGCTCACACAACCTTTATATACTTTATAGAGAACAATAGTTTTTGATGCATTGAAACAGCAAAAAAAAAGATTTAGGTGTCTAAGAGCTATTCCGGGACAGATACCAGGAAGTTTGATGAAGCTGATAAATGACATGGAACAGATTGCAAGGGAAGGTGGTTGAGGTCAGGACACTTGGCTTATTTAAGAAACAGATCAATGCTGTGATGGGGGATAGCTGAGCGGGGAGGATTCTGGAGGAGTAGACCAATGTGGCTGAAACACAAACCTCTTGAGATCATTAACAAAAACACAAAATACTGCGGATGCTGGAAATCTAAACAAAAACAGAAGTTGCTGGGGAAACTCAGCAGGTCAGGCAGCATCCATGGAGAAAGTAAAAGTGAGTCAACATTTTGGGTCACAGCCCTTCGTCAGAGCTGGGGCATGTTGGGAGGGAGAGGTTTTTAAGGATAAGTTAGAGAGGGGGAGGCAGGACAAGGAAGACAAAGGAGACAAATAAGACAGAAAAAGAAGACAAAGCAAAATATTTGTTAATTGATGGGTTAAATAGGTGATAACGGTGTAAAATAAAAAGGGAGTGGGTTTAAACAAAACTGGGGAGAAAAGGTGTTAATAGTGAAGAGCAGGCAACACACCAGAGAGACAAGGGGTGTCTGGACTGATGATTGTAATGGGGGAGGGGGAGCTTCTATGGTTTGAAATGGCTGAAATCGATGTTGAGGCCAGAGGGCTGTAGGGTCCCTAGCAGATAGATAAGACGCTATTCCTCAAGCTTTTGCGGTAGGTCACCGGATCAGTGCAGGAGATCATGGATGGAGAGGTCAGCCTCTGAATGTGAGCGTGAATTGAAATGGAGGGAGACCAGAAGATCAGGGTAGACGCTCTGCAAATCGGTCTCCCAATCTGCGCTTAGTCTCCTCAATGTAGAGGAGACCACACCGTGAGCAGCGGATGCAGTAAACTACATTGGTGGTAGAACAGGTGATATGGAAGCTGTGTTTGGGTCCTTGGAGAGTGGTTTGGGTGGAGGTGAAAGGGCAGGTATTACATCCCCTGTGCTGGCACGGGAAGGTGCCAGGGGAAGGAGAGGAGCTGGTGGTGCTGACAGTGGAATGAACCAAAGAATCCTGGAGGACTAAGGGGACCCTATCATGGTTCAGGGTTTTTAGGGTGGGGTGGGGGGAAGGGGTGAGGGCAGAGGTGCGGGAAATCGGATTGACACCGTCAAGGGCCTTCATCGTCACGGTTGGTGAGTTTCATCAGGCGATTTGACCATGAGGTGGAGGCATTACCCAGAGAGTGATTTACAACTGGAATACTGTACGCTGGCAGGAAAGGTAGCTGAGGCCAGGATTCCATTAAGAAACAGTTTGATGCGGTGATGGGTGGGTACAAAGTCAGCCTGGCTTGGTTGATAGTATATAGCAATACCTTTTCGGGATTAGAAAGTTGTATTCTTCAGCCTCACATTTGAAGGCAAATGTTGAAGGCAAATAAAAACAACAACAACTTGGGTTTATATAACGCCCTCCACACCAGATAACGTTTCAGAGCGCTTCACAAGCGCTGAGCCAGGGGGAGGAGGAAGGTGACCGTAGGCGCGGTCGAACAGAAAGTCTTCACCCACGACCTGAAAATGGAAAAGGAGGGGGTGAGGCAGAGGGATTGAGAGAGGGAGTTCCAGAGCTTCGGGGCGTAGAGACTGAAAGCGTGGCTGCAGACGTTTATTTGAGACAAAGAATGGGATTAGAAAAGAGTTGGAAAAGAGAATGGTTTATGTCTCTCATTGTCTTGGCTAATAATCCCACAGATTGAATTGATTATTCACTTTATGGCTGTGTGTCAGAACTTCACACACCTGACTCTGTTTGTGTCTGCGCTACAGGTTGTTGGTAATTACCTATGAAGCTCTTTCAGATGTTTTGACAATATAAGGCAATGAATGTAAAAAAATTTAAAAAGGATAAAACGGATGCCACATCCAGGGTTAGGTGAGAAATGTTCTCAGTACTGTTCATCCATCATTTGAAATTTCAAATGTGCTCAATGACCCCTGTACCAAGTCATAACCTTGAAATGCTATGTATAAACTTTTGCAAGGCGTTACAGGAGCTCTACTCTAGAGTGTTGGGTGTAGAAGCGATCTGGAGCCGATGCCAAACAAGCACAGGGACATCATAAAATGTCATCATTTAGTGTTGGGGAAAGAACAAGCGAATGGGATAGGAGCAGAGAGGTCCAGTGAGGGAGCGAGCACCAGCAGAAACACGATAGGGAGAGAGAGCAGCGAATGGGTTAGGAGAGGAGGGGTCCGGTGGGGGAGAGAACACCAAACACGATGGGCTGAATTTGCTGGAATCTTTGTCTGGTTCTAATACAAAATGACTCTTCTGGCACCAAGCAGTGTGAAGACAGTGACTGCCGTTGACTTCTACCAAACGGAGCAGTAAATTCTGATTGCGTTCTCTAATCGTTTCCTCCCTCAGTTGTACTGCCAGAGCATCAATTACGAAGGGCACCTAGCCTCTATCCACTGCCGCCTGCAGAATAGCTTCATCGCAGAACTGATAGGAAAAGACAAATACTTCTATTCTCACACTTGGCTTGGTGCCAGCGATCAAATGAAGGTAAGGAATGGTGTAGAGGTTTAACTCTGTCGCCTCGCAAGTGAGAGAAACCGGGTTCAATTCCTGAGGAGGGTGAAACCTGAGGCAAATGTCCTCACTCCTCATGCCTCTGTTTACCTAACAGTAGGAGCCTAGTTGTTATTTGATTGACAGATACAACCCCCTCTCACCAAAATAATCCACCATAAACCCAGGACGCTGCTGTTGGTGTTGATAATTGGCTGCCTTGTTTTAACCACAAAATACAGTCAATTCACTTATAGTATATTCTGTGAAGTGCTTTGTGGCATCTCAATAACGTGATAATGTTACTCTAGTGGGGTAGCAAATAACAAATGCAAAGATTACTCTATAGAGGATGAGTGGTTCAGGCGGTGAAAGTGACTTGTTTAATTCACAGCTTGATGTTGTGATAGGGATGGGATCAATGCCTCTTTTTCAACTGAACCTCTGTCTTCCTACAACTCAATGTTGACAAGTCAGAAGTCATACACATTGGCACCCATCAATTTATTCTATCCTGCAGCTCTGACCTCCTCAACCGCCCCAGCCTATCCCTCAGACTTACCTGATAGAAATGCTATCAGGTTCAACCCACAGCTGTCCTCCCTTCACACATCCAATCCCCGACCAGGATCACCTTCCTCCATCTCCTCCACATTGCCCGCTTCCGACCTAGACGCAGCCTAAACACTCATCCACTTTGTCATCTCCCGACTCGACTTCTCAAATGCACCTCTTTGTCGGTCTCCCCAGCTCCATCACGCACAGCTTTCAGCTGATCCAAAGCTCTGTCAGCTGCAATGTCACCTGGACTAAACTCCATATCCCCCAATGTCACCAGGTCTAGCCTGGCTCTACTGGCTTCCTATTGGCAAACAGATTGATTCCAAGATCTCCACATTTGTTTTGAAATCCCTTTGTGCCCTGGCACCTCTCTGCCTCTCTGACTGGCTTACCTCACCAACAACAGATTAGTGTTGCTCTTGCTTGGTTGGTACTGCAAGCTCCATCAACACTCATGGGAACCATAATTACAATCAGCTAGATGTTTGATGCATGTGGAAATCCAGGAAATCCAAGAAATCAGGCATTAAAGTATCTCTGTTTGTTTGAAGGAGGGGTTGTTCTTATGGACTGATGGGCTCCGAATGGACTACACCTCATGGATGCCCAGGGAACCAAAGAAGGATAGAACAAAGAACTGTGTTGTGATGAATCACAAAGGTATGTTGCCTTCACAAAATATTCATCCTTTAACATTCTACAAACGTTCAGATCGATCAGACCAGGCAGTGTGAGGGGATGGGTGGTGTTGGGGGTTGATGGGGGTGTCTGTGCTCAACTCCAAGCCCCTGGTGTAGGGATTCAACCCCAAATCATCTGGCCGCAAGCAACAGAGTTAGGCTGATGGCTTTTCAAATGAAGCAGTGTGAGACCTTGGTTTTGGATAAATCCATCCAATCCTATGAGATAAATTGTAAAAGCAAATATGGCACAAAATTCTTAAATTTGCCCTCATTTATTTCCTTTCTTGATCATCCAAGCTAGCTTTCCATTTTGTCCTTCTGTGCACTCTGTCTGCTGTCGTGTGGTTTCATCTCCACAGCTCCCACCAATATTGCTTCCCTCAGCCCCTCCTTCTGAAAATCTCTCCCCAAATCCAATTCCTCGCCTCATCCTCACTGCCTTAAGTGGGGTCTCTTGGAACTGAACTGGCTCTAATGTAACATGCCTGGTAACTCAACATTGGGATCGAGCCAACCCTCTGTGGAGGTCTCAGTAGTCTAATTGTTGAGCCCAGGCAGTATTCCAGGGCACTGTCGATTATAACACAGCCAACCTGTGTCCTCAGCATGACCTGGATTGGCAGATCAGTCACTGAGGATAGGGAGTCATCTCACTCAGCTCCTGTTAAACCTGCCCCAACTGGACAATCAGCAGGAAAGCTTCCACCCAGTGGAATTTGCAAGCTATGCGGTGGTCATAGAATTAAACAGCATAGAAGGAAGCCATTTGGCCCAAGGTTCTGTGCCGGCTTTTTGAAAAGAGATATCCAAATCAATCCCACTCTCCCCCCATAGCCTGCAAACTTGTCCTCCTCAAATAATAATCTGCTTTTCTCTTAAAAGTTGTGATTGAATTGGCTTCCACCACCCTTTCAGAAAATACATTCCAGATCCAAACAACTTGGATTAGAGACCTAGCCACCATAACTCTTTTAAATTGGTCTCCTTAGATTATCAACCCACCTGACGCAGTGGAAATAAATTCTCCTTGTTTACCCTATCGATTCCTCCCCCCCCACCCCCCCCCCGCATTATTTTGAAAACATCCATCAAATCGCTTCTTAACCTTCTCTGCTCCAAGGAGAATAATCCTAGGATGTATCCCTGCCTTCAGAAAGTGCGCAGTGCATTCCAACAATCTATTTCTGGAATGTCCATGTGTAGGGGTGATGGCATGGAAATCTCAGCTGGGTTTGGATACTCTTAAGAATGGTGTCAGACAACTCCCCCCAAAATTCCTTGCTGCTTCTCTCTACGGCTCCGCATCTCGGTCCTCATCCACCCTGCACCCTGCCCCATCCTTCTGCCTTGCACTCTCTCCCTCCACATTGACCCATCTCTGAAACCATCCACTAAGGACCCCAATGACCCGATAATCTCTCTCCCTCAATTACCTTGCAACCTCTCTTCCTGACTTCAAATCCCCTATAAAGTTTCCCTTTGGCCATCTTTAAATCTATTGTTTCCCCAGTTGGTTTGACTACAAGTTTGCTAAGTGTACTGAGATGGTGTGCACCACATGTATGTGGAACCTGCCTCTGTGCATGGTATATGGACCAGACCAGGTGTGATTGGAGGTACATTGCTTCTGTTTCAGCTCGTAGTCTGTGGATCGATGAAGACTGCAACACAATGAATACGTTCGTCTGCTCCTATAAACTGATTTGGGAGACGTTTTATTAATCCTGCAGCATCCTCAGATGAAGCTCTTCTCAATCTTTACTTACTCCTCAAGGCTAGTGCTAGATTAAACAATGTAATAGTGAAATATTTGTCTGTGTCTTCTCTAAAACTCCTATCTTGTGTGAAAGCTGATCAAACTATGTCCTATAAATCTTGCGGCATATTTCTCTAATGGAATTTCAAAATTCAGTCAACCCTCTGTGGAGGAGCCTGGCTCATTGGCTGGACTTGGAAGGTGAGACCAGTCATTAGAGGCAGGCCAATCCTCTCACTCACCTCTTGTTAACTCTGTAAGCCAAAGCCCTAATGGGTAGGGTGGTCTTAGTTGGACAAGCAGCAGGAAAACTTCCCAGACAGCAATATCTAGGGAAACCTACGGGCTTTTAGCTTGTTAAACTCCAGCAGCAACCCCAACATACACGCGCACAATAGGATAATGCTATTGTTGGATTCACTAATACACAGAAATACACTTCATCTTTATTAGTATGGATTACATGTACTGCATTAATAATAATTATTATATGTATTATATATACATTAAAAAATATATATTATATAGAGTATAGAAACACTGACTATCCAGCACCTTAGGATGTCCTCCCAATGTGAAAGGTGCTATCCAAACGTAAAGTTATTGTTGTTAAAGGCTGGATTCCCTCTCACAGTCTCAGTTTTTTTTTGCCTGCAAGCCATTATTATATACTGTACATCACAATGGACATGATATCCATGATATCACAATGCGTATAATGTCACAATGGAAGATGTCACAACCGATTGATGTAGAGACATGATTTAGGAAACCTCGTGTTTTGGAGCTTAATTTTTAATCAAACTCATCAACGATAGGGAATTGTTCACAAATATATATTTGCCATAACACTGGCAAATGCAAGATCTTTCCGATAAATCATGTCTCTACATCAATCGGTTATTGCATGATTGCCGGATACACTAACACACAGACAGACATTGGTGTTTTATTAGTATATACTGTGTAGACCAGCTGTACCTGTTGCAGCTATGCTATAGTAGCCAAAAGATCTGATATGGATTGTCGACTGACACAAAGATGGACAACACAGACATACATTTCACCCTTATCTATACTCATGTTGGAGGCCTCCTATGAGAGGACTTCTTTTGGGGAATAGAGGTTTGTAGGAGAATGGGAAAAAATGGGTGTTGGAGAGAAGAATGGAAGGGTATAGGGACGGAAATAGTGGGATGTGGGAGAGGTGAAGACTGCATTGCAAATGGGAAGAGAATGCATAGGAGAATGGATAGAGTGATTTGGAAATGGGAATAGATGGATATAGGAGCGGCGAATAGAATGGTATAGGAGAGAGGAAACAAGGATATGGGAGAGTGGAGGGTTGCTGGAGTAGTGGGGTACAGGAGAGGGGAATACACTTAGCACCTCTTGTGTCACCGTGTGATTATGTGTCACAGTGTGTTTGTGTGAAATAGTGATGCACGATCTTCACCTTCACCATCCGCGTCCACCGCCCTAACCGTCCAACTGTGGCTTTCAGCCTCTCTGCTCCCGCATTGTGGAACTCCATCCTGCAGCCCCTCAGGCCTGCCTCCTCCCTTTTCTCCTTCAAGGCCGGTCTCAAGACTTTCCTCTTCGACCGCGCCTTCGGCTCCCCCATTAACTCTTCCCCCTCTCCTTCCCCCCACCCCGACCTACCCCCCCCACCCCCGCTCGGGTCCCGACCTGACTTTCCCGACGTGAAAGGCGCTATATAAGTGCAATTTTGTTGTATTTTGTTTTGTTGTTCACCTACAAATCCCTTCACAATGGATCACACTGTTACATTCAATCACACTGTTATATACTATCACACTCTTATACACCATTTGTGGCCTCACCCCTTCCACACCCCATCTCCACACTACCATCAGCGCAGCACTCTTGAGATAGATTTCTCCATGGCTCTGGTTCTCTCTCACTGTGTGATACTGTGTCTGATTTTCTCCCACAAGGTAAATACACGCAATATATCTCTATGGCTCTGATAACATTTCTATAATGGGGCCCTGAACAGCAGCCAGTGTTCTGACTCTAGTGTAACAAGTGTTCCAGACAGAGAAAGTGTGTCTACAGCATTCATTGCCCTGGTCCATAGACGTAGCTCAATAAACCATTTGTCCTTTTCATGGTCTATCCAGGTGCCCGTGTTTGACGGCCAACACAGATGTGACCTCAGTGTGAGACTTTAACCGGTCATCCCATGCATCCTGACCTGTAACTGCCGATAGGTTAACAATTGAATGAATCAGGCCCTGGCTCAGGGCAGTGCGCTGGCTCAGGCTCGGACATCAGTGAAGCTTAACCAGGAAGCCCCACCCGGTTTCACACACAGTTCAATGGAGCAATGAGCAATTTGCAAGATTGATTCCTGTCGGAATGAATTGCATGTAGTTTGCTAGAGCAGGATACGGCTCTCCCTCGTCTCAGGTCACTTCTCTCGAATTGACATTGAATTCATTTTAAGTGAAAGAAAAAACCAGCGGGATGGCCAGTCCAGGAGCATTCCAGGTCCTCCCAAACATCCCACGGGTGTTCTTTGGAAAAAGCAGATATATAGAGATCTCTGTAGGATCTCAGTCCTTTTCTTTCCCCGTATGTCATTGATCCCAACATGGACAAAAAAAATTACATTTGTTGAGTGCCTTTCATGTCGAGAGGACATCCCAAGGTAGGGATCCAGGACCTGAGCATGGGGTGGTGTGGGGGCTGGAGGGGTGGGATGAGGGAGGACAGTCAGACTGAAGGCACAGTTGAAAAGGAGGGTCTTGAGTCAGGATGTAAAGGAGGCAAGTGAGAGAGCTAGACAAAGGGATTGTAGGGTGGAGTTTTAAATGGTGTCGGTTATCGAAGCTGAAAGCTCGGTTGCTGATGGTAGGCTGGGTCAGGGGGAGACATGGATGTTCCCCTTTCTGTTGTAGAGTGTTTTGCACCCATTCCATAATTTCTTCAACCCCTGGCAACAGGGAGGCAACATACCATGATTACTATTGGGTACAACAACAACAACTTTGATTGATGTAGCGCCCTCCAAGCTGGACGGCGTCTCAGGTACCCCCAATTCGGGGAGGGGTGCAACCCCCTGAAAAGAATGAGCGCCATCTGCTTGAGGCCTCTATTCTTCTACCTGATGACAACAAAGGTACGTGTTCTGACTATTGATGAGGTGTCAGAGGTGGTTCTTCGTGCACTTTACAGTGACTCCATTACAAGTGGCTGCCAGCGTGAGCGTATGATTTTAAGTGTGATTATTGTGTTACCTCATCATAATAATCTGTGCATTTGATGTCGCACTTTACACGTCTTCTAGATGTGGAGTTACCTCATAGGTGATATTCATTGAGTTGTTTAAGATTAATGCTGAGGGTTGTGAATTTTATCAAATCTACAATAAAATTCTGTTCATTCTGCTAAGTGTTTACCTAACCAAGCTTTTAACTTGAGCTTTCTGTATAAAGCAAAGATGGAGGGAATACACAAACAAGCTCAGCCTGGGTCACAGAGGTGTAAAATAAACTTCTGATTGACTGAAGCGTCCCAATTTGCTTTAATTGAATAGCAATTGGTGGTAACCGTCGACGTGGAAGAACTCATTAGTCAAGTTACACCTAGTTATAGGGACTTGCATTAATTAGTGAAGATTGAACACGGAGGCCAACCAATACACTGTGAGGGGGAGCGAGCCATATAGTGGGTGTACATGTAGGGGTGTAGAACCATCTCACAGTAAACAGCCAGCAGCAGAACTGGATTCCGGGGCTCCAAGTTCACTGTGTTCGTATAGGTTTGTAATGGAAG
Organism: Hydrolagus colliei; assembly: GCA_035084275.1. Taxonomy (NCBI): domain Eukaryota; kingdom Metazoa; phylum Chordata; class Chondrichthyes; order Chimaeriformes; family Chimaeridae; genus Hydrolagus; species Hydrolagus colliei. Next base: position 11,602 of record JAYJKW010000502.1, on the reverse strand, counting down.
TGAACTAGATTTTGCGGAAATTGCAACATACATCCCTATTGGCCCAGGTGATAACTTGAGGCATAGTGTAGGATTATTTATTATTCAATGTTTTGAGAAAGAAAATATTTGATAGGTGGTGGAAGAAATGGAGGGGTGAAAATAATATTCATAATCTTTGCATTTGATATAGCGCTTTTCACATCATCTAGACATCTCAAAGCGCTTCACAGAATACACTCCAAATTTCACCCACAAATTGACTGTATATTTGTGGGTGAAATGCGGCAGCCAGTTGCGCACAGCTGTGTCCCACAAACAGTCGACAAACAATGACCAATCTTTTTTGAGGGATTATTATTAGGCTTGTGGAGTAAGAAAACTTGCCCAAGGTTTCATCCTGTCTGGAAAGAGAAAGACTGAGTGAGGTGTAAAGTGTGCAGCTGTGCAAATGCCATTCTATAATACTCACACCGAGGCGATGAAACAAACTGCCATAACTGAATTAAAATCAACACAGAAATTACCAGCTTTTAAATATTGTAATTAAGTTATCTTTCCCAAGATCTCCGACAGATCCTCTGAGCTAATCTATCAAGGAGATAATGTGCCCACGTCTGGGCCTGGCTCACAACCGCTTATTAAACTTTATTTATTTCACACTGAATGTCAGAAACAATTTGCCTTCCCAGTGTCAGAGGAGCAAAGCCAGCGTGTGATGAGGCAGTGACTCAACCGCTGTCCCCCTTCTGAATGGCACAAAACTTTTGTCAATAGATTGTGCTTTATTTATAATGAGAATTCTCGCATTTGGTACAGCACCTTCCACATCAGGAGGACATCTAAAAATGCTTCCCCGAATTCACTGTCAAGTGTAGCGTCTGTATATTTTGTGGGCCTTTCCCCCAGGCCACTGAGGACCCTCATTCGTGCATTTGTCACGTCCAGGCTTGACAACAAACACAAACTCCGTTTGTTGGTCTTTCCAACTATTCCTCCACAGGTTGCAGATGATCCATTATTATGCACCAGGCTCTATAAACCCATCACACCCTTCCTCGTCTGTGGCTCCGCTGGTTCCCCTGTCTGCCAAAAAAAAAGCTGACAGAACATCGTCGGACCTGGAGCCAAAGCTGGAGAAATGTGTCATCTGCATATGTACATGTGGAAGTTTACCCCGTGTCTGAGGGTGACATCGCCAAGCAGCATGTGGATAAGGAAGAGTATGGGGGCAAGGATGGAGCCCTCTGGTACACCACATGTGACAGAGTGGGATGGGAAAGGAAGCCATTTGAGGAGATAAAGTGAAGGCAGTTTGTTAGGTAGGACTCGAACAGGCTAGTAGGGGATAACATTGAGGTGGATGAGGGAGGAGGTGGTGGATTAGGAGTTGACGACTATGTTTAACATGGCCGAGAAGGCCAAAAGGATGAGGAGTCTGACGGAGGCTTGGTCAGAGAGGACATTGTTTGTGTCGCTGATAAGCAGTGTGCTATGGGCAGGGCGGAAACCAGACTGGAGGGGGTCAAGAGGGAGTGCGGAGGGGCTGTAGCAGACGGAGAGGGTCATGTAGCCTGTCTGGGGGTGTGTGGAAGGGGATGTGGTGGTGGAGGATGCAGCCAAGTGGATGTTTTCAATCGTTGACGTGAAGGCAAGGGCATTGTCTCACTAGACATTTGATGTTTGGTTGAAGACAGCTTGGAGGAGGTGATAAATAGTGGAGAACAGTGCCTTTGAGTTGTTTTTGGTTTCCAGAATGTATTTTTGGAGTAAAAGGCAGTTTTGACCTGCGAGGAGATGGTTGCGCTGGTGCTCGAGCCACAGCCGATGGTGAAATGTGAGGCCGTATTTGTAGCATCTGGAGAGACGGTGGACGGGGCGGCAAAGGAAGGCTGAGGAAAGATACTACTTAGCTATGGAGGGTTAGAAAAATGGTGCACGGAAGTGATCTCATGCAAGCATCACGATTTGAAATGATGTCTCTGTGCCTGGAACATCCAACCTTCAGCCCCCACGCTGCCCACTTACCCGAGGCCTCCACTCTGACTGCTCTAACCCGGTCCGGCCCGCTGGCTCTCAAAGCACTTCAGTTTATTGTAATGCATTAACTGTTTGTGGGCAAAATTGCATAGCAGTGTCTTAACAAATAGTTATGGATTGAGTGAAAAAAATTTTTTGAGGGATTATTATCCGGTAATAAGCCATATAAGGCTGATAGCCCGTGGGCAGGCTGGAGAGAACAAACAGATGTTTTAAACTTCACTGGGTATAAATAATCCATTACATCCCAATAGAATTCTTCCCCTGCTCCATCCCAAATACCTGCACCGTGGCTGCTCTCACAATTTCTTCACGCCTCCTCTCCTGTTCATTAGCACCGTGCCAGGCAGCCCTGGTTCCTATTGCTCACTATTCCCGAAGCCCTTTCCTGGTTTTTACTTGCTTCACGCCCTATGTGCCGTATGATCTTTCGGCCATTTTGCCCCCTGCTCTCTGAAACATCATCCCAGAATTATCACTCTTCTCCCCAATGGAACCTGTCTAAGGTGGGTGCATCTGAAAACAAATTATTCACCATTCAAACACTGCACTCGCTCGCCTCCTGGTGGGAGTTTGCAATGAACAGCTTCACTTCTCCCAAGACAGTTAAACAGGGGAATTACACATAATCTTTATTTTATTAAAACGCATTTTGCAATTTATTAATTATGCAGCAGTGATCGTTGTTTAGTTTTTTTTTAAGTCAACTGATTAGTCTTTTGTCACCTTCATTCTAGGAACTCTGCAAGAGTTCTCCTCCCCACCCCCCTCCCCCTCCCGAAAAACATTCACGGCTGTACTGAATTGATGCCAAAACTAGGCAGAGGAGGGAGGAAAGAAAAGTTTTTGGAGTGGCTCTGGGAGTGGAGGGCCTGGGACCACCAATATCTTAGCCCACCAAAACCCACTGCACACCCATACAAGGGAGGATTAGTAAGCCATGATTCAGTTCCCTCCCACCCCCCCATCCCGCCTCTAGCTGATAACCTAACAACAGAGCCAGGTTGGGGAGGGGGGGGGGAGGGAGGGGGGGGGGGAGGGGAGAATCTTTGTGTCACTCAAGGCTCCGTATGACTGGAATGTGGGCCAAGTCACCAGAAGCGCAGGTGTTTTGAGGAACAGCAGCAAGCATTGTTTGGACCACAATCTATGGGGAGCTGTGGAATTGTGCCTTTGGGGGCAGCTCGGAAGTTTAGGTTAAGATGCCTGTAACTGTCACAAAACTATGTTACAAACGCATCTATTCATTCAGGATTAAAGGTGCAGTCAAGAGTAGCAAAGAGAGTGATAGAGAGAGAGAGAGAGAGAAAAAGAGAAAAGAGCAGCCGTGATTACAACACAGCATGTCGATCATCATTTGAGAAGTTCCTTGATTTCTGGGCACTCTGCAGCCTCGAAGCAGCTGAGCCCATTCGGCCCCTTCACATTTCTATCAGCTCCCTGTGGGGAGAGAGGAGGGAAGAGCAATCAGTCACAGGCTAAAGATGATCCATATAGCAAGAGGCTTCCCTTCTGGCTGGAGAAGAGCCAGCCACGTTGTAATAATTATAATCCTTCCTTTTGATATAGCACTTTTCACATCTTCTAGATGTCTCAAAGCGCTTCACACAATATACTATAATATACTGAAAAGTGAATTGACAAGTGTATTTGTGGGAGAAATGCGGCAGCCAAATGCGTACAGCAGTGTCCTACAAACAGTCGTGGATTGAAATGGCCAATTAATTTTTTTTGCAGGTATTATTATCAGGTGAGTGGAGTAAGGGAACTTACCCAAGCTTTCGCGAGTGCTCTAATCACTGAACTACAGGACTCCACGTGAGATCACATTATCCGTGCCTTTTGAGAACGACATTTAAGGCTCAGTGACATCAGTGGAAAACAGAAGAGTTTCTCTCTTCCTGTGGTCCTGGCTGACAATCCCCAGATAAAATATCTCAATCGCTCGTGAGTGCCTGTGGGGCATCACTGTGTGAAAATACATGGCTGCATTCGTCATCAACGTGTCCCGTCGTTGCATTCTACTGTAAATCTCTTTGAGATGTTAGACACGAGAGGCAGTGTGTAAAACACAAAATCTCCTCACTGGGCAGTTTGGGCAAGTTTCACACTCCCTTCAGGAAATCACACTGGACACAGTGATAAAGTCAGTGGTTTTCCTTCATATACTTTCCTCCGAACGATAACATGTCTCCGGAGATTTCACCCATCCTTTAGGGCACAATGTTAGGAGCACAAAATGATCCTGCCGTTTGATTCACTACTAACAAAATGTTCTTGTCATCTGAGACACCCGAATGAGGTAGCTTTGCTGCTATGTTTTCCACAGTTACTAACACACACACACACACACACAGAGCTTCCAGGATCTACCTGAGATTGTGTTCCCTGTGCGCTGCACACCCACCGCAGTCTGACAAGGATTTCTCACTGCTCACTAGTGCTCCCCCATATAGAACATACCTGGGATAGTAGTAATCTCACACATGTCAGATGTCCCTCGTAGATAGCCGACAGAAGTGGCGTCATTCCGTGCCTGTCTGTCGCCTAAGGAGCAGAGATTGTAAAGGTCAAGTATTGGGGTTTATACTCTTTAAGACTAAAAATCAGTGTATTCATGGAGATTCACCCCAAGCAAACTTCTCTCGTGCTGTAGCTTCCCATGATGAAAATACAGCCAGCGACACCTGTGTCTATTACAATCCTTGCATTTAATACATCTCTTATATAAGAGACAGCAAGGAAGCAAAGCAGACACTCACTGCTGCCCAGTCACAAACTCTGCCAGACAGGTTTGCATGTTGGTATGCACGTCTTACCTATTTACACCACAAACTGTAGCCGACAGTTACATCTCCGAGCAATTTAGTGGATCAGACATGCTCAATCACACCGAGAACACTCTCTGGGTTCACTGCGGACAGTTTTTGCAGCCCCGGCCAAGAGTGATTGTTGAAAGCACGCTATCAGCAGAGCATTGTTTTGGCAGCCGCTGGGCATATTTCTGAGAGATTACAGTGAACACTTCCTACAGCTGAACAAGAGCATTCCTTCAGATTGTGAACGAGATATGTTAGTGACCCGTGTGCAGCTCCACACTCAGCCTTGGTGTAAAGAGTATTGGCAGCACTCTTAGAAAGGGTGAAGCGAGATAAGACGACATAAAGAGAGAGAGAGATAGAGAAAAAATACGGGGGGGGGGGGGGAGGGGAAGGGGGGGAAGAGGAATGGGGGTGGAAGGTGTATTTGGGACTCCAAATCTGAAAATCCATGTTGGAAGTGCCATCCTTCAAATCAGGCGTTAAACTTGGGGTCGTGTGTGTCCAGCAAAGATTATTTTCTTGAGAAGGTTTCTCCTGGTGTCCTGGCCGACAATCTCCCAGATACATGTTATTTGATCATTTCATTCATTTATTATTACAGTTTGGGGGGCTATCGGCCTGTACAAATTGTTTGCTGCATTTGTTTAAAAAAAAGTCATTCAACTTTATAGAATATGATGTGAAGCACTGTGAGATGTCCCCCTGATACCAAAGGTGATGCAGCAAATGTAAGCATTACATTTCTATTATACATATTTCACAGCTTTTAATCAAAGAGCTGGAGTGTGGTTTGAGCGAGAGGTTTGCGGATCCCAGTAACGAGTTGCCCCGAAGGACAAAGTGGTGAGAGCCAAAGCTGGCTGCGAAGCCATCTCAGTTCTGTGTCCTTGTGATAACAAACAGTTGCCTCAAAGGGCGAGCAGGAAATCAGGTTTACGAAAGAGAGGAAGCCCTTATGTGTTGTAGACAGAGCTGCAACTTACCAGACAGCAAACCAGCTCACTGAGATACAGGGTGTTGTGTTTTATTGCTCTCAGACTTATCTGTGTGCGGAGGCTGGGGGCAGATGAGGCCAGACCACAAGATCAAGAGCCACGTTCTTGGGGACCACTGCATGTACACTGGGCTAATTGCTGGAGTCTCAAACATCTAAATCTACGCAGCTCAACAGCTGCACTACCCAAACGCCTTCAGATCCATAGTGTGCAACTACAATGATTTAAAAGCAATGCATAGCTGTGTAGTTGGATGCATCCATCAAGTTTATTTTGGTCATCTGTGTATCTGACATACTTGAGTCCCATCACCATGCTTAAAAGAGTGCCACCCTATCAGTTCATTGACTCACATTAATATTTGCTCCTTTGGAAAGCAAGAACTCCACGGTGTCAAACTGTCCTGAGTCGGCTGCGTAGTGGAGTGGTGTCCGTCCTCCGAGCTCTGCGTTCACATCAACAACCTGCAGACAAGGCACACAGTAAATGCACACACCATTCAAACAACAACTTGCACTTATCATCACAGTGGCAGGGTGGCAAGGGAGATGGGGAAAGTGACCAGTGGGATTTGAAGATTGATAAACGGAGGGGGGGGAGAGGGCTAGAGCAGTGGCTTCCATCCACAAACAGTGCCAGCCTGGCTCAACTTGTAGACTTTTCAACTTGGATTCAAAACGTTGTAGAATCAGACCCCACATTGGGACTTGGAACCCATAGCATCTAGGCTGACACACCGGTACAATGCTGGGGGGAGGAGTGCTGCATTGTCCATACCTTGCTTCAGATGAGATGTTAAACTGGGGTTGTGGTTTGCCTATCTGGATGGATGTTAAAGATCCCATGATGTGAAGGAAGTAGGGGGTTTCTCCTGGTATGCTGGCCAACAACCCCCCAAATTAAAATTGGCTGTTCACTCTATAGTTATTGGTAAGATATTCCTGTGCAAGTTGGCTGCTGCATTGGACCACAAAAACATACGTCTTTATAGTACATCCTGTGAAGCGCTTTGAGACTTTCCAATGATGTGATAAGGCACAGTGTCAAATGCAAGTATTATTATTAATATACAGGAGGTTGGAACTCTTCCCAATCAGTTCCAGGTAACCATGGTCTACCAGGTAGACTGGTCTTAGCTAGACCAAAAATAGAAGCTTACCAGTGGTCAAAAAAGCAATGTGGTTTTATCTGGTAAAATTTCAGTAATACCTCACTACATAAACCAGGGTCCACCAGGGTTACCACCAGTTCCTAAACTAAAAAGGTTTGGGTAAGCAGTGTGGGTCCCCCGGAAACTGCACACTACGCCAGACAACAAAAAATAACAATAAATCTGGGTTAGGGTTAACCCATTTATATAGCGCCCGTCACACGCCACAGCGTCTCGGAAAGCTTGAATGGTTTCTGTGAGTGTCAAGACAGTGTGAGCAAAATCACACTCTTCTTCCTCTCTCCACTTTTCTGACCTTTGAACATTCCTCATCCCTGCCTCCTCATAGCAAAGTCTGCCCTTAGTGCTGCACTCTGCCGCCTTTTCGACCCCCAAGCATATCTCCCCCGCTACTTCTACATTCTCTGAGTGTCCTCTAAAGTCTGTAACTCGGCCATTCTCTCAGGCTTTCAATGAAGATTAAAACTTGGGTGTTTATTGTTGCCCTGGACTTTTAAGTCACAAATGCTGAGTTTCAGAGAGAATCAAGCCACATTTCAGAGAGAAGACTGATGCAGAACAGCTGCAGGGAAGGAAATGGTGCAGATTATACCACTACATAATAAGAGCAATTTGTTTCTTCCACGTGTCGGAGAATATGAGAAATGCCTGGAATACTTCACACAATGGGTTCCTGAACTCTGTGCGCCTGCCTTTCACAGCGTGATGTTTTACTCTAAGGTTACATTGGAAGTTTAGACCAACTTCAGGTGTTTCAATCCACAACCTTTTGTGGGACGTTGCTGTGTGCAACTGGCTGCTGCGTTTCGCCCACAAATATATATACAGTCAATTCACTTTACAGTATATTCTGTGAAGCGCTTTGGGACGTCAATAAGATGTGAAAAGCGCTATACCAAATGCAAGGATTATTATTATTACTTCTATCCCTCCCAGCCCAACCCTCTCTATGCATCATCAAATCCCACATTTAAAATTTGGAAAGAGAATTAAATAGTATTCAATCCCCACACTGGAGCCCGTGCCTGGCAGCAGGATGGCTGCGTGCCTGCAGCTTATAGGAGCAAACTGCTCACTACCAACAGGAAGTCAACCCTGCCGCAAGCTCAAAATAACTTGGCAGACTTCCTATAACACCCTCTACCCTGCAACCCACACATCACCTGCTGCAGAGGCCAGTTCACAAGACTGTGAGAGCGGTGAAAACCGAAGATACACAGAAATTCATGTGCCTGGAATGGAATGCAAAGTCCATACCTAATTGTGGAGAGTATTAGCCAGCCTGGCAAGAGTCATGGATTGGGAATCCCAGAGTACATGTTGGGGTAACCGCTAAAGTTCAACCAGCTAAAACTGCATAGCATGCCATGGATAACAAGCTTACACACTGCTTATTCAGCTGGGATTTACAACAACAAAAACAAAATTACGTTTATAGAGCGCCTTTCACGTCGGGAGGACGAGCATGGGGGAGGGGCAGGGTAGGGGGGAGGGAGAGAGGTGGGAAGTTGGCAGAAGGCACGATCGAAAAGGAAGGTCTTGAGACCGGCCTTGAAGGAGCCAAGGGAGGAAGCGAGGCAAAGGGACTGTGGGATGGAGTTCCAGAGTGTGGGGGCTGAGGCTGAAAGCCTGGTGATCAATGGTAGGGCAGGTGGGCAGGAGACATGAAGCAGACTGGAACCAGCTGAACGGATGGGGCGGGCAGGTCTGTAGGTTGGCGGGTTTACAGGAACTGAGTGGGAAGAATCCCACCCCCACTGCCCCAGTAACTTTTGTGTCCGACGAGCCAAACTGACTGAGTTGTCATCATCATCACAGATCGCCACAGAGCACTGACTTGATTCTGATATTCCATTGCGAAACGTTTTTCCTTGGGTGCTAATTCAGCTCCAGAGAAACACTCATTACCTTCCCCCACATCTCCAACATGGGGTTTGTACACAAAACCTTCTGACTTTTAAGTACTAGAGCAACAGGTAGGCCAACAGCTGTACTCATTCCTCCAGGTCTGAAGCAGGTATCTGAGATGTATGAGGAGTGTGTGCAGACTTTGCATTTTCCAAAAAGAGTGATTGGGTGAAACACAATGTATTTCTACCTTTACCTAACTACTCGTTTTGTGTAAATGAATTTATTTTGATTGAACTGGAAAGGCCTGCACCAGCTCTCTTCAGAGAATGCAACAAAGTCAGGTAAAGATTGGGAAACTGTATGTAGGTCTTACCTCATACATCACAGATATACCTGCTACATACCTACTGAAGACTGATGCAGCTATAGAAAGAACATCAGAGCACAAATAAATAGTAGTATTATTCCAGGCATTAAGTTATAATGAAAGACTGAAAGAAATTAGCTGTGTTGGCAGGTTTAAAGATTATGAAGTGATTGAATAGAAGTGCTCAGTATTATGGAAAAACTTGAAAAGGACAATCATTTTCACTAACAACAGCATTGACCCAACATCACTGGAAATACAAAGAGATGAGAGCATGTTTCACGCACATTATTAGGACGCAAGTGGCCTGAACGACAGCGCCATTCCTCCCTCCAGCAACGCAACACAAGACTTCTCACCAGCATCAGTGCAGACTGAGGTCAAATCTTTAACATGAGACGACTGTGTACCCCATAACCTTCTGATTCAGAGGCATCTCTGCAGTACAACTGCTTGTGTCTACATAATGCTCCACACATAGTAGCATCTCGGAGTGCTCAAAAGTCACACTGCTAACAAGAATTTCCCCTTCCATCACACGACCAGAGGATATGTTTTGCCAAAGACTTTGAATAGTCTATGGACTTGGGAAGTTGTCCCGACGTGAAGGGCGCTCTATAAATGTAATTTTGCTATTTTGTTGTTGAATGAGGTGAGGGAGCGACTGAGTTTCAGGGACTGAGCCTCTGCTGTGACTTTACAAGAAAATTTTCCCAGTGCACCAGTTGCCTGCACACACAGCCGGTTATGTAAGATATACACAGGTCTCTGCACGGTATCACTTATTCTTATGCAACATCATCTTGAAAATAATAATAATAATCCTTACATTTGATATGGCAAATTTGATGCAGAGTACATGGGCATACAAGTAACAGTGAAGACATTTAATCATCAAAGATGCTATGCAGCATGAAAGCAGCCTTTTAAATCCAGCCAGCCCTGGAGCCATGTTGCCTGACACTAGCTTGAACACGGCCTTCGCTTCCTTTCTAACAAGTAATGCCTTTCAAAAGGAGCGAAATCATTAAAAACCCAGCAATGTTATAGCAACCAACTGATGGGGGAGTCTGAGCCCATTTTGGAGCTGCAAATCTCACAACAAATGTTTTCCAGGTTTAAGCTTTGATAATTAATATCGCTGCCTCACTCGATTTGGGAATGAGGCAGTTGCTATGGTTACGGGCAGTGCTCACTCAAAGACGCTTTTCTTTTACAATCGCTTACAAGGAAATGAATTGTTTTCCTCTCTGATGTGCAATGTATAATGATAATAATCCTTGCATTTGACAGATGCATTTGATAGATAATAGATACGAGCTTGCGTAGCAAGATCCCAGATAACAGGCATGCAACACGTCTAGGCCTAGAGACTAGGATGTCCTGCCATGTAGTCAATGTACAGCCAAGACCTCCATTCCCCATTTCTTTGTCCTGTGATGTACAAGGGCTAGTCTATGAGCTATGCATGTCACAGGACCAGGACAAAGAGAGAGCACGAAAGAGAAAAAGTGCAAGAACAATAAGAAATCCTTGCATTTGATAAGAACACCTTATCATGTCGTCAAGACATCTCAAAGCGCTTCACAGGTTGCTGTAAAGTGTGGGGAAACTTGGCAGTTGATTTGAGGCACAACAACGTCCCACAAACAGGCATGGAGTCAGGGACCAATTTTATTTGGGGGACTGTGCAATCCTTCAATTCAATTCAGTGCCCTCCAAACTCTCTGCCAACACCCCACCTCCATCCCCTTGCTCGGGTCCCGACCCTCGACTGTCGATTGCCTTGGGACATCCTCCCGACGTAAAAGGCGCTCTACAAATGTAATTTTGTTGTTGCTGACCAGAACCCCAGGAGAGAAATTCCCCTTTTCTTTTCTGGACAATGCCATAGGATCTTTAACATCCATCTCCAGCTCATCTGAAGTATGGCATCCCAAACAATGCAGCACTGTATTTGAGTCTCTCATCCAGGACTTGATGTCTGACAGGCAAGGCAGTCTGTCAGGACGCCAGCTGCCCCTGGAATCGAGGGTGGAGTTAGAGATAGAGTTGGGGGTCATCCGCCTACATCAGCAAAGCTGGAGCTCCTGTAGCTCAGTGGTTAGAGCACACGCCTTACAAGCGTGAGACCTGTGTTCAAATCCAGGCAGATCAGGGTGAAACCTTGGGCAAGTTTCCTTACTCAACACGCCTAAAAATAATCCGTCCAAAAAACCCCACAATAATCAAATTGGTCATTTCAACCCAAGACTGTTTGTGGGGGACGCTGCTGTGTGCAATTGGCTGCCTCGTTTCGCCCACAAATATATACAGTCAATTCACTTTACAGTATATTCTGTGAGGCGCTTTGAGACGTTGATAAGATGTGAAAAGC
>JAYJKW010000483.1:511125-802224 GCA_035084275.1 Hydrolagus colliei | reverse complement strand
TTCTCTCTCAGTCTCTCTCTCAGTCTCTCTCTCTCTCAGTCTCTCTCTCTGTCTCTCTCTCTGTCTCTCTCTCTCAGTCTCTCTCTCTCCATCTCTCTCTCTCACACAATCACTCTCTCTCTCTCTTTATCTCTGTCTCTCTCAGTCTCGCTCTCTCTATCTCTCTCTCTCTCAGTCTCTCTCTCTCAGTCTCTCTCTCAGTCTCTCTCTCTCAGTCTCTCTCTCTTCCAATCTCTCTCTCTCTCAGTCTCTCTCTCTCCATCTCTCTCTCTCACACAATCACTCTCTCTCTCTCTTTATCTCTGTCTCTCTCAGTCTCGCTCTCTCTATCTCTCTCTCTCTCAGTCTCTCTCTCTCAGTCTCTCTCAGTCTCTCTCTCTCAGTCTCTCTCTCTTCCAATCTCTCTCTCTCTCAGTCTCTCTCTCTCCATCTCACTCTCTCACACAATCACTCTCTCTCTCTCTATCTCTGTCTCTCTCAGTCTCTCTCTCTCTAACTCTCTCTCTCTCAGTCTCTCTCTCTCTCTCTCAGTCTCTTTCTCTCAGTCTCTTTATCTCTGTCTCTCTCAGTCTCAGTCTCTCGTTCTCTATTAATATATTTTCTCTCTCTCTCTCTCTCTCTCTCTCTCTCTCTAGGGAAGACGAGTCTCCCCTCTCAGCCGCGTGGGAGTGTTAGACGTTACTACACCCACTACACACTGAGGGTGGGAGGGAGGTGGAGAGAGAGTGCGTATGAATTCATTGGAAATACTGTGAGGGAGAGAGAGAGGGAGGGAGGGAGGGAGGGAGGGGGAGAGAGAGAGAGGGAGTGAGGGAGGGGCAGAGAGAGGGAGGGAGGGGAAGAGAGGGAGGGAGGGAGGGGGAGAGAGAGAGAGAGGGAGGGAGGGGGAGAGAGAGAGAGAGGGAGGGAGAGAGGGAGGGGCAGAGAGAGGGAGGGAGAGGGAGGGAGGGAGGCGGAGAGAGAGGGAGGAGTGGTAGAGAGAGGGAGGGAGGGGGAGAGGGAGGGAGGGGAGAGAGGGAGGGAGGGGAGAGAGGGAGTGAGGGAGGTGGGGAGAGAGAGAGAGGGAGGGAAGCGGGGAGAGAGAGAGAGGGGGAGGGAGGGAGGAAGGGTGGTGAGGGAGGGGGAGAGGGAGGGAGGGATTTAGGCGGGGGGGGGGGGGTGAGGGAGGGAGGGGGGAGTGAGGGAGGGAGTGAGGGGTGAGGGAGGGATATTGTAGAATCACAAAATATTAACATATTAAATATAATTTATATGAATTCCTGAGTCTTGTGTCTGTGTCTGTGTGAGAGAGTGTGTGTCTGTGTCTATGTCTCTGTGTGTGTGTCTGTCTGTGTCTCTGTGTGTGTGTCTGTCTCTGTGTGTGTGTCTGTGTGCGTCTGTCTGTGTCTGTGTGTCTCTGTGTGTGTATGTCTGTCGGTGTGTGTGTCTGTCTGCGTCTGTGTGTGTCTGTCTGTCTGTGTCAGTGTGTCTTTCTGTGTGTGTGTCTCTGTCTGGCTGTGTCTCTGTGTGTGTCTGTCTGTGTGTGTGTGTCTGTCTGTGTGTCTCTGTGTGTGTCTGTCTCTGTGTGTGTGTCTGTGTCTATGTCTGTGTGTGTGTCTGTCTGCATCTGTGTGTGTCTGTGTGCGTCTGTCTGTGTCTCTGTGTGTGTGTCTGTCTCTGTGTATGTGTCTGTGTCTGTGTGTCTGTCTATCTGTGTGTGTGTCTGTGTCTATGTCTATGTGTGTGTGTCTGTGTCTATGTCTCTGTGTGGGTGTCTGTGTCTATGTCTCTGCGTGTGTCTGTCGGTGTGTGTGTCTGTCTGCATCTGTGTGTGAGTGTGTCTGTCTGTGTGCGTGTGTCTGTCTGTGTGTCTATGTCTGTCTGTCCTCTGTGTGTGTGTCTGTGTGTCTATGTCTGTCTGTGTCTCTGTGTGTGTGTCTGTCTGTGTCTCTGTGTGTGTCTGTCTGTGTCTCTGTGTGTGTCTGTCTGTGTCTCTGTGTGTGTGTGAGTTCCTTCACGAGTGAGTGAGTGAGTGAGACAGACAGTAAATGAGTGAGTGAGAGAGAGTCACAGTCCCTGTAGCTCAGTGGGTTAGAGAAAGAGAGAGAGAGAGTCACAGTCCCTGTAGCTCAGTGGGTTAGAGAGAGAGAGAGAGAGAGAGTCACAGTCCCTGTAGCTCAGTGGGTAAGTGAGAGAGAGAGAGAGAGTCACAGTCCCTGTAGCCCAGTGGGTTAGAGAGAGAGAGAGTCACAGTCCCTGTAGCTCAGTGGGTTAGAGACAGAGAGAGAGAGTCACAGTCCCTGTAGCTCAGTGGGTTAGAGAGAGAGAGAGAGTCACAGTCCCTGTAGCTCAGTGGGTTAGAGACAGAGAGAGAGTGAGTCACAGTCCCTGTAGCTCAGTGGGTTAGAGAGAGAGAGAGTCACAGTCCCTGTAGCTCAGTGGGTTAGAGACAGAGAGAGAGAGAGTCACAGTCCCTGTAGCTCAGTGGGTTAGAGAGAGAGAGAGTCACAGTCCCTGTAGCTCAGTGGGTTAGAGACAGAGAGAGAGTCACAGTCCCTGTAGCTCAGTGGGTTAGAGATAGAGAGAGAGAGTCACAGTCCCTGTAGCTCAGTGGATTAGAGAGAGAGAGAGAGTCACAGTCCCTGTAGCTCAGTGGGTTAGAGCCCTCCCTCTCTCTCTCTCTCTGTAATAATTCAGACACACACAGAGAGATTTCACATTTTAAATTCGAAATTTCAAATTTCAAATTCGAAATTTTATTTTAATTGACAGAGAGAAATTTAGTCAAATGACATTTTTTTGGGGGGTGTTACACACACACACAGACACACAGACACACACACACTCACAGACACACACACTCACAGACACATACAGACACACACACTCACAGACACAGACAGACACACACACACAGACACAGACACACTCAGACAGACACTCAGACACACACACACTCACAGACACACACACTCAGACACACACACACACACTCACAGACACACACACTCACTCTCTGTCTCTCTCTGTCTCAGTTGTTCTCCCTCTCTCTCAGTCTCTCTCTCTCTCTCAGTCTCTCTCTCTCAGTCTCTCTCCCTCATTCCCTCTCTCTCTCTCCTCCATCGCGTCTCTCTCTCTCTCTCTCTCTCTCTCTCTCTCAGTCACTCTCTCTCTCAGTCTCTCTCTCTGTCTCTCTCTCTCTCACTCAGCCTCTCTCTCTCCCTCTGTCTCGGTCTCTGTCTCTCAGTCTCTCTCTGAGTTTCTCTCTCTCTTTCCATCTCTCTGTCCATCTCTCTGTTTCTCTCTGTCTCTCTCTCTCTCTCTATCTCAGTTGTTTTCTCTCTCTCTCTCTCTGTCCGTCTCTCTGTTTCTCAGTCTCTGTCTCTCCCAGTCTCCCTCTCTCAGTCTCTCTCTCTCTCTCTGTCCGTCTCTCTCTCTCTCTCAGTCTCTCTCTCTCAGTCTCTCTCCCTCATTCCCTCTCTCTCTCTCCTCCATCGCGTCTCTCTCTCTCTCTCTCTCTCTCTCTCTCTCTCTCTCTCTCAGTCACTCTCTCTCTCAGTCTCTCTCTCTCTCAGTCTCTCTCTCTGTCTCTCTCTCTCTCACTCAGCCTCTCTCTCTCTCTCCCTCTGTCTCGGTCTCTGTCTCTCAGTCTCTCTCTGAGTTTCTCTCTCTCTTTCCATCTCTCTGTCCATCTCTCTGTTTCTCTCTGTCTCTCTCTGTCTCTCTCTATCTCAGTTGTTCTCTCTCTCTCTCTCTCTCTCTCTCTCTGTCCGTCTCTCTGTTTCTCAGTCTCTGTCTCTCCCAGTCTCTCTCTCTCAGTCTCTCTCTCTCTCTCTGTCCGTCTCTCTGTTTCTCTCTGTCTCTCTCCCTGTCTCAGTTGTTCTCTCTCTCTCTCTCTCACTCAGCCTCTCTCTCTCTCTCTCAATCTCAGTCTCTCTTTCTCCGTCGCGTCTCTTTCTCTCTCAGTCTCTCTGTCTCTCTCTCTGTCTGTTCCACTCTCTCTCTCTCTGTCTCTCTCCCTCCCTCTCTCCCTCTCTGTCTCTCTCTCCCTCCCTCTCTGTCTCTCTCTGTCTCCGTCGTTCTCTCTCTCTCAGTCTCTCACCCCACCCCCCCCTCTCTTTCTCAGTCTCTCTCTCTCTGTCTGTCTGTCTGTCTGTGTGTGTGTTTCTCTCTCTCAGTCTCTCTCTCATTCTCTGTCTCTCTGTGTGTGTGTGTCTCTCTCTCTGTGTCTCTGTGTGTGTGTGTGTGTGTGAGTCTCTCTGTGACCCTCTGTATGACCCTCTGTGTCCGTGATCCCCCCAGAGGTCCAGGCCCTCCTCCTCTCTGACCCCCTGTGTGTGTGTGTGTGTGTCTGTCTCTGTGTGTCTCTCTCTCTCTCTGTGTCTCTCTGTGTGTGTGTGAGTCTCTCTCTGTCTTTCTCTCTATCTCTGTGTGTGAGTCTCTCTCTAACCCTCTCTGTGACCCTCTGTATGACCCTCTGTGTCCCTGACACCCCAGAGGTCCACAACCTCCTCCTCTCTGACCCCCTGTGTGTGTGTGTCTCTCTCTGTGTGTGTGTGTCTCTCTCTTTGTGTCTGTGTGTGTGTCTCTCTGAGTGTGTGTGTCTCTCTGTGTGTCTCTCTCTGTGTGTGTGTGTCTCTGTGTGTGTGTGTCTCTCTGTGTGTGTGTGTCTCTGTGTGTGTGTGTGTGTCTCTGTGTGTGTGTGTGTGTGTCTCTGTGTGTGTGTGTGTGTGTGTCTCTGTGTCTCTCTCTCTCTTTCTCTCTGTGTGTCTCTCTCTGTCTCTCTCTGTCTCTGTGTGTATGTGTCTATCTCTGTGTCTCTCTGTGTCTCTGAGTGCGTCTCTCTCTCTGTGACACTGTGTGTGTGTGTCTCTCTGTCTATGTGTGTGTGTCTCTCTCTCTCTCTCACTCACACTCTCTCTCTCTCTCTCTCAGTCTCTCTCTCTCTCTGTCCGTCTCTCTGTTTCTCTCCGTTTCTCTGTTTCTCTCTGTCTCTCTCCCTGTCTCAGTTGTTCTCTCTCTCTCTCTCTCACTTCCCCTCTCTCATTCGCTCTCTCTCAATCTCAGTCTCTCTCTCTCTCCGTCGCGTTTCTCTGTCTCTCAGTCTCTCCGTCGCGTCTCTCTCTCTCTGTCTCTCAGTCACTCTCTCTCAGTCTCTCTGTCTCAGTCTCTCTCTCTCTCTGAGTTTCTCTCTCTCTCTTTCCGTCTCTCTCTCTCAGTCTCTCTCTCTCAGTCTCTCTCTCTCAGTCTCTCTCTCTGTCCGTCTCTCTGTCTCTCTCCATGTCTCAGTTGTTCTCTCTCTCTCTCTCACTCCCCCTCTCCCATTCGCTCTCTCTCTCTCTCTCAGTCTCTCTCTCGCTCTCCCTCCCTCTCTGTCTCTCTTTGTCTCCGTCGTTCTCTCTCTCTCAGTCTCTGTCTCTCACCCCCCCTCTCTATCTCAGTCTCTCTCTCTTCCTCTGTCTGTCTGTCTGTCTGTCTGTCTGTCTGTCTGTCTGTCTGTCTGTCTCTCTCTGTGTCTCAGTCGTTCTCTCTCTCAGTCTCAGTCTCTCTCACCCCCCGCCCCCCTCTCTCTTTCACTCTCTCCCTCATTCCCTCTCTCTCTCTCTCTCTCTCTCCCAGTCTCTCTCTCTGTCCGTCTCTCTGTTTCTCTGTCTCTCTCTCTGTCTCAGTTGTTCTCTCTCCCCCCCTCTCTCTCTCTCTCTCTCTCTCTCAGTCTCTCTCTCTTTGTCCGTCTCTCTGTTTCTCAGTCTCTGTCTCTCTCAGTCTCTCTCTGTCTCTCTCGCTCACTCCCTCTCAGTCTCTCTCTCTGTTGCGTCTCTCTCTCTGTTGCGTCTCTCTCTCTCTCTCTCACTCAGCCTCTCTCTCTCTCTCTCTCATTCTCTCTCTCTCTCTCAGTCACTCTCTCTCTCAGTCTCTCTGTCTCAGTCTCTCTCTTTCAGTCTCTCTCTCTCTCTCTCAGTCTCGCGCTGAGTTTCTCTCTCCCTCTTTCCATCTCTCTGTCTCAGTCGCTCTCTCTCAGTCTCTCTCTCTCTGTCCGTCTCTCTGTTTCTCTCTGTCTCTCTCCCTGTCTCAGTTGTTCTCTCTCTCTCTCTCTCTCTCTCTCTCAATCTCAGTCTCTCTCTCTCCGTCGCGTCTCTCTCTCTCTCAGTCTCTGTCTCTCACCCCCCCTCTCTATCTCAGTCTATCTCTCTCTCTCTCTCAGTCTTTCTCTGAGTTTCTCTCTCGCTCTTTCCATCGCTCTCTCTCGGTCTCTCTCTCTCTTTCCATCTCTCTCTCTCAGTCTCTCTCTCTCTCTCTGTCCGTCTCCCTGTTTATCTCTGTCTCTCTCCCTGTCTCAGTTCTCTCTCTCTCTCTCTCTCTCACTCACTCTCAGTCTCTCTCTCTCTCTCTCTCACACTCTCAGTCTCTCTCTCACTCCCCCTCTCTCATTCTCTCTCTCTCTCTCAGTCTCAGTCATTCTCTCTCTCTCTTACTCTCTCTCTCTCTCAGTCACTCTCTGAGTTTCTCTCTCTCTGTCCGTCTCTCTGTTTCTCTCTGTCTCTCTCTATCTCAGTTGTTCTCTCTCTCTCTCTCACTCACAGTCTCTCTCTCTCTGTCCGTCTCTCTGTTTCTCAGTCTCTGTCTCTCTCAGTCTCTCTCTCTCTCACTCCCCCTCTCTCATTCGCTCTCTCTCATTCTCTCTCTCATTCTCTCTCTCTCTCAATCTCAGTCTCTCTCTCTTCGTCGCGTCTCTCAGTCTCTCTCAGCCTCTCTCTCTCTCTCTCTGTCTCTCTCACTCTCTCTTTCTCTCATTCTCTCTATCTCTCTCTCTGTGTCTGTCCCACTCTCTCTCTGTGTGTGTCTCTCTCTCTGTCTCTCTCTCTGTCTCTCTCTGTCTCCGTCGTTCTCTCTCTCTCAGTCTCTGTCTCTCACCCCCCTCTCTATCTTAGTCTCCCTCTCTTCCTCTGTCTGTCTGTCTGTCTGTCACTGTGTCTCAGTCGTTCTCTCTCTCTCAGTCTCTATCTCTCCCACCCACCCTCTCTCTCTGTCTCTCTCTCTCTCAGTCTCTCTCCCTCATTCCCCCTCTCTCTCTCTCTCTCTCTCTCTCAGTCTCTCTCTCTCTCTCTCTCTGTGTCTCTGTGTGTGTGTCTGTGTGTGTGTGTCTCTCTCTCTCTGTGTCTGTTTGTGTGTGTCTCTCTCTGTGTCTCTGTGTGTGTCTCTCTCTCCGAGTTTCTCTATCACTCTCTCTCTCTCAGTCTCTCTTTCTCAGTCTCTCTCTCTCTCTCTGTGTCTCTCACTGTGTCTCTGTTTGTGTGTCTCTCTCTCTCTGTCTCTGTGTGTGTCTCTCTCTGTGTCTCTCTCTCTGACTCTCTCTCTATCTCTTTGTGTGTTTGTGTGTGTGTCTCTCTCTGTCTCTCTGTCTCTCTCTCTCTCTCTCTCTCAGTCTCTCTCTCTCTCTCAGTCACTCTCTGAGTTTCTCTCTCTCTGTCCGTCTCTCTGTTTCTCTCCGTCTCTCTCTATCTCAGTTGTTCTCTCTCTCTCGCTCACTCTCTGTCTCTCTCTCCGTCTCTCTGTTTCTCAGTCTCTCTCTCTCAGTCGCTCTCTCTCTCAGTCTCTCTGTCTCAGTCTCTCTCTCTCAGTCTCTCTCTCTCAGTCTCTCTCTCTCTCTCAGTCTCTCTCTCTCTCTCAGTCTCACTCTGAGTTTCTCTCTCTCTCTTTCCATCTCTCTCTCTCAGTCTCTGTCTCTGTCTCTGTCTCTCTCTCTCTGTCCGTCTCTCTGTTTCTCTCTGTCTCTCTCCCTGTCTCAGTTGTTCTCTCTCTCTCTCTCTCTCTCTCTCTCACTCCCCCTCTCTCATTCTCTCTCTCTCTCTCAATCTCAGTCTCTCTCTCTCTCAGTCTCTCTGTCTCAGTCTCTCTCTGTCTCTCTGTCTCTCTCTCTCTCTGTCTCTCTCTCGCTCTCCCTCCCTCTCTGTCTCTCTCTCTCTCTCTCTCTCTCTCTCTCAGTTTCTCTCTCTGTCACTCTCACCCCTTCCCCCCCTCTCTCTCTCTCTCAGTCTCTTTCACGCTCTTTCACTCCCTCTCTCAGTCCCTCTCTGTCTCAATTTATTTCAGTCTCTCTCTCTGTCTGTCTCCCAGTCTCTCTCTCTCTCAGTCTCTGTCCGTCTCTCTCTCTGTCTGTATACCTATATCTCTCTCAGTCTCTCTCTCTCTGTCTCTCTGTCTGTCTCTCTCCCTCTCTCTCAGTCTCACTCTCTGTCTTTCTCTCTCTCTCTCTCGATCTCTCCCTGTCTGTCTCTCTCTCTCTCAGTCTCTCTCAGACTCTCTCTCACACTCTCTCCCTCTCCCTCCCCCTCTCAGTCCCTCTCTGTCTCAATCTCTTTCAGTTTCTCTCTCTCACTCTGTCTCTCTCAGTCTCTCTCTCTATTTCTCTCTCTCAGTCTCTCTCTCTCTCTCTCTCTGTCTCTCAGTCTCTCTCTCCGTCTCTCTCTCTCTCCCTCAGTCTCTCTCTCTCACACACACTCTCTCTATCTCCCTCTCTCTCCCTCCCTCTCTGAGTCCATCTCAGTCTCTCTCTCTCTCGGTCTTTTTCTCTCTCTCTCTCTCTCTCTCTCAGTTTCTCTCTCTCTCTCAGTTTCTCTCTCTCTGTCACTCTCAGTCTCACCCCCTCTCTCTCTCTCCCTCTCTGTCCCTCTCTCTCTCTGTCTCTCTCACACTCTCTTTCACTCCCTCTCTCAGTCCCTCGCTGTCGCAGTCTCGTTCAGATTCTCTCTGTCTCTCTCTCTCTCTGTCTCTCTCTCTCTGTGTGTCTGTCTGTCTCTCTCTCTCTCTGAATCCCAATCTCTCTCTCTCTCTGTCTCCCAGTCTCTCTCTCTCTCAGCCTCTATGTCTGTATCTCTATATCTCTCCCAGTCTCTCTATCTCTCTCTGTCAGTCTCTCTTTCTATTTCTCTCTCTGTTCCTCTATCTGTCTCTCTCTCTCTGTCTGTCTCTCTCTCTCTCTGTTTGTCTCTCTCTGTGTGTCTGTCGGTCTGTCTCTCTCTCTCTCTCACTCTCTCTGTCTGTATCTCTGTATCTCTCTCCATCTCTCTCTTTCCCTCAGTCTCTCTCTCTTTCTCTCTCTCTCTCCCTGTCTCCCTGTCTGCCTCTCTCTCTCCGTCTCTCCCTCTCTCTCTCTCTCTCTCTCTCTCTCTCTCTCTCTGTCTCTCAGTCTCTCTGTCTATTTCTCTCTCTCTCTGTCTCTCTCTCAGTCTCCCTGTCTCTCGCACTCCCTCCCTCCCTCTCTCTCTCTCTCTCTCTCTTTCACGCTCTCAATCAAAATCTCTCTCTCTTTGTCTCTGTCTCTCTCTCTCTCTCTCTGTCTCTCTCTCTCTCTTTCTCTCTCTCTCTCTCTCTCTGTCTCTCTCTCTATCTGTCCATCTCTCTGTTTCTCTCTGTCTCTCTCTCTGTCTCAGTTGTTCTTTCTCTCTCTCAGTCTATATCTCTCTCTCTCAGTTTATCTCTCTCTCTCTCAGTCTCTCTCTCTCCATCGCGTCTCTCTCTCTCTCTCAGTCTCTCTCAGTTTCTCTCTCTGTCTCTCTCTCCGTCTATCTCTCGCACTCCCTCCCTCCCACCCTCCCTCCCTCTCTCTCTGTCTCTCTCTCTCTGTCTCTCTCTCAGTCTCTCTCTCTTTCACACTCTCAATCAAAATCTCTCTCTCTCAGTCTCTCTCTCTCTGTCGTGTGTCTCTATCTCTCTGTCTCTCTCTCTCTCTGAGTTTCTCTCTCTCTCTCACTCTCTCTCTGTCCCTCTCTGTCCCCGTCGTTCTCTCTCTCAGTCTCTGTCTTTCTCAACACCCCCCCCCCCTCCCTCTCTCTCTCTCTGTGTCTCTCTCTGTCTCTCATTCGCTCTCCCCCATTCTCAGTCTCTGTGTGTGTGTGTGTCTCCCTCTCTGGGTGTCTCTCTGTGTGTATGTCTCTCTCTCTCTCTGTGTCTCTGTCTCTCTCTCTGTGTCTGTGTGTGTCACTCTCTCTCCCTCACTCCACCTCTCTCATTCGCTCTCTCTTAATTTCTCTCTCTCTCAGACTCTCTCTCTCTCTCTCTCAGTCTCTCTCTCTCTGTCTGTCCGTCTCTCTGTGTCTATGTGTGACAGACTGTTTGTCTCTGTATCTCTTTCAGTATCAATGTGCCTGCCTTCCATCCCACATCCTCATGTTTCAAAGTGCTGCAATATACAATCTGCTTAACTCTGCATTAATACGAAATATATCAAAAATATTTTGTATTAAATTTGTATTTACACAATATGCCCCTCTCGTGAACTGGGAAGTGGTTCACGTTAAATGTTCGCACGTCGCAACAATTCTATTAATACTAATCGTGCAGTTCATACAGCGCTATGCACTTTTCCTAGACGTCTTCAATCGCTTTGCAGAATATGCTGTCAAATGAATTAACTGTATATTTGTGGGTGAAACACGGCAGGCAATTACTCACAGCAGCGTCCCCACAAACATTCGTGGATTTAAGTGACCAATTTTTATTTACGGAATATTATCAGTCATGTGTTTTTGGAGTAAGGAAACTTGCGCAAGGTTCTGCTTGACCTGCCTGGATTCGAACACAGGTGGAAGGCGAGTTCTTTATCCGATGAGATACAGGACTACACAAGATATGTTCACATCCACAGACACAGACACACACAATAATAGGCTGTAGGTATTATTACTCCTAATAATAATCCCGCCAAAATAAAAGCACAACAATAAAATTGGTCATTTAAATCCACGACTATTTGTGGGACACTACCGTACACAATTGGTTGACATGTTTTCTCCCACATATATACAGCTAATTCACTTCACTTTACAGTAAGTTCTGTGAAGTGCTTCCAGTCGTCTAGCTAACACGAAAAGCGCTACATTGAATGCAAGTATTATTATTGGTTATAGTATAGACGCGAAAGTAGATACACAACTCTCAATGATTACCATTTAAAAACATGAAGTCACTTCACTTTACAGCGCATTGAGACGTACAGAATACGTAAGAAGCAATTGGTGAAAACGCAATGATTTGTATTCTCTTTACAAGCAGAGTCTCCCATGGTATAACCAGGATTCGACACTATTACCGCTGTACCGGGGCTCGATTCCAATTCAGTGAAAATAGCATTTTCACCTGTGAGCAGCAATATGATTCTCTGTGACAATTTTCTGATATTTCATGAAACTCGCTTTAGCGCAGCAAATTCTTCAGCAAAGTATATCATTGTGACTCCTGCGAACGTATGATTCTGCGTGTCTGCACTTGTCAGCTACACAAATGGTTTCGCTTACCGTCTCTCTCTCTCTGTGTCTCTCTCTGTATCTCCCTCCCTCTCCCTCCCTCTCTCTCTCTCTCTCTCTGTGTCTCTCTCTGTGTCTCTCTCTGTCTCTCTCTGTGTGTTTCTCTCTGTGTCTCTCTCTGTGTGTGTCTCTCTCTCCCTCCCTCTCTCCCTCTCTCTGTGTCTCTCTCTGTCTCTCTCTCTCTGTCTCTCTCTGTGTCTCTCTCTGTATCTCTCCCTACCTCACTCTGTGTCTCTGTCTCTGTCTCTGTGTCTCTCGCTGTCTCTCTCTCTGTGTCTCTCTCTGTCTCTCTCGCTGTGTCACAGAGGATAACTGAAGTAGAATGAGTTCGAGAACGTGACATCAGCGGCTATTAATCATGTAGCGACCTTCAGGATACCAATGAATATTTGAGTTGATTTGATCCAAACGCTACCGTCTTTAAATGTAGATGAGATTGTCCAAATCAGACATTCCAGCATCAATTTCTGACAACACACGTGGAGACGGCGGGGATTGAACCCGGGACCTCATACAAGCGAAGCATGCGCTCTACCTCTGAACTACATCCCCACATCATGCTGTTCTTCATTTTGAATGGCATTAGGTTAACAACTGTAATGGTTCACAGAATACAGTAGCGTCCCACGGCACGTCAAGATAGAGAACAGAAAATAGCGTCGAAATGGGGGAGAAAGCAGTATAGACCAGAGCATGTGCGAGTGGTCGTCATAGGGGGAACAAGAGTAGAAAAATTGACTGTATAGCTGTGGGAGAAACGCGGCAGCCAATTTGCGCACAGCAGTTGTCCACAAACAGTCGATGAAGTGGGACCAGGGAGAAAGGCGGCAAAGAAGGCAAGGGGAGAGACGGAGGGGAAGGTTGGTGTAAATTAGGGTCTCGCTACCCTGCCGTGAGAGAGAGCACTGCAGTGGTTTCTGAACCATGGCGCTCGCCTCCATTGTGGCGTGTGTTGCACAGGTTGTGGAGTTGAGGGACGGGGGGGGGGCAACATTATTATTTTTATTATAGGCGAACCCCATCTAACGTTGCGTTGATCGCTAATACACGTTGTTAGCCAATGGTGGATAGGATCACGGCGGTGCTGGGACCTAGTAGTGAGTTAGGCCGGCAGCGAGAGAGCGAGCCGGGCCGGCAGCGAGTGAGACGAGCAGCGAATGAGTGAGTCTGTCAGGGAGTAAAGGAGCAAGTGAGTGAACAGGCAGGCAGTGAGTGAGCGAAAGGGTGAGCCAGAGAGGCAGTCAGAGGGCAGTCCCACTTGTAACAATTAGGTAAGGAAGGTTTGCGCCTCCAGGAGGGAATGCACTTTCAATTCCGGTGATTTTCATTCTTCAATGTTTGTGGATAACTGATTGTCTCTCAATATTTTAGCGAAAACAGTTATATTTGCAATTTAATTTGGACTTTGCCCTTCACACTTGGTAGCTTTTCAAATGTGGAAAACATGACGACATATTTCTGCATGAGTGATACAACAAGCTGGCGAAAACAAGTTCTACATGCTTTAGGTTACAAAGGTCCATGGATATATCGATCACAACTGTCTCACGCATCTTAATTCTAACCCGACCATCCCCACTATCCTGCATCTCTCGCATGTTCGGTTCAGGACCTGACTGTTCAGCGAATTGGGATGTCCTCCCAATGTCAAAGGCGCTCTATAGAGATTTTGTTATTTTGGAACATTTTTGTTGAAGAACAATCACAGTTTACATTCTCATCTAAAAGGCCGCTCCCACAGTAATGCAACACGTCCCCAGCAAAACATTTAAATCACAATGTGTGTTACTAAGAGGCTCGAATGCACCTAATGAGCCAGAATGAAACTTTGCAAATGGTACCGCAGATCAAAACCAGACGCTTGAATTGACTGAAAGTTATATTGGGATTGTGTGAAGCAGTAACCAATTCACCATTAGATGTTTAAATTTCAGAAGTAGTTGCAGCGCCACTACTGGAGTCCGAAGCCTTTGAATCTTCCCATTTCTACCAATACTCTCAAAGTGTTATTTGAAATAATGATCTACTATTAATAATCATTGTTATGGTTCCTTATCATCTCTTAAAAATGCCCATACCAATGCTCACAGAATATATCCTACAGCGATTTCTTTATTGTGAATTGTTGGATGAAGCATAAAGATACAACCAAACTCTAGATCGATAGTCATTTCGTTCACATTCCACCTTCTTACTTCTTGCAAACATATATGCCCGCGAACAACATATACTGTGTAAACAAAATTCCTAAAACAAACCTAACCTTTTTTTTCTTGATTGAAACTTAGTGCTTCAACAGTCTCCGAGGGAATATGTTCCACAGCTTTCTTTTTATCAATGGAATAGTGCGTCTGTGGATTAGAAATATAAGAGATGTTTTGCGCACAGTAATGTGCGAGATTCATCCATAACATGACTGAGCAATTGCATCTGTGAGAATCTAAGCTAGGAAATTTACCCCTGCACTATTTGAGTTGTGACCTGGGATATTGTTAGATCCGCATGTATAGCCAGAAAACTCAATTTAACAGCTACTTAGTAAATGGAATGCATCACACAGAAACACACACACACAAACCCAAGCACACACGGTCACAGTGAGAGAGAGGGAGAGACAGATAACGTTAGATACAGTTAGAGAGAGAAATGTTCAGAGAGGGAGACACAAGTACACGTAAAAAGGCAAATAGAGACAAACACAGACGCACACACAGGGACAGATGCAGAGGGATAGATGCATACACCTGTGTCTACAGCAACCGATACAAAAAATGTTAGAAAGGGATAGAGAGAGAGAGAAAGGATTAGAGACAGCGACAGAGTCACAGATGTCAGGGAGAAAGAGGGAGAGGCACACACACAACCACATACACACAGTGAGAGACACAAACGTATACCGAGCAATATATGCAACCCATGAATATTTTACTCCTTTGTGGCTGATAAGCATTTCACAGCCAGGTGTATACAATGTAAGGCAGTATATTGGAATTGTATGTCAGCATTATCCTTTTTGGAAAGCGTTTCACCTTTAACGGGTTAAACTACAGCAGTGACCTCAGCGCCCTGTACACACTGTGGTCACAAAGGCCTTTGTCCCTCCCAAGCTGTGCCCAATGCTGTAGGTAATGGGTTCAATGCTGGTGAGTGGCCCCTGTGTAGACAATGTACACACACACTCCAGGCTGGGGAATACTGTGTGTAGGTGGGGGGGACACACTCACATGTGCATCTCTCTGATGGTTTAGATACTTTAACAACAACACATTGCACTGACACACGGTGACGTGTGTGGTGTTGTGGGCCTGGGTTTCATCATGGGATGGACACCCAGCTGCCCCCAAATTACATCATTGGGGTGAATTGCGTAACTCAGGGCAGATAATGTTTTGTTTGCACACGGCACAAACTCATCCACGATCGTGCGGTAAAATTGCTCAAAGGAGCGTTCCCCACTTTCTTTAAATAACACCCCGTTTTATGCTCTTGTGAACCACTGTTTGTTGTGTGAGTTGCCTTCTGTAGAAGAGGATTCATTTTGTCTTTGTGAAGATGACCTCTCCGATAATGTGGAGAATTGAAGACATTTACTACTCGATTCTCGCTGCTGTTGGAATTCCAGGCAAGTGATTTATCCAATGCAGTATTTAGGTTAGTTTGCACTAAAGTTTGTAACCTGACTCAGATTAGCAATCTCACCTTTCAATCAGCAAATGGTGGTTTGTGTAATACTTGAAATTCCCTGCTGCCCTGTTTCAGGATACTGGCAACTGACGATGAAATAAATTGTGATGTCCTCTCGACGTGAAAGGCGCTATATAAATGTAAGTTTTGTTGTTGTTTGTTGTGAGGACGTGAGTTCTTAACTAAGTGTGGTGTCGAAAATAAAACTTTTGAAAGAAAACTCCAGTTTGCCTGCTTAGATATCAGAGATTGTCGGGCGCCATTCAAAAGAAAAAATAGATTATGTGCACCCGATGGCGTTTTGATTATGTAATTTTTCTTGTGATGCAATATAATAACTATTTCGCCATTTAGTAACTTTATCGTGGTGGTTCGCTATTGTGAACATCTGCCTCCCGAATTTCCACACAAAATAAAGTCGATTCGCTTTACAGTATA
Source organism: Hydrolagus colliei (assembly GCA_035084275.1). NCBI lineage: Eukaryota > Metazoa > Chordata > Chondrichthyes > Chimaeriformes > Chimaeridae > Hydrolagus > Hydrolagus colliei. The sequence goes on along the minus strand of JAYJKW010000483.1, from coordinate 786,820 downwards.
TTCCGTGAAGCGATTCAAGAAGACATGAAATTATTATACGATATTTTATCACATGCAAGTTTCCATACTAATCTCTATTGGTCGCAGTTTAACGGCTGAATCAAGGAGGTGTGAGCTTTGGTTCCGTATTCGCACATTCACTCCATCAACAACCAAACATTCATCATTTGTGAAGCGCTTCTCACACAGGGGAGCGTCTGGATATTTACATACAATGCTGGGTTGCAAAGAGGATCAATCTCTCCTTTCCGATTTGCAGCATTCAGAGAATTCTTTAATTTGAACATATAAATGTCATCGGATACAATCGACTAAATCCATTTGACTCCTCTAACCAAAAATACCAATTGCAAAGGTATTTGATATTGGCAGGTTATACAGACAGACGGATATTAGTTGAAGATGATGGACTCAATAGCAACGATTCGTGCATTTGATACAACGCCATTTTTGGTCGTTCAAAACTCTCAAAGAATGAGACAGGATTAATGCAAACACTATTGTATTCACTTGCACCCGTGGAGTCAATGGAGTCAAGGGGATATATTCGATTGATTCTGATGACTTTGTATGTTCAAATTAAATAATTCTCTGAATGTGGCAAATGGTAGAGGAGTGATTGATTGATTCTCTGTGCAAATCCAGCATTGTATGTAAGCACACAGTGAGGTGAGTGATCGGTGACATGTCCAAAAGTTTGGGACAGGACACGGTGAGGTATTTGCTCCATTTGGAGAAGTCATGATAAATAGACAATTTGCTGTATCAAACACCAGGATTATTTATTTATCAATTTTGCATTTCTAAATGATCTTCATGTCTCTCGATGTTTGTCAGTTTGTGCGTATCTCTATTAATATGCCAACTTCTCTATCTGAACGACTCATTTTCTAAATGTGGCTGTATATCTGCCAGCACCTCTCCCTTTCTATCTGTTGGTATGTGTTTGTGTCTACTGTGATGTGTGTTTCTCTCTGAACATGAACGACAGTCTCTGTCTGCCACTTTCGTTGTGTCTTTCCCTTATTGTGGCATTTTTTCTGCATTTCGCTGTGTGTATGTTTGTGTGTGTTTATCTCTCCCACTTTAGTGTATCCAACTCGCTCATTCTCTTTGTCTGTTTCTCTACCCCACTCTCTCTCCAACGACCGCTCTCTCTCTCTCTTCCCCGCTCTCTCACTGTCGCTCAGTATATCTATCACTTTCTCCCCCCTCCCCCCCACTCCCACCGTCCCACTACCCATTTTCGTTGTCACTTTTCGGTGGGCAGCCGGGTGGTGGACATCGAGACACGTTCAGCATATTGTAATCTTTACCAATGAATATTTATGTCTGATCTTTTCTTTCTCTTTGTCTCTGTAGTCAACCTATTGGCGATTGTTGTCCTGGCTCGAGGGAGGTGTGGTCTCTCCAAGTGCATCTCCATGTATCTGTTGGCCATGTCAGTGGCTGATCTGACGGTGGTTATTTTCACGGTGATCTTTGGTAACATTGTTCCTTTCTACTTCATACGTCCGTTCGTGCGCATTACCCCAGTTTGCCGGGTGATACTTGCACTGGAATATGTAACAAGGGAAACCTCTGTCTGGCTCACTATGGCTTTCACCTTTGATCGGTATGTCGCCATCTGTTGGCAAAAACTCAAAGATAAATATTGCACCGAAAAAACAGCGGCTGCAGTGATAGCGGGTTTGAGTGTTGTCTTCACTGTGAAAAACATTCCCTGGTATTTTGCATATAAACCACTGTTGATAATTGACAAGACACCCTGGGAATGCATTATTACACAAAGCTTTCACACTTCACTCCCATGGATAGTGTTTGACTGGCTCAGCATCACTCTAACCCCTTTTCTCCCATATGTTCTAATTTTGCTGCTCAACGCCCTGACTGTCAGCCACATACTGGTGGCCAGTCGAGCCCGCAGGAGATTGCGGGGACACAGTGATGGGGACAGAACTAGAGGTGAGAGAGACAGTGATCCAGAGATGAAAAACAGGAGGAAATCCATCGTTTTACTGTTTGCTGTTTCTGCCAATTTTATATTATTATGGATGACATATATTCTATATTCTCTATACTGGAAGATTACAAACGACATTTGGTTCTCGGGGTATAATGATCCGAAGTATATTATCTGGCGAACTGGCTTCATGTTGCAGTTATTGAGCTGCTGTACAAACACATTTATTTACGCTGTGACTCAGACTAAATTCAGAGAAGAGATTAAGAAAGGGCTGACATTTCCTGTTACTCTAATTGTGAGATTATTTCATTGACAAATTTTCCCACTGCTGTGTTTGTGTCTTTGTGACGCGATAAACACAGTGATGGGGTCCTTATCAGCCTGCCCGTCCCATCATCAAGTAGCACTTAATGTTGTCTTCTGTATATCTTCAAGTGAATAAAATAATTATTCATGAATAAAAGTGCATCACAGAATATTCTGTGCAATGTATTGACTGTGTAGTTGTGTGCAAAACATAGCAGTGTTGCGTACCGTAGTGACTCACAAACACGTATGGATTTAAAATACCTATTTGTAATTGTTTTTCTCGAGCGATTATTATGAAACATGTGGTGTAAGGAAACTTGCCCAAGGTTGTAACCTGTCTAGAATTTAACCCAGATCTCTCGCTTATAAGCAGTGTGCTCTAACCACTGAGCTACAGGATTCCACACCTGTCAGTGCATTGACCCTATTAGTCCTCGACACTATGCCACTGCATGTATCTGTGCAAGCAAAATAACCGATGAGACAGAGAGAGTGTGAGCACCACATTAATGTGAGAGTGCAGTCCTTTTTCTCAATGTGTGTGTGTGAGAGAGAAAGGGAGTGAGTGCTGTAAGATATCCGTTTGTAGTTTCCTGTTGCTCAGTGGTTGTAGCACTCGCCATAAAAGAATGAGACCTGCATCCGATTTCAGGCAGTTCAGCGCGAAATCTTGGCAAAGTTTCATTACGACACACGTCGAACAATAATCCCTACAAAAAAAACTGTAAGAAATTGATAATTTCAGTCAACGACTGTTGGTGAGGCACTGCTGTGCGCAATTGGGTGTCCTGTATTTCCCACACATATACTTTCAATTCTCTTTACGGTATATTGTTTGAAGCGGTTTGAGACACAGTTACGAAGATTCCAAAATGCTCTATTAGACGCAAAGATTATTATTAAGATGTAAATGTCCGTTCAGAATGAGCTAATTAGACTAACACCGAAAGTAGAAACAGAATCTGGCAGTGGGAGACCGGATGTGGTTTGCTCAGTAAATTGGAGGCTTTGATTTGACAATAAATATATTTTGCAAAGAACGCTTGCTCTGGTTTGAATGTGATTTTGTGCGTTGAATACATTCGCTGTTTTGGGGGGGGGTTGTACAATATACAATAAGGTGTCGATATTACACAAATCACCTAATTTCTTACGCATAGGAATCATTTAGCCTGTTCTATATAATGACACTCTGGAGGCACCCATTCATTCTGATTTTGCTGGCCAACTTTCTAACTGTCAGCCACAGTTTCGTGGCAGTAGAGCCCACAAATGATGGTGGGAGTGCGGAAAATAAGACGGGAATAAATGTTTGAGTGAGTGAAAGTGTGCACAATTTGCTACCGCGTTTCACCCACACATTCCATCGTCCATTCGTGTTACAATATGTTCTTTGATGCTCTTTGAGACATTTTGATAAAGTGGTACGGCGCTATATCGATTCTATGTATTACTATTATTCATATTGTTAACAATTTACCCTCTCCAAGGATAAGGCATAGTGCATTTCAGTTCACTGTTCCTCACACAACCCTCTCCATGTCGATGTATAACATAAATTTTTTCCTTATAGTTTGTAAAATAATTCTGAGTCATCTCACTGGGGAACTAATGAATTACTGAGTTCACACTTTAATTTGCTTAGTGATGTACAAACGTATCACAACAACAAAATTACACTCGCATAGAGTTCATAGATTGAAGCCTTGAGTTATATGTCGAATTATGACGTGATCGATTCTAAGCATTATTATTATCAATAATATTGTCATTTTCCCCATTCCAAGAATGAAACAAGTTACCTCTCATCACTCTCTTCTTCACACATCCCACCCCACATAAAGCAATCATTTGAACTCAGTCTTCAAAAATGGTTCGTAACCAACACACTGCGAAATTAATTAAATACTTGATTGACAGTTTTAATTTACTTGATGATGTACAAACGTATAAAGCATAGACATTGAACACTTGAGCTACATGTGGAGTTAGTGATATTCAATAAACCATCATGACAACTTTCTAACTGCATGTCGTCCACACAATATGGAGTCAGTTCACTTTACAGTGTATCCTGTCAATCACTACTGATACTTTGCAAAGGCATGAGATGAGACAACCACAACAATAATAAAATTACACTTGTATAAGGCCTTTCACGTCAGGAGGACGTCCCAATGCGATGGCCAGTTACTGTCTCAAAGCTGAACTGAGGAGAGATGGGGTAAGACGGAAGGCGGGGATTAATGATAAGAATCCTTGCATATTGTATTGCATTTGATAACTTCTACACGTCTCCGAGCGCTCCACAGACTAGGCTGACCTTTGCTGTAGAAATGTGTGGAGTTACTGGGTAAATATACAATACCATAAGCATCAGGAGCAGAAGAAGAATATAACTCCACATGTACCGCCTTATTCCCATATCCTTTAATCCCTTGATTGATAATAAATCTATCAATCCCAGGCTTTAATGGGTTCAAGCACTGAGCATCTATAGTTTTGGGGAAGAGAATTCCATAAATTAACTTATATCTGAGTGAATAATTGTATTGTCAACTCAGTGCGAGCTCCTGTAGCTCAGTGGTTAGAACCCTTGTCTGGCAAGCTGGGGGGATCAAGCTGGGGAGACCTGTGTTCGAATCCAGGCAGTTCAGGGCGAAACCGTTGGCAAGTTTCCTTACTCCACAGGCCTAATAATAATCCCTCACTAAAAAACCACAATAATAAAATTGGTCATTTCAATCGACGACTATGTGTGCGCAATTTGCTGGCACGATTCGCCCACAAATATATAAAATAAATTCACCTTGCAGTATATTCTGTGAAGCGCTTTGGAAAGTTGATATGATATGGAAAGCGCTATATCAAATGCAAGGATTATAAAGTGCTGACCCCAAATATTAAGGCTTTGACCCTTGGTTATAGTTTCTCATTCTGCCATATTCAAGAGAATGCAGGCCTAGTTTTCATACACGAACCTGTCTTCCGAGTCGAACTCTTTCATCCCAGGAACAAACCTAGGGGATGATTCCCTAGGGGAATTAATTACTTCATTCACAGTTTTATTTACTTGGTGATGAACAAACGTATAACAACAACAAAATTACATTTGTTTAGAGATCATAGATTGAAGCTTTGAGTTCCACGTGGAATTATGGCTTGATCGACTCTAAGCATTAGCATTATTATTAATATAAATGGAGATTAGAGAATTACATAAATTGACTAACATCTGAGTGAAGAATTATCCTGTCAACTCAGTTCGAAAGTGCTGAACCCTAATTTTAAGGCTTTGACCCCAGCATTTATTTTCTCCAAACTATGGGACACAGTCTCCCACTGTCGATTCTGGCATACCGATTAATAATATTGTACGATTCTATAAGATAATTTCTGATTCTGCCATATTCAAGAGAATGTAGGCCTAGTTTAATCAACATGTCTTCATAACTGAACTCCGCCATCCCAGGAACAAACCTAGGGGATGATTCGCTAGCGGAATTAATTAATCGATTCAAAGTGTAAATTACTTGAAGATGTACCAACGTATAACAACAATAAAATTATACTTGTATAGAGCTCATAGATTGAAGCCTTGAGCTACATTTGGAATTATGACTTGATCGATTCCAAGCATTATTATTATGAATAATAATACTAATAGAGAATTAAATAAATCAACTACCGTCTTGAGTATCAACAAACAGCGGAAGGGCTGACCGCTAATTTGAAGACTGTGCCCACTTGCTATCATTTCTCCAACCAGGGAAAATATTCTGCCACTGCCTACTCTGTCTTGCCCGTTAATTTTCTTATAGGCGACGATAAGATCCCCCACAATACTTCGATATTCTCGAGAATATAGATTGCTCATCTTATCGTCATAGCTGAACCCCCTTTTCCCAAGACCACCCTCTTCCACCGTGCCTTCTGCTGCCCTCCTAGCTCTCCACGCTTTCCTACTCTCCTTACCCCTGCACATACGTTGACACTCCCCACCCGCCCAACTCGGGTCCTAACGTGATTGTTCAGCCACTCGACGTGAATGGCGATCTAGAAATATAACTCTCTTGTTGTTGTTCTCGTCAAGTGCACACCCGAAGTTACTGTATATTCAAGAGTATGAATTTAGGCCATGAGAGAATGGTTTATTTGGAGGTGGAGTTGGGTTCAGGGAGTTCAGATGTTACCATTATCATTTGCTTGGCCGAAGACATGGTCAATGAGGACGGCTGTGAGCTCTGCAGGAGCCAATATATAAATCGAAGTTGTTGTTGTTGTTATCAAAGTCGGCAATGGTATCTACATAAGTGTGAAACAGCTGTATCATACCAATGTGATAATTTTTCAAGTACAGGCCAACAAACCAACTCCTCTGAGATGTTTTCAAATTTTCCAATCATTTGCTGACCCTCCGCCCTATAACTCTCTGATCTAGTCACTCCCCGCTGCCCACCCATTGCCAGCAGTTGAGTGGAAAAGATGTCACAGGATTGTATCTGCTTTGTAGAGGCCGTATAGTTTATAGCCAAATTTCAAGGCGGTTTGCATGGAGCAGGCAAGCGCCGCCAAATCCTCTGCAGTATCCAAATGTTGTCAATGCCTCATCTTCTCTGGTAACAGGTCAAGTAAGAATAAGCTGCGAACAAATTTGCGACTGAGGCTGCTCCTGTGTCTGGCTCTGGTTAAATTGCTGATGTCCTCGATACTCTTCTATGATGCAGAAGTAAGATTCAGCTATAGAACCAAGATCACATTTTTGTCCGGAACACATTAAAGTTTTTGCTTTTGACATAGCACTTTCATATATTAACGATGGCATAAGGCACTTCACTGAATATAATGTTAAGTGAATTGACGATATTTGTGAAAAAAAAACGCGGCTGCCATTTGCACACAACACTGCCCCACAAACAAACGTGATTGCAAATGACCTATTTTATTATAATTGTTTTTATTTGATGGATTATTATTAGGCATGTGGAGTAAGGAAATTTCCCAAATTTTTGCGCTGACCTTCATGGATCCACACACAGGTGTCAAGCTTGTAAATCCAGTTCTCGAAGCCCTCCATAGGCTATCAAGGCCCTCCATAGTTCCCCTCCTACCTCTCTGACCCGCTGTCCTGCTGCCAACCTGTGTATTACCTCCGTAATCCTTTGAGGAATAAGAATGCCACGGTATAGCTGGTCCAACTGTGGCTAACTAGAGGAGTTAGGGAAAGTATAATGTTAAAAGAAGAAAACTATAAAACAGCTAAGATGAGCAGTAAACCTGAGAATTGGGAGAGATTTAAGGATCAAAAGAATAGAGCCAAACAGTGGTTAAGAGGGAGATAATGGAATATGGGGGCAAACTAGTGAGGAATCTAAAGACAGATTGCAAGAGTTTTTACAATTATATAAAGAGGAAGAGTGAGAAGTCAGCTCGTCTGACTTGTACGCATACTAGTTATCTCCAAATCTGCACTATGCTTTCCTTAACCTTTGGTCAGCACTCATGAGCCTGTTTAACAATAAGAGGAAAACAGGAGCGATGTTATGACTTTTAGGACATACCATTGTTCGGTTGTTTGACCAAACTGACGCCTATACTGCCTTGTTGTTGCATAGAAAGCTCTAGGCTTGTTTATCATATTTTACTACAAGGCTATGATATTATTGTTTATCATATATTACTACAAGGCTATGATATTATTGTTTATCATATTTCACTACAAGACTATGATATTATTGTTTATCATATTTTACTCTAAGGCTATGATATTATTGTAAGCTCCAGGCTTCGAGGCTTCGAGGCCTATCTTGTTATTAGAAAGCTGTAGGCTATTTTATCGCATTAACCCCGAGGCCATTTACTGGGTTAAAGGTTTTCATGTGATGTTTTGTAACATGGCACAAAGTCAAGTGGCGAAAACTGTATAACTACCCATGTAAAGGTTGTTCTAAGTGTACACTTGGAGTAGACGGACGAGAGTCTGTACCTAAGGTGTACACCGCTTTGCAAATGCTGAATAAACTTGTTGAACTACACACCCGAGTCACATATTTGTGAACAGAAACACCAACCAAGGTACCGAGACGAACCAGTTTCACATTTGGCGACGAGGATGGGATCTCGTGATGACTGAAGCAGTGTGTCGACAGCGGAACAATCCCTGAGTTTTTACCTAAGTGAAATTGGCCACCACAGTGAATATATCATATATTTTGAATACTCTCAGTGTTTTTCACCTACGTAATTAAACTCTGTGGATGCCTCAACTGTAAACATAACTGACAGTCGTTAATGAGATCAAAATTGTAAAAGGTTGGCGGGTGTGTACTTACGGTGTGCATTGGTTAAAAAGCACAGGTAATATTGGTTGAAAACAAAAGGTTAAAGCGCAGATAAAATGTACGGTGTGCATTGGTTAAAAAGCACAGGTAATGTTGGTTGAAAAAAAGGTTAAAGCGCAGGTAAAACTTACATGATTGTAATGACCGTTGACGGAATATAAAAGGATATATATATAAAAAACTGGTTAAGAAAAAGTATGGGTAATATAGTGGATAAAACTGAGGGGCAGTGTCCCCTAACGTCTATGTGTAAAGTGTTGCCAGAAAATCAGAAAGAGTTGCGATTAGTTTCGGGTCTGTTAAATAAACAATTGGGAGAAACAGTATGGCCTCTGGGAGGTTCAAATGATGTGACTGTACTAAAAAAAAGTGCACGAATTGGTATGGAAGAAAGATAAATATAAGCCATGTAGAAAACTGGTGAGAGTATGGTTAGAGGAAGCTATGAGAATACAGGCAAAAGAAACGTTGTCCAGTTCGCAAAACACTGCTGAGAGACACGGTATATGTGTGACGCGCGATGGAGTGTGTAAACCGCTGGACAAATTTGGAATGTAAAGAGTTAAGTGCAAAATTAACGCAGCTAGGAGGATTAACATCCAGTGAAGACTCACTAACAGAATGGGGCGCACGCCCCATATATCCCCAAATACCTCCTTCACCACCGCCCTATTTGGCGGTGGTGAAGGAGGTCATCCCCTTCCCTTGGCACAGCCAATCAAATGATTATCTTTTGGTACAAGTCCCCATATGACCTTTCAATGCCGCACCACCATATTCCTGCATCGGAATTGGCAAGACTTGTGATTTCTACCTCAGCTCCATTGCTATTTCGTTCCTTCGATATACTAAATCGGAACCCTGTGGCATGTACATTATTATTTTTAGTGGATGCTACCACTAAATGCCAATCATAGGGTCCACAGGGGTTTTTGCAGAGGTACTTCTCATCATTTATATGCTGGTAGTATACATTGTTGCCGCGCTGTATCGCGATAAGGCCAAGGATTACACTTAAAACCCAGGGTCTTCCCTTTTTCCCCTGACACATGTTTATCCTTGCTGGCTGCGTTTACGAGGCATCCCACTACTGACAGCAACACTATCGCAATCATGACAGAGACCAGTCAGCTCCCTTTTTACCTGTGGTGTTGGTTGTCTTCTTCACCGGGGTTGAGACGAGTGCAACCTATCATACGCTATCATACGCCCTTTGTAGCCGGACTTTACACACCCGTCAGGTGCCCCTTACTGACTGGTCCCTTCTGTTACCTTTTTACAGTGCGTGAGATGAACCCAAGTGTCCCGCTCAGCAATCCTGACCGCCGTTGGTGTCGTCAGTAGCACTTGAAATGGTCCTTTCCACTTAGGCTGATGCCATGTTTTTCTTTTTACGTCCTTGACTAGTATCCAGTCTCCAGGTAATAGCTGCGGGGTCAACAACGGCTCAGCCAGCTCCTGTGGTGGTAGGACATTTAACATCGTCTTTTTGTTAGTCACTTTTATCCTTTCTTGGACACATGGTGTTCACGTGAACATCTCATGCTACTCTCGTGCTTATTCACATTCTCTTTTACACCCAACTCTGCCTTTCTTCGCAAACAAGCTCTTCTTATCGCAGTCTGTTCTAGCCGGTTTCTAATGATGACCTCGACAACTCAAACTATGTGCAGCAACTTCCCTTATCTTCTACAGTAGTCTTACAAAAACATCATTCTAGCCCACTCTCTGTTTTTAACAGTCTATACTAATTTTAACGAGTTCTTCACCAACTCCAACAGTCCCCACCTTGATACCGAATTAACATGAGGTATCACACAATCTTTTGCCCTGTATATTTCACTTCAACACAATATTACTTTAGTGTCACCTGAATCCTGCCGACTACGCAAATTGTTGGAGATTAAATTATCTTACTCTTTTAAAGCAAATGCGTTTATTCAGGTATACTCATTGAGCTGACACTAAAGCATATAAAACGACTACAATGCATGCAAACAGTCAACCACTCCATTACTTCTGTTCCCTTCTGATTCTTCTTTTACTTTGTTCACCCTTTTCGCCTATTCCCTCTTATCCGATTCTGCCTCGGGTCTCATATCGGATTACGCCCTAGTCTTCACTTTTGGAGTTTACCTGTCACCTACCTCTTGTGATGATGCTCCATTACTGGGTTTACCTGTCATCCACCTCTTGTGATGACGCCCAAATACACTAGGTTTCTCATAATGCAATCTCATACACCAATATACTACCCGGCACGCATTCTTCAGGTTAAAAGGGAATAGTCCTTTCTCTTCCTTTCTTCCTCTCAGTCGGTCTCGGGGAAAAGTAGGGGTGTTGATCTCTTTGGGGATCTGCTGTCACGTTACATCTCTTCCATCAGTTGGTTCCCTTTCTCGAGAGCAGCTTGGCGACTGTCAGTTACAGTTTCTTCCATCAGGTCTTATTTCTCCTTCTCGAGAGCGGCTTGGCTACTGTCACATTACAGTATCTTCCATCAGGTCCTTCTCCTTCTGCTCCTCCGTCTCCGCTCTCTCTATTCCTTTGTCTCAACACTTTTGTTTAACATTAGTCAAATTGGCCAAAGCGTGCAGCTGTGCTGCCAACCCATTGATCTTGGTCTTTTTATAAGAAAATGTAAAGTTTATTTGCTATAGCAAGAGCTGATTCTCAGAAGTCAACAGTCTCCAAGTAGAGTACCCGACAGTCAAAAGAATGAGCTGCCGGTGGTTTAATGGTGACATCACTCAATCCACGTCTCACTAACAAAGTGAAATGTTAAAAACAAGCTTATCTCCAGATAGTGTCTAGTTTAGACAATGTCAAGGTTTGCTGTTACTGTTTTCTGCCCCGTGGAATACTCAGATAAGGATGTGACTGGCATTGTGCCAAGTCTGCGTTTCTCAGGACTTGCTTTTTATGTTTAATTGCTATACTATGTTTAATAGTATAGAAGTTACATCTAGGCATAAATGGCTAAATTGACAATTTCACATTCCCTCCTTTTATCATATCCCATATGATAACACCAATTATTCATTTTTAATAATTATTTCATTTATCCCTTGCAATTGTTTCTCTACCTTTTGCTCAAGGTTGCTGACTGTGCCTGTGTTGTGGATAGATTGTTTTAATTGGTGCCCGATTGTAACTAACTATAATTTTTAGTAGCTTTTTTTTTGTGTGTAAAAGATGTGTAAAAAAATGTTTGTACCTGTATATGGTTTAGCTTGAATGAGCAGTAATTAAAAAAAAGAAAGCAAATTGAAGAGAAGCTTTTGTTGTATGTTTTATGTAATGTATGCATTTAAAGAGGACAATGGTGGGTCTGACTTTGCTCTGGACGCAGAGTATAGCCAGATTTCATCCATGTTCCATAGGTTTGGATTATTTAAAAAGTACCGGACCGTGATAGGTCTGACTTTTCTCTGGACGCGGAGTATAAGCCAGATACTACCCACGTTCCATATGTACTGAGTAATAGCACAGTAAAAATACAACCAATAATTTGGAATATTTTATGCAAGAACGAAGCGATAAAGTAGAGTAAACTTTGAAGATATAACATCTTTTTTAAAAAAGCCTGATATATTTTATGTATCATTTATTTTGTGTATTCCAGCATTTACTTAAAATGTTTGTAGAAATTAAATATGGATAAATTAGCTTGTGGCAGTTAACTTGCAGCAGTTAGAATTTACTGCAGCCATTGACTGTGGGCAGTTTAAATTCACTGACTGCAGGCACTCTGGTTTATGTGGATAAAATGACTTTACGTAATCCTTTTGTTTCCACATCAGCTGAAAGTGTTTCTGTAGGTAATGATAATGTCATGTTAACAACTGAAAATGTTTAAAGAAACGTGAGATTTCACCTTGTAATTTAGTTCTTACAGATACTGGCAAGAATGGCATTCCATGCAGCCACTTCTTCTGGGATAACTTATACTTTTCACTCCAACTCCTTACAGGATGGAACCCCAGTCTGTATGAAGAAACTGGTTCCTCCTAAATCTGCCCAAGCCTGTGAACTAATTGCCCTTGCTGAGGCTTGTAAATACGCTGTGGGAAAACCGGTTACCATATATACTGACTCTCGGTTGTGAAATGTTCTGCCCACACGTTGGCCCAGGATCCGGGCTCACTTGGAAATGGACATGCGGATAGATGTGCCAAACTAGTGGCTGAGGCCCCACATAGTACCTATCCCGTTAAAACTGTGGTTCCCGTTATTCTAAAAGACCGTTCTAACATGCCTTCTGTTTATGATATTGTGTTACTCCAGGAGGACGCTCCGGTGGCAACTCGTCAGTCATGGGTTGAAGAAGGCTGTGCCCTATCCGAGGAAGGGGTCTGGATGACCCCTGTCGGTCAGACCTGCATGACTGATGAGCTGGCAGGATGGGCCTGCGGTCACCAACAGACTCATTCGGGGGATAAACAACTCTCTGAGTGGCTCCTTCAGACCTGGTGGCACCCATGCATGATTCAGCTGTCTGAGAAGGCTGTCCTCCGGTGCCTGTTGTGCTCTGAGCACAATCCTGGGAAATGGTTCCCAGTGGTCACCGGTGCTACCCCTGTTCCTCAGCTCCCTTTTGATGTTCTCCAGATGGATTTTATTCAACTGCTTAAATGTCAGAATTTTAACTATGCATTGGTTATTATTGATGTATTTTCCCGTTTGGTGGAAGCATTTCCAACGGTAAACAATACTGCAGAAACGGTTGTGCGATTGTTGTTACAGGAAATAATTCCTCGATTTGGGGTGCCTGGCAGATTGGTTTCTGATAATGATCCCCATTTTATTGCATCAGTCAATCGCTCATTGTGTTCCCATTTAGACATTAAGCAGTCATTTCATTGTGTGTATCATCCAAAGGCGGCAGGAATGGTGGAAAGAGTTAATCAGACAATTAAGACTAAACTGGCAAAAATCACCAGGGGCCAGGGATCCTCCTGGTTCCGCATTTTGCCTCTTGTGCTGTTTCAGATACGATCCGCCCCCACTGGGACTGGTCGTTTACCACCCTCAGAAATTATATATGGACGCTCATTGATAGGCCCTTGGTCTGCTCCCGCATCCTCTTCGCTTACTCATATGTCTGCTGACATGGTTCAATACATAAAATCTCTCTCCACCATTCTCCGTATCAATCAAACTACTGTTCCCCCGACGTCCACCTCTGTCATCGTCCCCGATCCCCCCTTGCGCCCAGGTGATTATGTCATGACTCGAAACTGGGTCAGGAAATCCCTTGACCCCCGGTGGATCGGTGCCTTTCAGGTTCTCCTCTCTACTCCGACTGCGGTAAAATTAGCGGGGAGAGATAACTGGGTTCACATACATGATTGTAAAATACATGATGCTACTGCCCTCACCACTGTCCCGTCCTAGGGCACAATTGTGTTCCTACAGAGGCCTTGAAGAAGGAGTGGAAATTGCATCAGTCTCAAAATGGCAGTGCGTGGAGTGTTCGGAGAAACGAAGAAACCTTTGCAGCCCCAGGGTGACTATCGACCCTTGCTCCCGACGAAGAAGGGAGGAACAACAGGATCAGGAGCAGAAATGAAGGGACCACAACGAGGATTTCGGGGTCCTAAGACATTCCAAGGCTATGTCATGTTCAGTGTCATTTTATTTGTCCAAGTGACAGGGGAGAAGTCAGCTCCCCTTCCTTTCCAACCTGGGGATTGGGCTAACACATATCTAATGACTTCTCACAAGATAGCCAGATTATTGGATAAAAAGGATTGTTGGGTTTGTTGTCAGTTCCCCCACAGTTCCACTTCAGGCACTCCGATGCATGCCATTCCCTTTACCATGTCACAAAATATTGAATGGTTGAAACGAATGGCTGGGTGGGATGGACGGAGCAAGAGTAGGAACGCCCCAAACGATTTATGGATCGTTTGGCCCTAACGGCCAGATTAACCGCTGCAATCATAATCATTCCCTGAGCAGCTTTACACATTGGTACCAGCCAGAGTACAACCGAAGTCGGTCACCCCCGTCTCTCACAGTTCAATATTCGGATCCTAGACTGACTAGGTTATGTTTCATCCAAAACGTCACTAGGCAGCATCCTATGGGCCATAGTAAATGCCAGTATAATATGCATATCACCCATTTGAATGGTACAAATAACCTAAACAACATAACAATCCCCTTCAGTCCAGGTTCCAAGTCTACATGCGATATAGGACTACAGTTTCATCTTTATTATGACTGGAATCGGAATACCGAACCAGTCACCTTCAATAACACTTATGTTGTATGTGGAAACAGGGCCTACCCTTGGTTACCGATAAATTGGACCGGTTCTTGTTACCTAGCGTATGTCACCCCCCAGTAAACCATCAGACATCATGGGGACTGGGAGACCCAGCCGATATCCCGGATACATAAGAGAGCTTTAAAATGGTATGAGACATTATTTGGGGTATTCGTCCCACCCTATGGGTTGTACCGTACTAATCACGAATTGGAAGCATTGCAATCCGTGCTCGAATCTGTTGCAAATGACACTGCTGACGCATTAGATGCTCAAACCGCAGAAATGGTGGCCATCCGTCAGGTTGCGTTATAGAATCGTATGGCCTTGGATATGATGCTAGCTGAAAAAGGTGGTACATGCACCCTCATTGGGTCCGAATGCTGCACCTATATTCTGGACAGTTCCCACAATATAACCCAGCTAAATAAACATATTCGGGACAAAGTTTCCGAATTGTCCCGCAACAACGGAAATCCGGGAATATGGGGTTGGTTGACCGATTGGTCAATTAGCAGTTGGATGACTAAAAGTTTTACATTTATTATCATAATTGTCCTAATCCTGGTAGTCGTATTGTGCTGTTGCCTACACTTACTAAAGAAAATTGTACTATCTATGATGTCAGGCTGGGAAGCCGCGGCAGCAATGCTGTACATGGCTCCTCGCGATGATTGCTCTGCATTTGAGTAGCAAGTTGTCATGGAATGACAAAAAGGAAGGAATGAGAAGTCAACTCGTCTGACTTGTACGCATACTAGTTATCTGCAAACCTGCACTATGCTTTCCTTAACCTTTGGTCAGCACTCATGAGCCTGTTTAGTAATAAGAGGAAAACAGGAGTGATGTTATGACTTTTAAGACACACCATGGTTTTGTGAATGTGTCTGGCGGACATACCATTGTTCGGTTGTTTCACCAAACAGACGCCTATACTGTCTTGTTGTTGCCTAGAAAGCTCTAGGATTGTTTATCATATTTTACAACAAGGCTATGATATTATTGTTTATCATATTTTACTACAAAGCTACGATATTATTGTTTATCATATTTTACTCTAAGGTTATGATGTTATTGTAAGCTCCAGGCTTCGAGGCTTCGAGGCCTATCTTGTTATTAGAAAGCTCTAGGCATAACTTATTATTGTACGCTATAGGTGGCTTATGTCTCATTGACTACAAGGCTACGATGTTTTTATGATGCAGTTGCAAGACCATGTTGTTTATAGCCCGGCATGAGTCATGTGGCGAAAAATGTATAACTACCCATGTAAAGGTTGCTCTAAGTGTGCACTTGGAGTAGACGGACGAGAGTCTGTACCTAAGGTGTACACCGATTTGCAAATGCTGAATAAACTTGATGAACTACACACCCGAGTCACATATTTGTGAACAGAACCACCAACCAAGGTACCGAGACGAACCAGTTTCACAGTAGGAAGGCGGAAGGCGAACTAAATGACTAATTGTTTGTCTAGAATTTGGTTATGTCCTTACGCTTCAACCACAAATTTCCAATAAAGAAATCGCTGTAGGATATATACAGTGACCGTTGGTGTGTGAGTTTTGAAGTGATAATAATGAACGACGTGAATCATCAGGATTTTGTTTTATCAGTACTGTATATTTTTATTATTTCAAACAACACATTCAGAATATTGGCTGAAATGGGAAGAATGAAATGCTTCGGACACCAGTAGTGTCGCTGTATTTACTGCTGCAATTTAAACCTCTAATGTTGAATTGGTTACCAGTCTACACAATCCCAATATGACTTTCAAAAATTTCACGCGTCTGGTTGTGATCTGCGGTGCAATTTGCAAAGTTTTCCGCCTGGATCATTGGTTGCACTCGAGCCTCTTGGTAAGCAAAATTGCGATTGAAGTCTTTCTCTGAGGACGTGCTGCTTTGCCAGGGGTCTGGTATGTTAGTTGATGGTTTAAATTGAGGTTGCTCTTGAGGAACATTATACCTTTGGAGCACCTTTGACATGCGGAGGACGTCTCAAGGCGCAGTCAGGTCCTGAACCCAGCATGCGAGAGCTGCATGGGTTCAGGACCCCGTGGGGAGGGTCGGGATAGAGTCAGGAGGTTGGGAAAGAGTTTAAGGGCAGCAGATATTCTAACCTAGCTCCACTTGCCCCGCATTAATCCCATATCCCTTTCCCCTTTTATATACAATAAATATATCAGTCTCAATATTGAATATGTTACAGGACTGAGCATCTGCTGCTTTTTGGGCAGAGAACTCCAACGATTCACAAACATCTGAGTGATGAAGGATTTGCTCAACTCACTGCGACCGTGTTGACGCCTAATTTTAAGACTATGAACCCTGGTTATATTTTCTCCAACCAGGCGAAGCATTCTGCCACTGTTTACTCTATTGGCCAGAAATATGTTCTCCCACATTCGACTCTGGCATTCCACTCAATAAACTTGTACGAGTTTATCCGTATTTACCGCTCATTCTGCTATATTCGAGAGAATATAGGCCTAGATTTCTCAACCTATTTTCATAGCTGGACACCCTCATGCCAGTGACCAACTTTGTGAAACTAGTGTATTGTTGTACCAATGTATAACAACAACAAAATGACACTGGTATAGAGATCACAGATTGAAGCCTTGAGTTACATGCAGAATTTTGAATTGATCGATTCTAAGCATTAGGATTACTAATAATATTATCAATTAACCCATACGCTTTATGTAATCGAAAAAGCACTTAGATTGAATGTTTGGGCTACAAATGCAATTGGAGCTATTCAAAAAACAGTCATGTCAACACCTTTCTAACTGCTTGTGATCCACACACTAGGGAGTCAGTTCACATCATAGTGTATCCTGTGAATCGCTTCAAATGCATTTCGAAGGTATGAGATGAGGCAATCACAACAATAACAAAATGACAGTGGAAAAGTGCCTTTCCGGTTAGCAGGATGTCCCAAGGTGATGGACAGTTACTGCCTCAAAGGTGAGCTGAGGAAAAGTGCGGGGAGAGGAAGGAGGGTATTCGTACGTGCCGTTAGGAATATCGAGAGGCGAGTCTTGAAACGAGAATTGAACGAGGCCAGGGACGGGAATTCACTAGCCCAGAATGCTGTAGATGCTCATTCCTTGAAAACTTTTCAAGGCTGATACTGATAGATTTTTGAAAAAATAGAAGGGTTAGTGGATATGGAGATAGGGCAGGTAATCAGAGTTAGTGGAGAAGATCAGCCATGATCCTAATGAATGGCGGAGCAGGCTCGAAGGGCCGAATGGCCTACTCCAGCTCCTAATTCTTCTGTACTTCTGTGCTGATGAGTGCTGTAACCGCTGAGCAATAGGACTCCAAGATTCTATAACAAATGCATCGATTCATCTTCTGAGGGATACATGGCAATTGGCGTATGTTAGCAGTTTTGTTTGTTGCTGCAATGTGTTTGCCTTCCATCTAGTGACGATCTTCACAAATTATTTCGGGTTTCACCTTGAGATTCCTACGATTGCAAGTGGAAGCAGATCAAATCAGCCGCATCAATGTAGAAATAACACAAAGTTTGTTTTCACATCGACCACGTGTCCAATTGTGTGGCTAAAACAGATTCCACTTCAAAAAGGTTGCGAGCAGGGATCGAACCTGCACGGGAAACTCCGATTGGATTCCAAGTCCAACGCCTTAACCACTCCGCCATCGCAGCATGTGTTAACGTTTCCATGGTCAAAGACTCTTTTTAAAATTATAATATTTTCTTAATCTGATAATTTGTGAATTCTATCAATGAACGCATTTGCAATGCACTGCCTGAAAAGGTGGTTGATGCCGATTCCATAACAACTTTGAAGAGTAGACATTTATTTTGGGAGGACGGGTTTGCGAGGTTGTGGGAAGAAAGCTGGAGTGTGGGATTAAATTGCTCTATTTAATCAGCCGGCGCAGACACGATGGGCCGAATGTTCTCCTTTTGTACCGAAAGATTCTCTGATTTTATGAGTATATGATCCTAGCATCTTGTTTGATCTTTTCTGATTAGTACAGATACCCTGCTGAGATCAGATTCGAAATAGACACCACGTCAACTTTGTTCAGCTTCTTTCAGACAATCCACTTCTTCATCAAGCTGAGCGTTCACTGATATATTGATTCACTTGAGGAAGAATAACAACAGCGGTAGCAGGGGACTTGTTGGTATCCCATTTAAGATCCAAACAATTTGAGAAGAAAAGCGAGTTTCGTCCTGTAACCTCAGCACTAACTGCGTGTTGAATTACCGGTGTATCTGGTAGCTGTTTGCGGGATCTGTGAGCATCTGATTGCAGCCTTTACCACAATACAGTCTCCACAACGGCCGGGAAACTTGAGCAAGCTTGGAAGGCCGGGCGAGAATAAGAAATGGCCCTCTTTGAATTGCAATTAATCAAACACAATGACAATTCTTGCTTCGGATGAATGAATAGGTCATTCGTACACAATTTGCCACATATGTGTGCGAGTCCAGGATATCAGTTGAGGCCTCGACTTGGTAATGTGATGGACCAGAAAATACATTGAGAATCGTTGTTTCAAACTAAAACTATCTTGCCGTTATGTTATATTTTGCCAATGTTTCTAGTGAGATTACAATACAAAAATCCCGTCTCAAAATACACTTAATGAATACACTTAATGGAGATAAGGCATTGAGGTTCATGAAACTGAAAATTGAAACACAAAATTCATTACCTTCATCGTATTTGTAAAGACATTTTATTTATATGTTATCAGTCGTGCAAACCTTGAAATGTTGAGCAGAATTCATTTGCATCAACAGTTGACACTTGTGCTTTAAAAATGAGAAGTTTGCCAAATAAGATCAAAACCGAAAGATTAATTTGGAAAAACTCGGGAAAAATTCACAAACAACACATTTGGGAGTATAGTTTGAAATACTGTTGGACATTTAGGTGTTAATTATCCGTGGATAACCATCAGCTTTACCAACCACAAAGTTTTCACTGTGATAAAGATTTTGAGCAGTGTTCCCCATTTTTCCTGTTGCCAATATCATCAGTTATATTTGCAGATGTATGCTAGTTATCTGGCTCTTTGGTCAGCTTTTCCGATTCCACTGGCTGACATTAACCTTATATTGACGGTACTCTACCTGTGATTTCAGCATTCATTCAGAGGCAGTAGTTTGAAATCACGCAAACACGTGCACCAGGGCTAGGTTCCCAATGTTTCTGGATATATATCGGGTAGATTTGTACTGTTTGCATTGTTCAACGTATGACAGGTATAGTTTAAGTGACACTAAAACAAAACAGACTTGATTTGCTTCCGGAACGCCCGAGAGTTTGAATAAAGACATGTAGACTGGTTTGAGGACAAAATGATCTAATTTTGTTCTCTATGATAGTTAGCTGCGCACACGTTTGCTGATTGACAGTGTCTCGCGAGCATTACCGTGTTTGTCAAAAACCAGCCATTTGGACGACCTTCATATGTAAGAGGCGCTAAGAGCACATTTCTTGCTACTTTTGAGGGAGCTTTATTCTGTATCTATTCCTGATATGGGAATGTGAACGGACAGTGAAGCTGGAACTGTTCTCTGTCTTTAAAATAGACTTTGGGGTATCACTAATGAAATAATTTAACAATTAGTATAAAAGGAAATGTCACCGCTCTCTTGATCTCCTCTCTGAATTGAGCCTGGGTAAGAGCGTAAGTGCACGTGTTTGTACAGGAGCTTAAAAGCTGCAACATATAGCCAGTTGGATGAATAATAGACGATATAACATTGTCGGCTGCGGTTTCAGTTGACTCTGAAATTCTCCAGTATAAGAAATTTAAAACATATGTCGTCCACAACACTACAAAATTGCCTGATATCGCAAAAAGTAAAATAATGGCTTTCCTTCGGCTCTTCATCTCTGGATCACTATATCTCTCACCTTTATTCCTGTCCCCATCACTGTCTCCCCGCAATCTCCTGCGCGCTCGACTGGCCACCAGGATGTGCCTGACAGTCAGAGAGTTGAGCAGCAAAATCACAACGAATGGGAGAATCGGGATTAAAATTGTGTCAAGGAGGTCATACACTGTCCATAAGGTAAACGAGTAATAGCTTGCTACAGTAACACATCCCCTCGGTATACTGTTAAGTATGAATTGTGGTTCAAGGTAAAAATACCAGGGAATGCTCTCCACAATGAAGAACGCAATCAGCACCGCTATCACTGCAGCAGCTGTTTTTTCGGTGCAATATTTAGTTTTCAGTTGTTGGCAGCAGATGGCGACATATCGATCAAAGGTGAAAGCCACAGTTAGCCAGACAGAGATTGCCGATGCTGCAGCACACAGTACCTCTAGCAGCCGGCAAACATGAGTGATGGACATGAATGTCAATGGGAAGTAATGCTTAACAATGCGATAGAAAATCACCGCGAAAATCACCACCATCAGATCAGCCACTGACATGGCCACCAGATAGCGAGAAACACATTTGGTGAGACCGCACCTCCCACGGCACAGGATCACAATGGCGGCGAGGTTAGCTACAGAGAGAGAGAGAGGAAATGACATGTTATAATAATCAATTTCTCGAGTTGGTTTTGTGCTGCTCAAGTATATATTTTGTGCTGGACTTTCTATTGGATAATATTCGCTTTTCTCACATGAAGTCACTATTTTGCGGAATAAAAGAGAGATGGAGAAAAGTCTGGCTCGCTGCCCATCACCAAGTGACACAGCCACGCGAACATACAGAGTCAGACAGTTATCGACAGAAAGAGGGAGATGTACTCACATACAGAGGGAAAAGTAGCAACAAACAAAGAAGGGACATAAGGGACAATGTGGTGAAAAATAGATTCAGTCAGAAAGCCACCATTATGCTTTTTTTAAACGGCAGAAAGATCTATACCCTTTATAGAGAGAGACTCACAGACATGGAGGGAAAGGAAGATGCAGAGATACAACTAAGCAGAGAATAATACACAGACACACTGAGAGAGGCACAAAGATACAATGAGACAGATAGATACACTCAGTCCAACAGACAAATAGTTCTACACAGACAGAGGGAAAGAATCACTGATAAAAACGGAAACGTACAGAGTCAGATACACATAGATATATATGCCCACAGGCAGAGAGAGGGACATATCACCCAAATACACTCAAAACACATACAGATAACGTAGACAGATATACGGACGGATGGAAATAAAGATAAACACAAGGTGAGAAAGACCCACAGGACAAATTGAGATAGTTTAACACACACATAGAAAGGGAGGAAGAATTTGAAACAGGGAGTTTGTATATCCATACGTAAACACTCACACACTCAACCAGAGAATGAAACAGAGAGAGAGGGAGGGACGCACAGACAGACAGAAGACCAGCCATATGTAGAGAGGCAGAGAGATACACAAATACACATTAAGCGACAAGCAGAGGTATGTCTTTTGAGGCCAGCCTGGTGCTAGAAATGCAAAAACAAATGTTTTACCAGCACAGCAGTAGACAAACCCAACTGAAACCTCCAGGCATCACAAATATACATGTAAATCCCAGACATAGATTGCTGGAAAATATTGCAGAGAAAAACCATCTCTACCTATGTCTGTTGATCTGTGTGTCCATGCATAGCTCTCTCTCTCTCCTCTCCCTCTGTCCAGTGGTGCACGTGTGCGTGTTTCAATGTAAAGCTCTTCCTCTGTCTCACTGCATCTCCCCCTCGCACTGTTTGTGAGCAATTTGCTTTGTTTCTATATTCTTATGGATGATAATAGGATTCCATTCGTCCTCAAACCACCTGCTGACCAAACTAAATCTAGGAAAACAGAGATGTGTCGAGAAAATAAAATTGCCTTAGGTATCACATTACTTTATAAACTATCCGGGTCGTCCAGCTTGACAGTTCACTACACTTGTTCGCAGAGAAAATTGTAAGAGAGAGATACTCAGTGAGAGAGAGAGGAGTATACAGATAAGGAAAAGACAGCGCACAAGATACAGAGAGAATGAGATTTGTATCAATGAAAAAAGGGAGCGAGAGAGAGGGACACACATTCATGGATAAATAAGTACTCACAGTCACATATAGAGCGAGAGAGATAGACACAGATGAAGAGACAGCGAGACGTACACAGGGACAAACCTTGTGTACAATGAGTGATGCACAAAGACAAGGAGAACGAAAAACCGAGTTTGGAACAGTAGAGGAAACATGCCGCAGGATTCTGGATCCTCTGCAGCCTGGGGAGGGAGGAATTGGGAAGGCCGACCACAAGGGCGCTTGCATTGCCGAGCCCTGATGTGATGAAGGCATGAATGACGTTTTAAACGACTTTCGGGGTTGAGACAGTGGTGAAGTCGGGCAAAGTGGCTAAGATAAGGAAAGGAAGAGCGAATCATTGCTTGGATGTGATGGCGGCAAGACAGCTGAGGGTCGAACAAGACTCCAAGGTTACTGATTGGCTTGATGAGGTCGAGTGAGCAACGATGGAGGTTGCTGCTGCCAGTGCCGGATGCATCAAAGCACTGGCGCGAGCCAATCAGTATTAAATATACAGATGTATATATACGTAGCTGGAGAATCAGAGAGAGAGAAAGAAAGCGATGCCCTGAGATGGAGAGATGCTAACTACAAAGAGAGACGGAGAGAGATAGATACAAAGAGGCACATTACCACAGTGACCATCACCCTCAGTAGATAGCAGACACGTGGAGAGGAAGAAAAGGAGACAGATACAGACGAAGGGAAAGAAAGAAAGAGAGAGAGAGAAACAACGACAGGCTTGGAGACACAAAACAGCAAAACAGAGCCAGAAAGACAGTGGAAGAGAGGACCGGGAGGATGTGCTTGCGGGATTATGAAAGATCTGGGGAGTGGGATTGACTTTCAATAGCTATTTGCAAAGTGACGGCACAGATTCGATGGGCTGAATGGTCTCAATTTGTGCTGAAAAATTCTATGATTCTATGAATATACAGTAATCAACATACAAAATGGGTAGCTTCAGAATGAAACACAGACAAAGATTCACAGGGAGACCTGCACAACAGAAATAGGATAAAGAAACACCGAAAAAGAGAGACAGATACAAAGACATAATATGATCATATACTAATCATCATCAGAAGAATAAACTGAGTCAGGATGCACACCTTACGGCACATGAACATAGACTACAAATTGTTTAAATCACTTGCCAGGAACTCCAAAAGCAGCGACAACTGGGTAGTAAATATTTTCTATCCTTGTCATTATCGGAAGATTCATCGTGATTGTAAAAACATTAAATCTCCTCTGGGCACAGGCAGCAGCTCACGTGAAAGAGATGATGCTCAAGCTGGTAAAACGGATCCTTATATAAATCACAGTGAACGCTCTGTTGACCAATTTTACCACATTGCGTTGGTTGACTTTGAGCCGTGTGTAAAACAGCTCTGAGTTGTGCAAGTTACCCCAATGTTCACATTGAGGGGCAGCTCATTGTATGATCCTTGCGCAATCCCAATCCAATAGTATTGCATCAACTTGCATCAACGCAAATTGTTTTTAAAGTATCCAAACCAATTGAGAGACATGAATATGTCCCTACGTACACAAGGAATTCCCCAGATTGTAAATGAAGGCAAACTCGCTTCATAGCGTCAAGCTCCCATTTTAACTAATTGCAGTTTAACTCATTAATTTAATTAGCTAAATTAGTTATTTAACTAACTAACAAATTGTTGATTAGGGCTGGGAAGAAACAACACTCCAAACCGTGCAGGGAGATTCTCCAAGTGTCCTGGACAACCGTTCCCCAGATACAACTGATCAATCACTTGATGTGCGATTCTCAAACAATGGAGTAAATTAATCTTGGATTAAATGTATTGCTCCTTGTACCGGTGTTTCTCTCATTCTCTCTCTCTCTCCCTCTCTCTCTCACTCTAACCTCTGTGAATTTATAGCTGTTTCCCACCATTTCTGTCTCTCTCTCTCTCTCTCTCTCATTTTGTGTGTCTGTGTATGTAGACTGTGCTTTTGTGTATATGTGTTGGTATATGTGTGATTATGCATCCTTCCCTCTATATCTGTCTCTGTGTGTGTATGCATGCGCCTGTGTGTGTCTCTATCTAAAGGTGTGTGTGAGTGTCTGCGTCTCCCTCTTTAACTCTGTCTGTCTCTCTCTCTCTCTCTTTCACTGTGAGTGTGTGTGTGTTTATCTGTATGTGTGAGCGTCAGTGAGTTTGTGTGATACATTGCATTTACTAAGTAGCTGTTAAACTGAGGGTTCAGCTGTCTTTACTTGCGGATGCCACAATATCCTAGTTCTCAACTGAAATATTGAGGGAGATTAAGTAAGTTTCCTGGCCAACATTCCCACAGATACAATTGATTATTCACTTTATTGATGAATGTCGCACTTTATTGTGCGCAAAATGTCTATTATGTTTCGAATGTAGAGAAACACTATTCCAATGATCAAACAGTAAAGCTGTGGAACACATCCCTAAGTGTTGATTGAAAAACAAATTAGGTTAATTTTAGGAATTATAGTAACCTAGTGCACATATTATTCGCTGGCATATATTGTTGCAAAAAGTAGGAAGATGGAAGGTGAATTAAATGTCTATTTATTGATCTAGAGTTTATTTATATCCTTAATCTTCAACCAAAAATTCACAATAAAGAGTTCGTTGTAGGATACATATTGTGAGCATTGATGTGGGCGTTTTGAATAGACGATAAGGAACGACATGAATTATCAGGATTATTATCAGGGTTGTATATCATTATTTCAAATAACACGTTGAGAGTGTTGGCTGAAATGGGAAGAATCAAAGTCCGAAGACTTTGATTACTTCTGAAATTTAAACATAAAATGTTGAAATGTTTATCACTCCAAACAATTCCAATATGACTTTCAGATATTCAGCAAGTCTGGTTACGAGCTACGGTTCAATTTGCAAAGTTGTCAGTCTGGCTCATTGGGTTCACTTGAGCCTCTTAGTAAGAAACAATGTGATTTAAGTGTTTTGCTGGGGATTTGTTGCTTTGCCGGGGGTGCGGTCCTTTAGATGAGGGTTTACACTGCGGTTGTTGTTCAACATAAACTTCCACAACGCGTTATACATCGGGAGGACGTCCCTAGCTGCTGAACCGAGCTTGCGAGAGCTGTAGCGGGGAGGGTCGGGAGAGAGTCAGGAGGTTGGAGAGAGATGAGTCGGCAGCAGATTGCAGGTCGAAGATGAAGTACTTGAGACCGGCCATGAAGGAGGCGAGGAAGGTAGCGAGGTGAAGTTAGTGTGGGATGGAGTTCCATAGGTTTGGGGCAGAGAGGCTGAAAGCCCGTCCGCCAATGGTGAGAGACATACAGCAGGTCTGAGCCCGTCGAGGGAGAGACAGAGTTGGGATGTGAGGGAGGGAGAGAGTTCGGATCTGAATGAGGGAGTTGGAAGGAAGCGGAGGGGAGATTGGTAGGGGGATATTGGGTCGGAGAAGTATTGGGTGGCAAAGCGGTGAATAGCCTTCAAGGCGAGGATAAACAACTAGCTTTCGGCACTCTGCGGCATGGGGAGCCAATGCAGGGTGATGGTGGGAGTGACGTAATCGCGGATCATGGTGCGCGTGAGGACACGAGATACAGAGTTCTGGATTTCCGGAATTTATGAGGGAAGAACCAGGAAAGCCAACGAGGAGTCAATGTGGATGTTAACATTTCCCATGGAATTTTTCTAAATTACCAGTGAATTTCTCCTAATCAATAATAAACAATCCCGCACATAAAATTAATCACTCACTTCGTGGCAGTTTCTGCACAATCTAGTTTCAGCCATGTCTCACTGCAGCACTTTCGACTTTCTGACAAATCCACCATACTCTTGTCCCAAACTTTGCAAATGTGCTGAAAGAATCATCTTTTTGGAATTATATTGTAATCGACCAGGGCCTTCTGGATCAAATCAAGAGCCCACTGTTCATGAAAGAAAGTCAGTCGGTAGATGAGGCATACATAGAAGCAACGCTGAAATTAGTGGAATTCCTCTGTATATCTACAGCTTAGCATTAATGGCCTACACGCCAACATTGTTACCATCAGCCAGCCGATATCCAACCATCGCCCTACCATACACACCATCAGACTTAACACAAGTCAGGCCACGGCCTCCACTGAAAAACTGCTTCCCTAACAATAACCAAACCATGGAGACAACTCCGCAATTTTTTTTACTGTCACCTATTGTTTTTTGGTCAGGATTGGAATGAGGCTAATTGGCAAACTGTCGTGAAATTCACTTCTATTGATTCCTGCATTTCAGTGGTTTGAGATCTAAGAATACTCGTTTGGAAGACAGTTCAATAAACGAGCCAATGCAATCCACGAGCTTGGACTCATGAAGTAGTTATTTTTTATTGTCACTGACGATGTGGCCAGTGGAACTCTGATGTCAACTGGATTTTTTAGCAAGTGGAACAGATGAGACCACAGGGGAATGTGCAGGACAATAAATAAAATAGAGTGAAAGACGGGAGGGTAAGATTTTCAAGGGAGTCGAGCAAAAACAAAGGCCTAAACAGACAATCACAAAAAAATTAAGTGCATTCGCAAAATGTTGAAGTGAGTTGAATCATATGAATCTCAGCAAAACAGCCAGAGCTCATGCGCTGGCTCATAACCACCCTTTATGAGTGAACTCACTCCACACATTAAGGAGACAATTGTGGCATCTCGGATTCCTGCTCGACCCTCAAATGTCCTTCCCCCCAACATCCGCTAATATCTCACCCCTATAGCTGGTCAAACCCTGGTCCATGCCTTTGTCAACTCCGTTCTGGACTGCTCGATGACCTTCCACGCCGGTCTACGCTGCGACACCATTCAAAATATCCATCTCATACTTTGCCGCCCGCATTCTCCCCAGAACCCTAACTAGCTCCGCAACTATCCCAGTCGTTGCCAGACTTCATTGGTTCCCTGCGATGAAAGATCGACGTCAGGATCCACACTCTTGTGTTGAAAGCTCTCCACTCCTCAGTTCCCCACTATGTCTCTAACCTTCTCTCTGGTCACAACAGAGGCCTATTGCCTCTTCACTACTGTATCTGGTCTCCGGTTTGTTACATGAATTCTCCGTCCACCGTCGGTAGCAGTAACTTCAGCTTGAACGCCGCGACATTCTGGAAGCTGTGTGCCTAAAAACCTTCACCTCATCCTCTCATTTTCTATTTTCATATTTTTCTTCAAGACCTTTCTTTTCAACCACGTCTACGATCACCTGTCCCCTGCTCCATCCCCCACCCCCAACCCATCCCTATTTCGGTCCCGGGATCCGCTAAGTTACAGCGATCTGAAACGCCGTCGGTCGTGCTGGATTTGTGAAAGCAGCAAACTGTCGATGATTTGATCTGACGTCATGCGTTATATTTCGTTGTTTCAGCACCATGCGTTTAACTGCTCCTGTGGAGGCGGCCTTCAAGGTACAATAGGCTATCTTCAGCGGGACCATCACGAAGCTGATGGAAACAAGTATCGTTCATGCTTCCAAATGAGTTATTAATATGCTGCCTCAAGTTCAGTGAGACACAAACATATAATTCTGCTGTTGACTCAAAGAAACTATCTTCGAATTCCGGATCAAACAGGACGCCAACAACGAACCCAATGATTCTGGTTCGTCAGCAACAATCACCACCATAATTAACTATCCCATATTTCATGAATCTTCTATTCAATTGTTAACGTAAGGACATCAGAGTTGAGAGAGTCGCGAAGGAGCAACTCAACTGAGGGTTACATGTATTGCTCGGGATGCATTGGAATTCGCTCCTCTGGGTCTGACTTCCTCAATGTCCCCCGAGTCCTCCGCTCCACCCTCGGCGGTCGTGCATTTAGCGACTACGCCCCGAGGCTCTGGAACTCCCTTCCTCAATCGCTTCGCCTCGGCCCCTCTCTTCCCAGTTTCAAGTCACAGTTCAAGACCTTTCTCTTCGACCGAGCTCTGGTCACCCGCCTGCCCCTGCGCCTGGCTCGTTCCCGGGATCCGCTACTGCGAAGCGCTCTGAGACGCACTCTGGCATGGAGGGCGCTATATAAATCAAAGTTGTTGTTGCATTGCGTTTTCGAAGGTGCTGTTTGTTACACTGTTGTTCTGGCTGCCTACACAGGAGTATGGGCAAATATACCAATAACACAATCCATATAGTGCAGGGAGATTCTGCGAGTTTCCTGGCCAAGAATTCCACAGACCCAGTTGACAAATCTACGATGTCGACCATTAATTTGCGCAAAATGATTGATGTTTCTGAATCTACAGAAACACTCGTTCAGTTATCAAACAGCAAGGATTCCTAAGGGAATCTTTGGAAGACAAAACATTGATCTATTAAAAATAGTTTATTTACTTTCCAAGGCCTGGAAAAACAAATATTGGACCATTGACGCGATTCCAGGTTAGACGTTTCTGCAGCTGCCTGATGGGCATCGGTATTCAGCTTGTTCGGAGCACAATTACAGGAACACCAGTGATCTGCAACCCATCTTGATTTACTCAAGGCCGAAGTTCAATCTAACATACCAGGATTCCCATGTTCTTTGGTGTTTGGCCATTGACAAACGGTCTGCTCATCCAGTTCGCTTAGTTAAACGACAGTGTTATTTCGATCCATACCTCACAGCCTCCATTTGTCCTTTATATATAATAATCATACCTAACAATATAATAATTCTTGTGTTTGATATAGCGCTTTCCATATCTTATCAACATCTCAAAGCGCTTCACAGAATCTACTCTAAAGCCAAATGATTATATATGTGGGGGAAAGGCAACAGCCAATTTCTCACAAACATTCATGGAATGAAATGATCAATTTTATTATTGTGCTTTATTGGAGGGATTATTGTAATTTTACCAAAATTGTTATCAACGTACTCACACTACATTTGTTCTGTACATAACAGTGGCCGAAATGATTCATCTCTGCGACTTCCCTCGCAGTTGAGAATAAAAAGGTAGTCGTGGTTCCACACATACTTTATGTAAATAAAGCTCAATTTACATAATAATCTCGTTGCCTTTGATGAGACGAAACTGAACAGAGTGGATCATGGTCCTTTCTCGTAAAGGGTGAGAATTGAACAACGTCAAAGCAACCGTTCGTGGAGAATGATGTAAATTTGCAGCTCTGAATTAGGACATCCAGCCCATTGGAACTGTAAAGGAATTATTTGAAAGTGCTCACCTAGTCAACCACCCAAACAGCTCCTTTCTCCATAGTCTTAATAATTGTTTCTCCTTTAAGATATGTATTAAATAAGATGGTCAAAGTTGTTTCCAGTTTCCTTTAAAAAGCAAATGAAGTATCTACCATTCCACTAACAGGCATATTCCTCCTTACCACTAGGTAACAATCATAATCCTTGCGTTTAATATAGCGCTTTTCGAGTTTTCCAGTTATCTGAAAGCACTTCAGAGAATATACTGGAAAATGACTTGACTGTACATATGTGGGTACAAACACGACAGTCAGTTGCGAACGGCAGTATCCCACAAACAATCTTGGATTGAAAGATCCAACTTTAAATATATATATAGGATTTATTGTTAGGTGTGTCGTGTATGGAAACTTGCTTAAGGTTTCGCGCTGAATGGAATCGAACCCAGATATCTCGTTTGTAAGGTGAGTGCTCTGTCCACTGAGTCACATGACTCCACAATAGAACAACATTGGGAAACTAACGGATTTGTTAATAGAATTATACTTCGTGACCTGGATGAGAACTAACTTTGTACAATTTAATATTAACAAGACAGAGGCCCCACTGTTTGGCTAGTACCAGCGCCTTTTTGTATCAATAGCTGGCTGCCCGAATCTCCATGGTTGCACACTCAACCTCACCAAGCT
Organism: Hydrolagus colliei; assembly: GCA_035084275.1. Classification (NCBI taxonomy): domain Eukaryota; kingdom Metazoa; phylum Chordata; class Chondrichthyes; order Chimaeriformes; family Chimaeridae; genus Hydrolagus; species Hydrolagus colliei. The sequence goes on along the minus strand of JAYJKW010000483.1, from coordinate 756,060 downwards.
AGTCGGGAACCTTGGTATCTTGTTCTACCCTCAACTGCCTTTCCTCTCCCATGTAAAAGCAATGTTTCGCTCTGCGTTTTCCCATCTCCGCAAATCGCTCGACTCCATTACCTCAACCTAAAAGCCACTGAACGTCTCACCCTTGCCTACATTACATTCCGGCTCGACATTGTAATAAACTGCTGGTCGGCTTTACCAATTGCTCCATCCAAAGGCTGTAAATAATCCAGATGCTGCGGCCTGGACACTCTACCTTACCAAAAATCGTGCCCCATCACGCCAATCCTTGCCGACTCCACTGGCTCCACATTATTCAGAAGATCCAACTCAAGTTCCTGAACCTCACATTTAAAGCCTCCACAATCTCTCCCTACCCTATATCCGTGATCATCTATGATATTACAAACCTGCCCGCCTCCTTCGCTCAGCAGTCTGTGGCCTGCTCCTCGTCGCCCTTCCCGCTCGCTCCACCATTGGCGAACGAGCCGTTTGCCAATCTGTCCACAAGCTCTGGATCTCCATTTCGCATTCCCTACTCATCGCCGCCTCCATGGCCTCCTTCAGTCCTACCTCAAATCCCTCCTCTTCGATGGTTCCAACGGTCACCTCAAATCCCCCTCTTTCCCTCCATCCTCCCTACTCCCAGCTCGGGTCTGAAACAATGATTGCGCAGCACCTTGGGAAGTCCCCTTGATGCGAAATGAGATACATAAGTGTAATTGTGCAGTTTTTGTTCTTGTTGTGGATCTCTATGTACAGAATTTCCATCTGTGATTCTGCGCACGTGTGTCTGTGTGAGTAGTTGTGGTTTTATGTTTATCTGTATGTATTTGTGTGTGTCCGTGTGCGTGGCTATCTACATTCCTTTTTCGAATATTCTCTTCTGTGTCTTGATGAAAACATGAACCATCCAGCATCTGCTCGCTGCCTTTTCAATGAAAATCTAACGAGGCGGCAGCAGATGGCGGTTCCGCAGCGTGGAGAGAGGAAATGACATCAGCCGCAGTTGGAGTGTGTCAACAACAACAACAATAGCAACTTCGCTTTCTATAGTGCCCTGCACGCTATATGAATGAGAGGGCATCTCAAAGCGCTTGCCAGCGCTAGTCAGGAAGCCAATGAATCCTTCTACATTCACGCATTTCTTATCCGCCAGCTCCCGTTACTGCAGACAGCGGTGCGCTCACGGCTGATAACATGCACTATCAAAATCGCGCATTGCTAGAAGGAATACAGTTCCATTTCACGTAGACTCTACTTGAACTACCAATGGTTTGAAGACTACAAGAATGAATGATGTTACTGGAGTGTTTTGTAAATCAGTTGAGGATAATTTATTTCCTTGTTAGATGCTTCAACAAGTAAAGTGATTGACTTTTCTGCACCTTGCACATTCTCTCCACGTGAAAGGTGAGTTACAATTGTAATTTTGTTATTCGGTTTTGTACATAACAAAAAAACTGGATATATTATACATTCCAGCTAATACCACAAGTGTTTCCGCAGAACAAACTTCTTGGATAACTAAAATGGATAAATAGTATGCCTCATGATTCATCACAGCACTGGACGCCGCTTTCAATCACTCAAATTAAATACCTCAAGTAAACACTTAATTTTCTTCTTTTTTAAATTGCTGCTGGACCAATCAAAGACCAATTTCTTCATATGTTAGTTGCAACTGAATCTTAGCATCACGCTAAATCAAAACATAATAAATAATCTATTTTTCCTTCTATACGAACCTACACATCTCCCGCTCTTCCTTTCATGTTGCCTTTGGAAACTTTTTAAGATTATTAACTTTGGCCACTAATTTAGACATTCCGAAAATAAATCACTGGATAATAAATCTATTAGTTCACCGTTTGTTCCGCCTTTGGGCTTGAGCATATTTGGGGATTGTCGAAATTTTTTATTACTAAAACAAACTTAAGTACTGTTGATTGATTTTGTCTTACTCTTGTTTCAAAGCATTAATCATTTATTTATAAAGAGCAGAAACGAGTGTGATTAACATTCCAATTCTGATTTTGTAGCTTTCCGCGGAAATCAGATTGTTTCTTCACAAACGATCGCCGTGCTCAAATCTCTCCCTGTTGGCTCAAACTTTGAAAAAATGCAGAAGTTTAACCATGTCTATCACAATTTTGATGCTGTGTGAGGACACTCGCCAAGGCCGGCACATCATCCTGAGGTTTGGTTTCGAAAGCGGAACCAACCTCCAAATGTGGGCTGGACTTCATATGTCAAGATACATAGCAGCATGCCGTTTCACGTTTTTTAAAAATCAAGTAGATTCGTATTTAGTATTGTCTGAGAAACATGATATGAATTCTGAAGAACCTGGTATTGTGATACATAACATAAAAACATTATTATTGTTGCACAATAGTTGAAACAAAACCCGAACCCATACCTATCGTGCGGCGTTCCGCAGGTTTCTGTTCTGTTCGTCACCCTGTACATGCTGCCCCTTAGTGATATGATCCGCAGACAATGGTAAATTTCCACATGCACGCGGATGACACCCAACTCAACCTTACCGCCCCCACACTAGACCAGGAAAATTCTGATTCCGTGTCTGTCCGACCATATCCGTCCCCCGAGACCCTAATCCAACGCTTGCCACCTGCTTGGGTCGCGACCTAATTACTGAGCGCATTGGGACGTACTCCCGACGTGACAGGCGCTCTAACAAAGTAATTTTGCATGTGTTTTTCCTTAGCGTGTTGCGCATCATCGTCAACCCTCTCACAAATATACACAACCAGAAATATATTAGTTATTTCAAACGTTGCAAGATATTTAAAAAGGGATATGTCACCAGGTATTTCACGTCCTCTCTGAAGTTAGATTGTGTCGCCGCATAAATGATGGTATTTGTGCAGCAGCTAAAAAGCCTGAGCATATCTGACACTTGTCCAACCACATACACTGGGTAATCACTGTAGGTATAACTATCTAAAGCGTATGAGAGGATGAATTCGATTACGTACAGCAGCCACAACAGTATGAAGCTTCCCGATACGATGAACAGCAAGACGATGGATTTTCTACGATTCACCATCTCTGCGTCATTACCAGTTTCACTTTTCTGGTTCAGAAGTTTTCTGCGGATTCTGTTGGCCGCTAACATGTGTCTAACGGTCACCACGTTCATAAGTAAAATCAGAAAGAAAGGAGCGAATGGAGTTGTTACTGTGTCAAACCAATGAAACACTATCCATCCCAGAGAGGTGTAGAAAGCTGCTTTGGCATTGCAATGCCAAGGCACATTGTCCAGTAACTCCCAGGGTTCATATTTAAAGTACCAGGGAATGCTGATTAAACAGCACAGAGCAGAGATCACTCCTAGAACCACGGCTGCTGTTCTCTCAGTACAATATGTTGTTTTCAGTTTAGAACAACAAATAGCGACCAGGCGGTCAAAGGTGAAAGCCACTGTGAACCAGACTGAAACGTGCGTCGCGGCTGATATCAGCACCAATCCGAGTGAACACATGGGAGTGATGTCAAGAAATGAGACAGGGAAGTAAATAGCGTTGATTTGGTTTAAGAGCACATCGGTGATGGCGACCAGCAGATCTCCCACTGCCATGGACACCAGGTAGTGGGTCGTACATTTCGAGAGACCACACTTCCCTCGGGAAAGGACCACAATGGCCAACAGGTTCGCTGTAAGACAATGAAAATAAAACAAACAAATTTTACTGTTAATTTGTGTAAATTGGAGATAATAATAAATAAACGTAGCATTTGATGTAGCGCTTTTTACATCTTCTAGACATCTCAAAATGCCGCAGAGAACATACTGTCGTGTGGATTGACTGTATATGTTTGAGGGAAAACGCTGTGTTTTTTTGGGACAGACTCATGTAAGACGTGTGGATTAAACTTGCTCAGGGATTTGCATGATATGCCTGGATTCAAACATAGATCTCACGCATATAAGTCCAGTGCTCGAATCACTGAGATACAGTACTACATGTAGTTGATGGCATCAGCTTGACTCCAACTCATCATGGAACAGATCGATTTCAAAATCCTCAAAGTCACCTTGAAATCATTCTCTGCCCTGGTAGCTGCCTATCCCTCTACATGCTCACTACTCTGGAGCTTCCAGCCATCCAGCTCGTCATACGAATCCTCAACGCATCTATGTCACACTCTTATGAACTGTCTAGAAATCAGACGTTAATTTATTGCCATTGGACAGAGACTGCGGTCGCTCTGATCCATTTACTCGCCACTAAACTGTGTCAATTCCTAGTTCAGCAGTCATATCTCGCCTCGGATTCAAAAGGGTGTGGGTCCGATTCCCAAATCTGGACTCGGAATCAGATGGTCTGGCATATCGCTCCATGGAAAGTGTCATGAGTTGCCTTGTTTTCGGCAGCACGCTGTTCGATATGTGACAGCGTAAACCGATCCGCCTTCTTCCCGTTCAGGTAGACGTTAAGGATCCCAACGATCTATTCCAAATTAGAAACGGTTTTCTACCGCTGTCTGTTGGTCATTGTTTGTTCGAAACTGATCACAGCTTTTCTTCCACAACAAAAACAGTCAACAATCCTTTACAGTGGATTATGTGATGGAATCAGTTCAATTGAAAAGAAGGCTCCCACTATCATTGTCAAAAGCTGGTGGAGACACGGTGTAGGAAGCAATATGAATTTGCCTTGATATAGCGCTTTTTATGCAGGGTAGCATCCTGGATTGCTTCAGTATAGAAAGGTCAGACAACCAACCAAAGGATCGAGAGAGGTTGGGAACTGCAATCCAAAATGCATAGTGCACCCGAGGAGTGACAAAGAGGTGGACAAGTACCAAGGCTGTCTTTGCTGTTAGATGTGGATGGTGGCAGGCAATGGGGTGCAGGAAGAAACAAATGGCCTGATCATTCAAGGGATGTGTTTCAGAAATGAAGTTGTGCAGTGACCGGACACTGAGGTTGAATAGTTAAAACCGACAGGAATGGAGACATGTCCTCCTCCAGCTGCACACCGACAATTGTCTGCTGTAAATTATGTCTCACAGCAGATATGATGCCCATCAAAAAAATTACAGGACATCAAACCCTGGGAGCTGCTGCTGGAGGTGGTGAAGTCGATTGTTTTTATATTTACATACACATGAAACAAAGTGATACAAGTACGAAATGCTCCTGTATCTCATTCGCTGGATCACTCGCCTTATAAGCGTGAGACCTTGTCTCACGCTTGAAAACAGAACAATGAAAATTGGTCATTTGAATCCACGACTGTTTGATGGACACTGCTGTGCAAAACGATTCTTGCATTTGATTCAACTCCATCTGTATTCACACAATTTCCGTCTTTGTATCTCTCCATGTATCTCTGGCTATCTCACCCGAACTCTCACCAACATACCCCCACCTCCTGCATCCCCACTTTATATATCTCTCGGGCTGTGTTTCTCTCTGACACTGTGTTTCTACCGCCCTGTCACTTTCTTTACCTTTATTTGTGTGTTTCTCGCTGACTATGTCGTTTTCTCTGTAACAAACGGGATGTTAATAATAATGCGTCCCCTCAAACAAATCCAATAAAATTGGTTATTTCAATCGACGACTGTTTCTGGCGCGTTTTGCCATCAAATACACAGTGAATTAACTTCACCGTATGTGCTGTGAAGCACTTTGAGACGTTGATAAGATGCGGAAAGCGATGTAACAAATCCAAGGATCATTATTAAGGATCATTGTCACTATAAACTGCCAATTATTAATTACCTGAAATGCCTAAAGTTGCTAGAATGGGAAAATAAACTAATTGGACCTGAATCGTTTTTTCCAGTATATATTCGCCTGACGCCCGTAACATTGTCTGTGAACAGTGTAGCACATGTCAGTGCTGCAAAATGCACTTCAGACTGACACTCAAACCTGACACTATTTGTATGCCAGAGAAGCCTCCACCGAGATTCAGCTATTTTTAGAAATGACTGCAAGTAATTCTTGTGTTTGTATTCTGGAACCAACCACTGATACCATGCGGGAGTTAAGCGAGATCTCATGGGGAATGAGGTAACATTAAGCTGACGTGCTCAAGAAAATCAACAACAAAATTAAAAATGCAAAGCGCCTTTCAAGTCATGAGGACGTCCCGAGGCGCTGGACTGTCACTGATTTGGATCCGAGCTGGGTACGGTGGGCGGCGAGAGGGTGGATTAGGAGTTGCTGATGGGACCATCGAAAAGGAAAGTTTTGAGGCGGGAAATGAGGCCAGGGCGGGAGCAGATGGACTGTGGGTTGGAGTTCTAGGGTTTGGGAGTAGAGTGGCTAAATGTTCGTCCGTCAATGGTAGGGCGTGTGGGTCAGGGAGATTGAACAGCCCACTGCGTGTGGTGCGGAGAGAGCGGGCAGGTTGGGAAGGGGTTAGAGCGTCATGGATGTAGCGCGGGGTGGTTTTGTGGAGGGCTTTAAATGTGAGGTTCAGGATCTTGAATTGAATCCTCTGGATCAACAACAGAAAACTGGCATGTAATCAAACCCCTGTGATGGTCAGTGTGTACCTGTCGCTGAGTCAAGATTACAATCATTCCTACGTTACTGTGGTTCTAAGATGGGGTCAGTGTATAGGAGTGTCGTCTGTGGAATATTGCCATGAAGGAGGGCTGTGTTCAGGGTCAAAGACATCTGATATGGACATCAGCATTCGTTTGGACTTTCCATAAAAACTTCATCTAACATCCCCCGCATAGAATTGTTATTATTCAGTGAGTGCGAATCCACTATTGGTCAGAGAAGCCACAAGTAGTCTGGGGGAAACCCTAAAGAGTTGTCAGCAAAACATAAATTTGCAGAATGAACAATCTTACATTTCTCATAACGCATTAATGCCGATGCCACGTGGTAAACGTGTGGTAGTTTCCGATGTGGCGATACGTGGCCGGGCTCAGTTTGAAGCTTACCCCTCACCCAAAAAACAAATGTTTGCGGTTGCAGATTCCATTGGTATATTCTAGACTGATGCGGATGGATATTTCTAAGGTAAGAGGTCTAATGGACACGTGCTGTGATGTGTATTGAGATATGGAACAACCGTGATGTTATGGAATGCAAAACAGGCTCGAAAAGGAAAATGGGCTTCTGTTGTATCCATGCTTCTCTATAACTTCTTAATCAGTTTTTCTTTGCCTACTCGTCCATGCTTTCTTCATCGTAAAAGCATGACATCGCACCTACTCTCTGCCGGTCTCCATTGCACGATATACAGCACCACCTTTCGCGGTATCCAATTGACTCGTATCTTAGTTGCCCAGATCCCTTTCACACCAGTTCTAACTAAGCTCCAATCACTTTCAGTCACCGAAGTCGACGATTTCAAGTTATGCACACTTTGTTTTCCAAATTCCTTCACACCGTGGTATGTTCCTACTTTCCTACCATGACCAACCTACAACCCCCTGCCTCGTTCGTTTCGCTCGGGCCTTCAGCTGGAGTCTTGTATTCAGTTCTTGGCATCGCACAGGGATGAATCCAATTCATTTGAACCACCGCAAATAAGCGTATTGAGAATGGACGCAGGAAAAATGTAACTGTGTCATCAGATGTGTCTTTTAAAGTAAGGACGATTCTCCTTGGATGTTAAGAAAAGACGCTTCTATTTTCAACCATCTACCCAGTCAGTGATGAAACCGAGGCGGGAGTCAAATGGCCGGGAAGTAATTCTGCTCATTGGCTGAGCAGATCAGTGAACAGTCTCTGGTTTGACATATTGGGCTCATTGTCAGTAACAGCACACTGTGGTGATCACACTTGTCTGGTTGCTGCATAAGACGAATCTACGTTTCCATTTTCAATGATAACGGTGGGACAGACAACCAGTTTCATGGGTAGTATTGGAAAAATTCAATTTGATTAAGCAATGGTGATGGTTCACAGCGTGTGTCAGCTTTATAGTTTTGTCAAACCGATGCTAAATGTGAAACTTATTGTTGAGTTACTCGCCATCAAGTCTGCTCACATCCCACATCTGTGCTCTGCAACAAACAACATATTTATTCTCTAACTCCCAAAGCACTTCTCCATTACCGGGCATAATTTTAGCTATTGGGATCTGATGCCGAGTAAACCCCGTTTGTGTTCTTTCACCCTTTCCATCAAAATGGCCATCACTTTCGCCAAGAATCGTTCCCTAATAATGCATAATAAGGCAACGTAAGGCTGAGTAAGTCGAAATGAAGCACAATCAGCTCCAAGATAACGGTACCTATAGCGATGACCAGGGGGTTGACGAAATATAATAATAATAATAAAAATAATAACAACAATAACAATAACAACAATAACAATAATAATCATCATCCTTGTATGTGTTATGGCGCTTTGCACATCTTATTGGCGTCTCAATGTGCTTCACATTAGCAACAGTAAATTCCATTGACTGTATATTTGTGGGAGAAATGCGGCAAACAAACGCACACGTTAACGTAACAGTTGTCTAGCAATTAAGAATACCATTCAGATTGGTATCGTCGTCAAGATATATCATAAATAGTTAAGCCGATGGAAGGTCAGGACGACAAGAAGTGATTAGACCAACTGTGCATGTTCAACTTGGAGAAGAGAGAATTGAAGGACGATTCAAGCAACTTGGAATACAAAAGAATTTGTTTTGATACGATTAGGCTCTTGAAATTTATAATCAATAAAACATGATTGACAAAGACAAGCTGTTTCAACTGTCACTGATCAGAGAAACTAAATAACATATCCTGCGATTACCATTAGGTAAAGTCAACACAAACCTGCAGAAAAAGTACGTATGTGAGTGAGTATCAAACGAGTATAGGAGGCTCCCAAGATATGCTTCTTTTCCTATAAAGACATACAATTTTCTATAGTTGTTGTTCAGTAATAATAATTCTCCTTACATATTGCTGGACAGATTTTCACGTCTTCTAGAAGTCTCACATTGCTTCACACAATAGACTGTACAGTGAATTGACTGTATATTTGTGTGCGAACAACTAAGAAAAAAACACTCATGATACAAAATGTACGGTATATAACATTTGAAGCTTCTGCAAGGATGGCAGTCTGAACGGATCTTGACATTCTGGTTTCGAGCAAATCTAACAGTGATGATTGCATTTGATATTGCGCCGTTCCAAGTGTTGGTATCTCTATGTGCTCCATCAGCTATGCATCAGAATGCAGTAACGAACAATAATACAATAACGTGCATTGATGCATGCCAGAATGGCGTTTCAGTGCGCTTCACAATAATGGATCCCGGGGTCGAGCCAGTGGGAAAGGGAAAAATGTTGTCAAAAGCGCGGTCGGAAAGAAGCGTCTTTAGGCACAATGTGAAAATAGTAGAGCACCGCGCGAGGCGAAATGTGCAAGGAAGGGAGTTACAGGGCATCGGGATCCAGTAACTGATGGAATGGCTACCGACGGAGGCTACCGAAAGGAGGATTTGTGGGACATGTTGGTGGACATACATATTTAAGCGAATTCAGCGTGAGCTGTTGGGAGGAAAGAAGAGGTCATATATACAGAACGTGTAGATGAGTGGTGGTATTTCTAAAGAAGAGTGAGTATCTTTAAATCTATCCGCTCTGAGACAGGTGGTCATTGCCGTCTGGCATGGATTGGTTTAATCGGGGATCGAGGTTTGTTTCGGGTAAAAATGCGTGTGGCAGAATTCTGGATAACATGGATTTGATGCACGGTAGTGGAGAGGAGATCGGCTGGGAAGGTAATGGAATATTCAAGCCGAGAGGTGACAATAACAACAAAACTACACTGATATAGCGCCTATCACGTCTGGAGGACATTCCAAGGATCTGGACAAATATTGATAACGGGAAGGATTATAATGGCAGCCTTTTGGGTGAGATATTCGTGGCGAATGGTGATGGAATAAAGCAGAGCTGGTGAGGGACCGGATGTGAGGGAGTCATAATAAGTTGGGTTCGAACACAACGTCTAAATTGCGAACGGTTTCGGACAGTTTTTGGTGCGGGCCGGACGGAGGCGAGAGACATGGGGTTAAAGACGTCAACGAGAGTCAAAGACTATGCCTGCCGTCTTGTCAACATTTAACTGAAGGAAATGTCCGCTACTCCAGGTCTTAATGTCTGACAGGCAGGCTGAGATAACTTCAGAGGAATGGTGTCACAAAATGGGGTGGAAAAGTAAAGTTGGGTGTCATTTGCATACATGTGGAAGGGTACATGCTGCGGAGGAAATCGCCAAGATTGAGCATGTAGATAAGGATACTTTATAATTATATTTGTTTATCGCCTTTGAAATTTGGTAGATATCCGCCGGCGCTGGACAGTCAGGGATATCGTCTCGAACGGGTGAATGTGGGATAATTGTGATATGAAATGATGGCGGGCAGTGAATGTGGGACGGCTGCCAAAGGATTCATTGACTTGCGGAGAATTGAGTCACACTATGAAGGTGGCATGGTTGATAGATGGGCTGATGGGAATGTATATACAATAGGTTGGATGCAGAATATCTGGATGTCTTACCGCCGATGGTTTGTCGGGATGGGCCATGGACATGGAGCAAGCCAGAGTCCGCTGAATGGAGAGCGAAAACTGGTTGTTAAGAGGTTATCAGATTATTATGATAGGAAAGGGCTAGACGATGGAGAGCTTTGAGGATGGGATTGTCAACTCTATCCTCTGGGGGAACTGGGAATACTGGCGAGGAAGTGCGACGATATGGTCATCCAGAATGCTGCTTGATAGGATATGACCTCTGGACAACCTGTAGTTTACAGAGGGATGAATTGGGATGATGAACATGTGTGGCTTTGTTGAGTGCATGTCTCGATGAATGCTTGAATGTCTAGCTCGTCAAAATTTAAGAATTTAAGTATTATTCTTCCTGTTCTCTCCATTTTGCCGTCACGGGCCTGCCTCAAAGCAGTGTCTGGTCCAACTTATCGAAAAACCATTTTTGAACCTGTCATTGTCTGCGACTATATTTTGGAAAGCCTCTCCGTCCATGGCTCCTTCAATTTCGTTCTATGGTCCTTCATGTTGAAAAAGTAACTCCGTCATTTTCTCATATCAAACTCGCTACCTTGTTCGCTATCCTCAAAAACCAACACTTGTCGTTTGTTCACCCCTTTGCTATCATCGTACATTTTCGCAAATAGAATGGAGCCAAATAACTCTCAATTAGTTTGATGTTGCTCCCACATTTAGAGTTTGAACTAAGTGTTATTTATGTGTTTGTCTTACTCATACAAGATGAATTTGAGTAACATGGAGCTATTTGATTGCATGTAATTTTAACATGTATCTATCCTCTGACTCCCATTTACTGCATAACTTCCAGAATACCAATATTTGTGCTATCACTCCGTTGACTGATTTACTCAGCTTAAAATGCTTTCCGGTGGGACTCCTCTACATGGCATTAAAACAAGTTCGGAAGATAACTACTTCTCCAAAGCTATTCTGACCGTTATGAAAATCCCTGTATCCTATTAACGACCAGATATCATTGGCCATTTTCTCCAGGTAATATAATCGCCTAGCAGACTAGGCGTTGTAGCGAGGACCCTCTGACTCAAATGGAGTTGAGTGCGGTGTGTGGTACGTTAGGTCCCACGTTAACAACGGGCAAGTCCTATCAGGCGTGGAGAGTCAAGTGGGCAGACTTCAGGGAGGATAATCCACAATATACCCCTACCGACCTCACTCGCGTCCTCAAAAATATGCTTTCAGTAGAGATACGGAACCTGTTGCACCGAGATGCCATACCACATGGTATCGAGGTTGAAAGGGAGGCTTTAGGAGAGTTGGAAATGGCGGTGAGGGACGTACTTAATCTGCACACCGATCCCCATCAAAATCTAGCTAATTGCATTCAAGGGAAACGCGAGGGACCACTACCGTTTCATGTTAGGTGGTGGCCGATTTATAGTGAGGCACAGCTACGGCAGGTTGCAAGGGACGATGTAGAGGAGTCTGAGATGTACAAACGGTGTTGGTTGGGGAAGCTGCAGGACTCAATGAGATACGCGATGGGATACGGGGTGAACCCCGCGAGCCCATTTGACGAATTGATGGGTCTGGCAACCCGATGTTACGGAGCCACCAGTAAGGGTAGCACAGCCGCGAAACCGGTTAAGCAGGAGGAAGTGTGGTCTACGCAAATAGCTGCTGTAGAGGGTGATGCGGGACAATCGAGGAACGGGGGAACAAACCGGGGCAGAGGTCCCGCGAGAGGCCGTAGAGGCTGGGGCAATTACCGGGGAGGTTACCGATGTTTTGCGTGCGGAGAGCAGGGCCATTTCGCGGGCGATTGCACAAGGGGGAGTTATTTCGCGGGCGATTGCACAAGGGGGAGTCATTTCGCGGGCGATTGCACAAGGGGGAGTGATTCTCCGTTCCTGGAAGTGAAACGCGACCTGGAACGGTTGACACAGCAATATGCGCAACTTGCCCAGTAGAATACGCAACTTCTCGCGCAGACTGAGCCCAGACCTGTCCAGTCAGTGGCGTCTGCTCCCCCGGCGGAGGGTAGCGTGTGCGGCTCGTCCAGAGATTGACGGGGAGGCGACCCGCGCTGTACCGAGACGGTGTGTGTGCCGATAGTTACTCGGGGAGGGCGCCCATTTATCCCTCTTAATTGCGCGGGTGAACGACATACTATGCTGATTGATTCTGGCTCCGCTGTCACTGTATTAAAATGCCCTATCGATAGGTGGCCCTCGCAACCAACAGGCGAGACAGTTATGATGGCGGGAGTCTCTGGGAACAGTATGATAGGGAATGTCCTCCGACCGACTCCTGTTGAACTTACTCCAAACATAACCATTACTCTCCGCCAACCGATTGTGGTATCGCGAATCTCCGAGTCGGGTATTTTGGGCGGGGATGAGTTGAATGACAGAGGAGCAGTGCTGGATTATACAAACACCTGTTTGTGGTTACACCCTATTGGTGAAGTTGAGACAGGCAGCCGAGCAGGACTGGATTGCCATTCTGTGTACGCTATTAAGAAACCGACACTGTACCCCCCTTTCCAACATCCCCAACCTTGGGTTGAAGCAATGCTATCGCTGTTACCCGACGTCCTTGCAAAACACAAGCATGACTGTGGGCATCTTAAAGAACGTGAGGAGATTAATGGACATACACATTCCCCGTGCAAACAGTATCGGATTCCCTCGGAAGCGGGTCCGGCTCTCGCCGTCACCATTGAGAGTCTACTAGAACAGGGATTAATCAGGAAAGGCCTCTTTACGACCAACTCCCCGATTTGGCCAGTCAGGAAACCGGATGGTTCTTGGCGCTTGACTATTGATAACAGACGTTTAAACTCTGTTACTCCCGTGTGCACACCCCTCGTCAGTTACATGAGTACCCTTCTCAAAGACATTCCTATTGACTGCTGTATTTACTCAACATTGGATATTTCGAATGTATTTTGGAGCATCCCAATTAACGAGGCTGACCAACATAAATTTGCATTCATCTTCGAAGACCAACAATATACGTGGAATGTACTGCCTCGGGGATTCCATAACTCGCCGACCATATTTCACCTTCGAATGGTTCGCGCCTTGGATTCTGTAGTGGTGCCTACCACGTCTCGGGTTCTCCAGTATGTGGATGACATTCTGATTGCCTCACCATCGTTGGAAGTGCATAAGGCGGTAGTGTTCGGCGTCGTTCAAGCGTTGGCAAAAGCGGGACTTAAACTGAACCCCAATAAAATGAAATTCGCAGAGACGCCGGTCATCTTCCTTGGTGTCCATCTCAACTCATCCGGCTTACGCCCGGACCCACGTAAGATATCGGTGATACAGAGACTGCCCATCACCGTGACAAAACCAGCTCTGCGATCGTTCCTCGGACTGGTGGGATATCAACGCCAATTCATTCCACAGTTTGCGGAGGAGGCAAAGCCACTGTATTCCCTGGTTAAGTCGGACATTGAGGACGACCTCCGAGCGGTCTGGAAACCAGAACACACAGCCGCGGTCGATGCTCTCAAACAGGCGTCAATTCAAGCTATTGCCCTCATACATCCTCAGCCCGAGATTCCTTTCCATATAGAGGTGGCTTCGACGAATAAGCCTCTAGCGGCTGTATTAACTCAACCAGTGAATGGGCGTCTTGCACCTATTTCGTTCATCTCTCGCATATTAACAGGAGTGGAGGTACAATTTTCGGATTGCGAAAAACACTTGTTGGCTGTCTGTTGGGCCGTGGATTCTTTCAGATACGTGACAGGCCTACAAAGGATAATTTTACACTCTCCTCACACACCTGCTAAATTGTTGACCAACCCTGGGACTACCCTCGTTTCCTCACACCGACTCACTCAATGGGCGCTTGCTTTGACATCCACTAATCTTTCCGTCATCGCAAAACCCACGACTTTGCTACCACAGATGCTGCTGTACGCCGGGGATACTCATTCTTGTCCTTTACCGAATACATCTTTCGGGCCTAACGGATCCGATTCCTCTAGAATCCTTTGCTGGCGTTTCACCAATTGAGGTATACATTGATGGTTCGTCATACTACATTGATGGGAAACCACATACAGGTTTCGCGGTGGTATATCCTGATGCTGTATCCGGAATCCAGTGCACTCCTCATTCGGCTCAATATGCGGAATTGGCTGCGTTGACGGAGGCAGTGACAAGGACTAAAGACATGTCAGCCAATATCTGGTCTGATAGCGCATATGTTGTCAATACTGTACTACTACTACCCCTTTACTCGAGCAGGGGTTTCAAAACATCAAGTGGCAAACACTTGTGCCACGCTTCGCTTTTGCAGACACTGTCAGAACTGCTACTTACACGCTCATCACCAATTCATATTGGGAAAGTGCCCGCCCATCAACGTACCGGTGTTCATGCGGAGGGCAATGCGAAGGCAGATACAGCGGCGAAGAACGCTGCCACTACTGGTGCATTGTGGGAAGCCCCCTTGTCAACATTAGTTTCGGCAATAAACACTTACCTCACAATGGACGATTTGACTACTTTGCAAGCGACTTACCCGCCCTACGTAGAAGCCATACGTTACCATGTGGATTTCGTATTGGACGATATAGATATTACGCCGCCTCAAAACGACTGGTTTCGACATACCTCAATATATACTCCCGCCGGTGCAGACTCTAGCACCACACCTCTTACTATGCGTCACTTTGGGAACGCCTCACCTGCAGTCGTATGTGTGCCCCCATCACGTGCTGATGCGGTATTTACATTGTACCATTCTAATGCAACAGGCGGCCACTTCGGAGTCTCAAAAACAGTTGCCAAGTTACAAAGTTCCATGTGGTGGCCTGGTATTGGAGAAGATGTTCGCGATCAATGTGCGCGATGTATTGTCTGCTTGCAACACAACCCTACACCGGGTGTTAAAAGAGAACTACTCGGATGCGCACCACCACCCTCAGGCCCTTGGTCGAGTGTCCAGATAGACTTTTTTGGTCCATTGGCACCCACACCCGCCGGATATACCTATTGTATTGTTGTTGTCGACAGATTTACAAAATGGATGGAGGCGTTTCCCACTAAAAATTGCACCGCCTTAACGGCCGCACGTGTACTATTGCGAGAGGTGAGGAATACCGGAGGTTTTGGACAGCGATCAAGGTCCACATTTTATCGTGGAGGTTTTTGTCAAATTGATGGAATTAATGGAGATAGACCATAGAAAACATATAGCATACCACCCGCAATCATCTGGCGTGGTGGAAAGATCTAATCGGACATTGAAAACCTGCTGTCCAAACTTTATGCAGATCACCCCTTGCAATGGGTGGTGGGACTACCTATGTGTTTAATGGCTATAAGGGCGACACCCCATGCCACAACTGGGAAATCGCCATACCAAGGCATGACAGGGAGTCTCATGAGGCTCCCTGGATGCACCATGGTAATGACCAGGGAAGCTTTAGAACAAACAGAGGGCAATGTAGTACTGCCGGGTGCAGCGGAGGAGACGTGGTTGAAAACAATGATTAGAGCTATACAGAACACCAATCAATTCGTAGCACAACAAACCGGGAAGGCAAAAGCAGTGATGCAGAAATACTATAATCAAGGGGTAAATTGTGGGGAGAATGAAATTGGGGATCGGGTGATGGTCCGTTATTACGGGAAACAGAAACACACATTTGAACCCCAATGGAAAGGCCCCTTTGAAATAGTCGAAAAGGCAAGCCCAGCGGTGTACTTGTTGCATAATCCAGCCTCACAGAGTAAGCCTCTGAAATGGTGCCATATCAATCTGCTAAAACCAGGATAGTCCGAAAGGGGAACAATGGATAAAACTGATACAGTAACAGACTCTATGCTTGATTCACAGGAGAATGGGGAGCCGCTTGCGACGTTGGTGCGACAAGTTGGATGCGTTCGGAAGACGGAACCCGACCATAAAAGAGGAAAGGGAGAAACTGATATGTGGACGACCAACACCTTCCCGATTGGGATTGATGAAATGGTTGTATCCCCTGATGGTTCTGGGGATGTTAACTTGTAAAGGGGTAAACGGGGCAGGTGTGCACCTAGGAGCAAACACCTTTCTCATGACGGCGCACAAAGCAGCCCGAGCTCTAGAGCAATCTAGATGCTGGGTGTGCATCCAAATACCACATAGCACCAAAGACAGGGTCCCAGTTCAAACGATAACCTTGAATGCCTCGGAGACGGCACAGACAGTCCTGATGCGAGGAAGCTTTAGTTCCACTTTCCGGAGTTGGAAGGCCAATGGGACATTGGTTAAATGTGATTCAGACGTGGGATACTTCCCGAAATACAACCACTCCCACTTCCCGCCAAAATTCCGTGTACCCCAGAAATGCGGTTCGGGATGTTTTAAACAACTCAGAGGCGGCACTGCAATGGGCGATAGCCAGTGTAACATGACCAGTATCCTTGGAAACACATCTAAGGTATCATGGACACCCCCAGATTTTACGTGCGGATCAAGTTGCGACTCCATGACAGGAGGAGGAGTCCTTACTATGAACATTTCAAGGGGCCCATTGGTCGCCCCCAACGGAACATATTTTATATGTGACCATAATGCATACCCATGGTTGCCGTTTAATTGGAAAGGGTCATGTTATTTGGGATACGTGGTCCCGCGGATATATCTTATGAAGTTATCTGACCACCCGCACATTCAGAACCATGTCAAACGCAGGAAGGTAGGGTGGTATGAAAAGTGTTTGGTATGTTCGTACCAAAGTATGGCCTGTAAAGTACCAATCGGGAATTAGCGGCGCTACAGAATGTCCTTCAGTCTGTCGCAAATGACACGGCAGAGGCCTTTAAAGACCTCTCCGACGAAATGGTGGCCATCCGAACGATCGCCTTACAAAACCGAATGGCGCTTGATATCCTGCTGGCTGAGAAGGGCGGTACATGTGCCCTAATAGGCTCTGAATGTTGTACTTATATCCCTGATGTGTCAGAGAACATCACAGACCTGGTAGGCCATATCCGCTCCGAAATGGCGTCTCTTAGAAAGGGGAATAAACTGCCAGATTGGTGGCCGAACTGGATGCCTGGGTGGGGTTCTTGGCTGCAGCCCGGTCTGATAATCATTGCTGTAATATTGCTATTAATGTGCCTTAGCTTTTAATTGATTACGTTATGTTTAAATCGTTGTGTGTCTACTGTAATGCCTGTGCCTGTATCCTCCGTGAAATTTATGGCGAAGGATGTTGATCTCCAATTTGTACACCTCACCGTGTAATGATACCTCATGTAAATCGGTATCAAGGTGGGGACTGTTGTGATACGAATTCAAATTTGACGTTGTAACACGTGGTAAATTAGCAAAGGCGGGGTTTTGTCTTGGAAAGTGTTGGGATGAAGAGCTGAGTTAACCATATGCCCCTTACGTGACCTGAGAGACAGGAGGAAAAGGGAGAACGGTGTGCAAACGCCATGAGGGTCGAGCGTAAAGGTTGTAAGTTTCGGGCGCGAAGCGTACGTGACAAAGTGCAGGTTTACCCTGCAGGATCACGCACCTGCCTGGAGGGCATAGTCGGGAATGTTTGGAGGAAGAACATTATCCATGAGATGTGCACGTGATTGTCGGCGGAGGCGCGCAAAGAGTTATAAGGGCAACGCATACGGTAATTCGGGTTGTTCTTTGTTCGTCCTGGAATACGAGCAGGGCTGAACCAGGCCCGTGTATATGATTGATGGAAGAGGTGTAAGTGAGACAGCAGACCGCCCAGATCAAGAAGAGTGAAAGTAATGACCCCGCCGGGTAGTATATTACTATAACTGTGTGATAAAGTAGGGTATATTATCTAACCGTAGTGCCAACTTTTGTTATACCCAAATAAAGAATCTGACTTAACAAAGAATAAAGGCTGGCCGTAACCTTATTTCTAAATTAAGAGAGATAGATATTGGATCTCCAACACAACAACTGACGTTGGTGATGTGGAAATCATTTACAATCAAACTGTCTCAATAATAATACTTTAATTAGCAATCTGGCAATTTAAAATCTTCTTGATCTCTTCTCTAAATTTGCTCTGAGTCAACATATATATAAAAGAGTTTGTAGAGGATCTCAGTAGCTGAAGCATGAATCCAGTTTGTTGGACGATATACGAAGTGCTCATGTCTGTCGGTTTATAGTGGTAGTTTGCAACTGACCATTTCATAGAATGTACAACACTTGTCATCCACAAAAGTACAAAACTGCCGGATATAGCGAAGAGCAAAATGATGGATTTTCTCCGTTTCTCCATCTCGGGATCCTTCTGGTTATTCCCATTGCTGTCACCCCGGATTCTCCTTCGGGCTCTGCTGGCCACTAATATGTATCTGACAGTCAGGGCGTTGACCATAATAATGAGAACGGATACTATTAGAGGATTGAACACACGAATCAATCATTGGTAGTATTTCCAGTAAAATGAAGTGTGATAACTGAGTTTTTTAATGCAATACTTTGGTATCTTATCTATGACAAGCGGAGCAAAAGTAAAATAGATTGGAATGCACTGCACACAGCTGAGCGCACAGACTATTGCAATAACCAAAGTGGCCGTTTTTACAGAGCAATATCGTTGCTTTACTTTCTGACAACAAATGGCGACATAGCGATCAAAGGTGAAGGCGACTGTTAGCCAAATGGAACATCGACTGGCAGCAACTAGTAGAACGGTTCTCAAGCTGCAAACTGCGGTGTAGGACAAGAAGCTGAAGGGCAGATACATGTTGTTGATGCGATTCAGTATCACATCATTTATAATAACCATTAGATCTGCCACGGCCACGGCCTCCATATAGAGAGTGACGACGTTTGAGAGGCCACACCTTCCCAGGGACAGGATTACAATTGCCAGCACATTCACTAAAAAAGAGAGAAAAAATTGGGACAATTGCGAGAACAATATAATTCAGCTCTGATTAAAGAACACTGACAGCAATATCATAAGAGCGGAGGAGTAAACGCTACCTAGTTAGTGGGTGATACCTTTCAAGCCCCTTACTGATCCACCGTGTGGTCTTGGACTCTTCTCCGAATCTAAAAAATAGCAGACTCAGGGTTGAGCAAGTTCGCGTCAAATCATTCGAATCATGTTCATGAATACAAGTTGCCACGTTACGTTCGGATGCACAAAGCTTTGTGACAATCCATCAGATTTCCCCAGAGAGCAGAAGGTACAAATGTATCAATATATATATTTATTGGTTTTGAATTGTTGATATGCTCTTCAGAAAACACATCTTTTTTTTTCTTTTTTTCCCTTGTTTGTTGTATATGTGTCGATCAACACTGAGCTTCCGGACTCCACAACTTTCAACAATAATCAGATACATAGAGCCTTACAACTTTCTGTGAGGAAACATTCTATATTTCTCCAAGACTGACCGTTTAGCTGTTACATGTGATGGCTTAACACAGCATACCATCATCTGTGTCCTGAAATGATTAACACATTGAAAGCGTGATTATCTGCATGTGACACAGCTCAGGCATCAAAACAATTCTGCGATTGTATAATAACACAATCCGGGTAATATCGTAGCTTCCAATCAACGGCGAGCAGGTCCACTGTAACACAATAAAAAGCATTGATATAGTACTCTTCAGGCCGGCGGCTAACAGAGCGGAGGCTGCGAAATATAGTCAGGGATTTAATACACAGCCCAAACATAGATAGACAATTCACTTTGCAGCATAATATGTGAAGCGCTTTAAGACGTAATAATATTCATCCTTACGGTTATTCTTTGATATTGAGTTTTTAACGTCTTCTTGACTGTGTCTCAAGTAATTCCAATTCCCCTTTTCTATTGCCCTCCTCGCCGGTCTCCACTCCTGCAAAATCCACAGAGTCCATCTCATTCACCCACATTCTCACCCGCACCAAACTTCGCTCCCACATTACCCAGACCTTGCCAGAATTCACTGTCTCTCTGTCCCAGAGAGAATCGACTTCACTTTCTTCAAATCACTACACTCTTCTGCAACTTCCTCTCTCCTCAAACCCGTTGCCTTCGCTCCACCGTGTCTGGCTTCCTCCATGTGCCCCGAATCCTCCGCTCCAACCTCTACTACCGTGCACTCGGTCACTATGCCCGGAAGCTTTGGAATTACCTTCCTCACTACCTTACTAGACCCCTCTGTTCGCTGCTTCAAATCCCAGCAAAATAGCTCTCTGTTCGATCGCGCCTTTGGTCACCTTTCTGCCCTGCCCCGGGATCCATTATTGTGAAACTCTTCGCGACGCCCTCCGACCGGAGGGCGCTATGTTAATCGAAGTTGTTGTTGCTGTCGTTGTTGTTGATTCAAAGAGCAAAATGTAAATCGAATTGGCTGTAGATTTGTGCGCGAAATGCGGCAGCCAGTAGAACACAGCAGTGTCCCCACAAACAGTCCTGAATTCAACTGGCCGATTTATCATCGTTTTTTTGGTCGTATTGCTATTTGTCCTGTGGAGAAAGGAAATATACACAAGGTTTCTCCCTGACTAGGCTAAAATGGAAACAAGGGATCATGCTTTGAAGACGAGTGCTCTGTCCCACCGAGTGAAAGGACTCCACATCTAGAATACGTCAAAAACTGTATATCAAACACAAACATTATTATTTTTATTCTTATCATTGTTGAATGGAGAGAATTAATCCAGCGTTTTATCCGACTTATACATCTTACCATTACACAGAAAACATGGGTTAGTGTCCCGGATCGCTGGATAATAGCGGAGAGTGACTTCCAGCCACTGAGAGGTTAATGTAAACTTGATCGAAAGGGAACGTCTTCGGGTGGGATTTGAGAGAAGGGGCAAACAGGAATGATTTAGTGTTAGACTTTCAGAGCTATTGAATAGTGTTGAGTTTCCAGCGCATCTCACACCCTGATAGTTTGGTTCACTAAGATCTCGTTGATCTGATCATTTACCACACCACTATCTCAACCCTTATTTATCCAAAGTCACCGTCTCCTGGATTCCTGCGACGTCGCACCCGACGTGAAAAGCTCTCTATCAATGTAACTTTTTTGTTGTTGTCGTACTTGTTTAGCACTTCCGCACCATCTGTCCCCTCTGGATCAGCTTATAACATGTCCACACCGTCTGTAATAAAACGCGCAACATCAAAGAACTTATTGAGACGAAAATATCAACCTTTTCCTCCTCACGAACAGCTGCGTCTCTCCAGTTGCCACATTTACACCTGACAAAAGCCACACCAGGCGTCTACACCTTCCATCGTACCTCAATACCGAATGGTCACGGTGGAAGTGCAGCTCCTAACGGCCTGGCCCCTCTTGGCATATCCCCACTTCTCCTCTGCCATCATTCTCTCCTTTGTGCAGCCTTTAAATGCATATCTCAAAATTCGCCTCAACTATCGCACCTCCAAGCCTTAATCCAACTTATACCCCTCTCACATTGCTCAGAACAACTTGAACCTCCACTACTAATACCTACTTGATCTACCTCTGCTATGTTCTTCTCCCTCCATTTCTCTCTCAATCGTTGTCAACAAATCCATTTTCGGAGAAAAAGTGACTGCCAATCAATCACCAAATTGGTTTCTACTTACTGCTTGTATTAATATAGTTCATGTAGAAGAAGAAAACTGGCCGAAAGTTTCGCCCTACAGGGCATCGAACTATGGTTCTCTCGCTTACGAGCTGAATGCTCTAAAATCTTAGCTACTAGTTCTTCCAAGCAAAACATTTTTCATAGAGTGGTTTCCTCTATCGTAGTGGTTAGCGCGCTCAGCTGGCAGACGAGAGGATATGAGTACAAATCCTGAGTGGGAAGAACCTTGACCAAATTTTCGAATTAAATTTTCCTCTATAGTTCCAGAAGGAAGTAGGAATTAAGTGGTTAGATGATCTTTGAGCGCTTAGTTATGCTATAATCACAAGGCAAGTTGTTGTATCAAACGCAACGATTATTAACATTCCATTTCATGTTTATATTCAAATTATTTTACTTCATAATTTATTATTTTCTAAAACAAAACTATTTATCTTGCGTTTGCAAAAATCAATACTTCCTGTTTTCTCCATCGCTCAATGTAATTTACTCCATATATTTACCATTGGTTCACTGTATCCGTGTTTCCGCAGATTATATTTGGATTCACCGCCGGCGTTTAATAGCTAGGATTTTAACCCTAGTCTTATGTTTTTCGTCGTTTTATTAACCGCTTTTACAGTTTGCCAACCTGAATAAGAACTGGCTTCAAACTTTCCAACTCACTAGATTACAGATCAATTGTACAATAATAATCCTTGCATTTGATATAGCGCTTTTCACATCTTATCGACGACCCAATGCGCGTCACCAAATACACTGTAAAGTGAATTGACTGTATATATTTGTGGGCGAATCGCGTCAGCCAAATGCCAACAGCAGTGTCCCACAAACAGTTGTGGAATGAAATGATCCATTCTACTCTTGTGTATTTTGTGGGTTAGGGGATTATTAATAGGTGTGTGGAGTAAGGAATCTTGCCGAAGTTTTCGCCCTGACCTTCCTGAATTCGAACACAGATCACACAAGCTTGGTATAACCAGCTTGCAAGACAAGTGCTCTAACCACTGAGTCACAGGAGCTCCACAAAAGGTAGCCAAGAGGTTCTCATCGTGTAAACATTCTGGCACTTAAAGCATCAGAAAAAGATGATGATGAACACAAAGCGACAAAATGGGAAGAAAGCTGATGTCTGTATGTATTACCAGGAACCCCAATAACCGCGAGAATTGGATAGTAAATAGCTTCCACGTCTGAAATTGTTGGATTCCCCATGTTTGAATGAGGAAAGAGCGGCTATCGCTGTGAGTCACACCGTCTCCGACATTAAGATGGTACATGTAAGCGCGTTACTATTTATAGAGAAGAAACTTGGCTCTGGAGACACCAAGGTAAATGATGTCATTGTCATTTTCATTAACCACGCTTGTTTGAACCCGGCGTCTAAAATAGTATCAAAACTAATCCTTCAATTTGATGTAGCACCTTCTTACGTCACCATTACATCTTCCAGTGCTTCATGAGCTGAAACGAATATTAATTTCATTGTGCTGTGAAATTAATATTCTGTATATTTCATGTGCAAACTGCGACAGCATATCGATTACAGGTCCCACTTATCATCAGCGATTGATTGACTAATTTATTATTACTAATTACTAAGTAACCATTTCCACCCTCCTGCAATCCGTCAATCGACAAACATATGCGTGCTGATTACTGCTTGTTGAACAAATGCGTGATATGGAAGGAAACTTGATGGCGAATCAAACCCAGTTCTCTGCCTTGTGAGAAGAGTGCTCCAAATATTGAGCTATGACATTCAATAAATTATTGTAAGAAGCATACAAACATAAACAGCTTCCAGTACACGATCGTAACCTGACTATGGCGAAGGGACAAAGTGGAGGCATAAATATAGATTTTTCAGAGATTCGGTGTTCATTTGCTATAATTCCGGCAACCATCGGTAGATTCTTTGGAATGAGCAACTGCAGAAGGCCGGACGCAGTCGAATTGAAGCAGCAGTTCAGAGTATCGGGAATATTTAAATCACAAAAGCACAATAGAAAAATGTCAGAGCATACACGTGTTTGGAAACAAGTGTGAGGATGTCTAGTTGGAAAGTGAAGAATGGCTTAAATATTGGCCATCGGAAAACTCAGGACATGGAGGAAAACACAGAAACTTACGCACGAGCGTAAGTTATGCCTTATCCCATTGTTTAACATTGCAGAACTGAACTGTACCTCAACTCCAATTAGCCATCCTCTCTAGATTATATTAGTAAACTCATCTAACCCTTACCTATTCACTGATCGAAACACAAGTCTCCGGAAACACAAAGCAGGTAAGTAACATCTGTAAAGAAAGGAAACGGTGCTAGCATTTCGGAACTACGAAAATGTGTCAGAAATGTGGCATGTTGTGAGTGAGAGGCTTCTGTGTATTAAAATAATTGATCGGTTTCAGGACACCGAAGGCAACAGAGACAATTGTGTATAGGACAGTAAATGATGGTTAGACAGATGTTTGGGGTATGAAAAAACGGAAGGTGGTTGGGTGGAGGGTGCGTGGGTTGTAACATATATTAGAGAAGAACTGCGAAAAATGCAAAACAAAGATGTGTAGAAGTTGCAACAGAACAGGCAGGCCATAGCGAAAATGTGCTTCCCCGAAATGTTTGATGTCGTAATGACCACAGAAAAGGAGATTGGGATAGTGAGCTATTTTCGTCTGAAATGTTTTCCAACAACTTTTGCGATGAGAGGGCTGTGCACACTTAGCCACCCGAGTGTTGAAGAAGTGAACATGTTCCACTCCCAGCACATTTTGGGGCAGAAAGTTCCAAATCTCTAATTGCTTTGGGGGAAAATATACTATCCAATTTACTTCCTATGCGGCCCAGCTATAAGTTGTAAGTTTGTTTTCAAGATCTCAATCATTTGTCCAGTCAGTACTCTAATCCCAACGGAATAGATACGTGTTTCATGTTATATCCCCATTCAATCTGTTACCATTCTGGTGTATATTAGATATCTCCACTCCAAAGCCAATACATGCCTGAGTAACGATGACTATAGATGAACTATAAGAGGTCGGGTATATCCAATGCTCACCTGTAGAATTTAAACATCATTTTTCACTCGTCTACGTTCTGTTTTGCTTGAGTTGAAGGGCCAAAATTCCATTTAGTTTTTCTCGGAGCTTTCTCTATATCTGAGCTTGTTTCGTAGACTCGTGTAGATAGACACCCAAATTCCTTTGATCTGACGCAGTTCATGGGTTCTCACTAAGTTGAAAATATTTTGTATTGCTATTTTGGAACAGTAGTGTATATACTCGCACATCGCACAATTAGTTGCTTTTCCCACAATTTCGGCCAATCAATTAATATATTTAATAAACTTTGTATCTGTGTGTTCTCGTTTACACGTTTCACAGTTGCATCTGGGATACACTGTCATTTGCAAGTTTACCACCGATTCCCCGCTATTTCGCTATTGCTAATAAAAGCTCTGCAGAATGGCGTCCGGTTACTTTCAGTAGCCAATCTCGATGTCAATCATAGGCGCTCTCTTTTCCAATATCTTTGGGGGTTAGTTGAATGCTAAAAGTTCCAATTTGAACAGTTACGTATGACCCGCACATTCCACAAATCCCCTCTGATTCACTGTGATTACGTTCATATTTGTCCAGAAGGACGTAGCAGGGGAGAGATTATAGTAATTGTGGATACGATAACAAATTGATTCTGTCCGCAAAGATTTAGTGAAACTTTTCAGTGCACTAACATTCGTCAGCATTGAAAAACTGAATTGATTTCTGACGAACTATCGTGATCCTGTAAGGTTGACTCAAAATGGTAAAATGTTGACAGTGAAGAATATTGTGACTATGTCAGTCAATCAACCGATTAAAACTTGCATTTATATAGCGACATTCAGGTCAAGCATACTTCACAAGGCACTGTGCAGTTAGGTAGGGACAAGAGCAGGGGGGATGTGGTCGGGATAGGACGAAGAAGAGAAGCAAAATTGACTGTAGATTTGTTGGCGAAATGCGGCAGCCAAACTGCGCACAGCAGTGTCCCACAAACAGTCATGGAAGTGGTATTAATGTATAAACGTGGGGGGAAAGATGGCAGCGGGAGTGATGGGGACCGAGAGTAGGAGAATAGGAAAGCATACCGTATATTTGTGGGAGAAATGATCTTTTGCTGTTTATGTCAAGATATTTGGAATATCAGCAGTAAGTAAATGCATTCCAATTCTCACCAACGCTGTCAGAACTCATGCTCATGACCAGTGGGATGGTAGATGCCGTGTATTTGGATAATGGAGGGTGGAGGGTAGGAAGCATTGCTAGATAGCCAAAGGAACAAATGAACGTTACTGCTTTGAGAAGTTACGTGAAGGAGGCAAGAGTGATAATGAGACTAGTGGAATAGAGATCCAAAATTTGTGGTCTAAATGCCTGATGGTCTCAACGGCGATATTGTGGCTGTCTGGGTGGTGGACGTGGAGCAGTCCATGGTACGCTTAGTGAACAGCGTCTATCGATTGCTAAGCGGTTATCAGCCTTTGTCAAGCATGACTTCTCCATTGTAACGCCACATTGACTCTGCCTTGTCATATCTTGGTCTTCGAAGTACCACCTGTGTCAGTCAGGTGCTTGAAAGGATTTGAAGGCGAGAACGGAATTGATCTCTATCCTATGTGGGATGGGGAGCCATTGGCAAGGATGTGGGATGATTTGGACACAGTGCCTATTGCTGAAAATTAAACCTACTAAATTCAGTCTTGAATATGTTCAGGGACTGAGCATGTAAAGCCATTGATGAGAAATCCGTTAATTCACTGCCCTCTGAGTGAAACATATTTCCTCAACATTGCGCGAGAAAGCTGACGCACTAATTCTAAAACTGTTACTACCTAGTTATAGTTTTTCCAACCAGCGAAAATAGTACTCAATTCTGTTATGCCCGTTAATAATCTTATTACTTTCCATAAGTTCACCTCTAATTCTTAGTAATTCTAGTGAATATTGGACCAGATTTGTCAACCTATCCGGATAGCTCATTCCCCTCATCCCAGGTATATATGCTGCACCCCCTCTAAGGCACATGCTTTGCTAGATAAGGAGACAAAAACTGCTCAGTAGATTCTCGGTGCGGTCTCACCAGGGCCCTATGCAGCTGCAGCAATACTTCGCAGCTCTTATATTATAACACTTTTGCAATGAAACCAAATATGCTGTGAGCCTTCCTAGTTGATTTCTGTACCAACAAACTAACATTTTGCGATTGTTGTTCCAGGTCACCCAAATCCCGATGAACCAAACCGTTGTCTCGTCTCTCGCTTTCTAGATCATAAACAGCTTTTGAGTTTTTGTTACCCAGGTAAGTAGCTTCACGCTTCCCCAAATTGGAATAAATCTGCAAACTTCTTGCCCATTCACACAGCCTATCGCTATCCCGATGAATTTTGCTTATGTGATCCTCAAACCTATCGCTACCAACTATCTTTTCATCATCCGCGAATTTAGATATTTTAAGTTCTCTGCACACGTCTAAATCATTGATATAGATGTTAAATATTTGAGGCCCAAGCACTGATCCTTGTGTTGCTCCACTAATCACACCCTGCGTATACAAGTAGGACCCATTTATGCCAACTCTCTGTTTCCTTCACATTAGCCACCCCACGATCCATGCCAACGTATTTCCTTTAATTCCGTGGGCCTTCAGATTGTTTATCAGCCTTTTATGTTGCACCTTGTCGATCGTCTGCTAAAAATCAAATTGCACTACATCGTTGAATTTGAGCAATTACATCGACTTTTTCTCTCCTGTAGACCCTGCTAGTTACTGACTTTGTCAAGCATGAAATCTCCTTTGTGAAGCTTTTATTGTCTCTGCTTGTCATGTTATGGTTTTATGAGTTCAACAGAAATACGCCCTTATTTATGCATTGTAGAAATTCACTTCTCAAAGATGTCAGTCTAACTGGTCTATAGATCTGCGTGTTTTCTCCCGCATCTTTCTTGAATATTGGTGTTACATTTGCCATCTTCCAACCAATGCGACCTGTTCCAGAATCAAGAGAGTTCTAGAAGACCAAGCATTACCTCTTCAGCCATCTCTTTATACATCAGAGCATGCAGGTCATCATCACAGAATCTTCTCTTCTTTTTTGCTGTATGTTCAGAATACCACTATAATAGTTTTGCCACTCCCTTGTCGATTTCGTTGCCTTTGTGTTAGTATTTTCGGACTTGCTCTCATGTCTGCTCACCTCCCATATCTCTACCCATCGTCATAGAGCACTGCTTTCTGTAACGCCACAATCACTGCAACATTAGAGGTCATGATTTCAGCCATTGGATATTCTCGATGCCTGCTTCTAGTTACACAGTCACCACACTGTGACCCTCACACACAGTCACTACACTGTGACCACCTACACACACAGTCACTACACTGTGACCCCTAAACACAGTCACCACACTGTGACACCCTAAACACACAGTCACTACACTGTGACCCTCACACACAGTCACTACACTGTGACTCCCTAAACACAGTCACTACAGTGTGATCCCCTAAACATACAGTCACTACACTGTGACCCTCACGCACAGTCACTACACTGTGACACCCTAAACACACAGTCACCACACTATGACACTGTGACACAGTCACAGTGTAGTGACTGTGTGTTTAGGGGTAACATGGTAGTGACTTGACAGTGAGCGAGCGTTTCCGGTGCGCGTCACGTGACTGGCTTTGAGGCGCCAGACGCCAGCGTCACTAATGTCGTTGTTATTATATTATTATTCAATGTGAAGCCTCTGTGACCTCAGAGACTTTCGGCTGCAAAATTAAACAGCCGTTGGCTGCGCGCGCAGCTCCAACCGTCGCTTCCCCGGAGCGCTGGCAGTTTGGCGCTTTTCACTGGTTACCTGGGAGACGGGGGGTGTGTGTGTCTCTCTCTCTCCTGTCAATCACTCGTTGCCTAGGAGACGGGGGTGTCTCTCTTTGTGTCCCTCTCCTGTCAATCACTGGTTACCTGGGAGACAGTGACGCGAAGGCTAACGCGTCATCAAACCGGGTCAAGTCACGTGCTGAATGTCCACAATGGCGGCGGCGGAGACAGAGAAGAAGGTGGGCGGTGTCTGTGTACAGACGGTCAGGGGGAGAGAGAGAGAGAGAGAGGGTGAGTCTGTGTGCGCGCGTGTCCCTGTAGCAGGGCCTGGTGAGAGAGTCTCTGTGTGTGTCCCTGACCGCCCCCCCTTGTCTCCCTGTAGCTGCTGTATGTGTGTGTGTGTGTGTGTGAGAGAGTGTGTGTGTCTCTGTGGGAGTGTGTATGTGTGAGAGTGAGTGTGTTTGTGTCTGTGTCTTACTAACCCCCCCCCCCCCCCCCACCTCCCTTGTCTCGCTGTACAGAGTCTCGGTTTCTGTGTGTGTTTGTGTGTGTATCTCTGAGTGTGTGTGTGTGTGTGTGTGCATATATATGTGTCTCTGTGTGTGTGTCTCTGTGTGTGTGTGTCTTTGCGTGTGTCTATGTGTGTGTGTGTATATATGTGTCTCTGTCTGTGTGTGTGTGTGTCTGTGCGTGTGTGTGTGTATATCTATGTGTGTGTCTGTGTGTCTGTGTGTGTCTCCCTGACACTCTTGACTTCCCTGTAGGTCCTGGTGTGAGGATGAGAGTGTCTGTGTGTGTCCCTCACACCCCCCTTTGTAGGAGAGGCTGGTGTGAGGGTGAGTCTGTCTGTGTGTATAAGTCTGTGTGTGAGAGAGTCTCTGTGTGTGTGGCTGTGTATCCATCACCCCCCTCTTGTCTCCCCCCAAATGAGATCCTGGTGTGAGGGTGGCTGTGTGTGTGTCTCAGTGTATGTGTCTGTGTGTGTGTCTCAGTGTGTGTGTCTCAGTGTATGTGTCTGTGTGTGTGTCTCAGTGTGTGTGTCTCAGTGTATGTGTCTGTGTGTGTGTCTCTGTGTGTGTGTCTCAGTGTATGTGTCTGTGTGTGTGTCTCCCTGACCTCCCCTTGCCTTCCCTGTCAGCAGGTCCTGGTGTGAGGATGAATGTCTGTGTGTGTGTCTCCCTGACCCCCCCCCCCCCCCCCCCTTGTCTCCCTATAGGAGGTCCTGGTGTGATGGTCAGTGTGTCTCTGTGTGTGGCTGTATGTACATGTGTGTTTGTGTCTGTGTGAGAGTCTGTGAGCGGCTGTGTGTAAAAGTGTCTGTGTGTATGTGGCTGTCTGTGTGTGTGTGTCCCTGACTCCCCTCTCCTCTCCACATAGGGGTTCCTGGTGTGAGGGTGTGGCTGTGTGTGTGTGTGTGTGTGTGTGGCTGTGTGTGAGACTGCCTGTTGTGTGTGTGGCTGTGTGTGTGTGTGGCTGTGTGTGTCTGTGTGTGTGTGTGTGGCTGTGTGTGTGTGTGTGTGTGGCTGTGTGTGTGTGGCTGTGTGTGTGTGTGTGGCTGTGTGTGTGTGTGTGTGGCTGTGTGTGTGTGTGTGTGGCTGTGTGTGTGTGTGTGTGGCTGTGTGTGTGTGTGTGTGGCTGTGTGTGTGTGGCTGTGTGTGTGTGTGTGGCTGTGTGTGTGTGTGTGTGGCTGTGTGTGTGTGTGTGTCTGTGTGTGTGTGGCTGTGTGTGTGTGTGTGTGTGTGTGTCTGTGTGTGTGTGTGTGGCTGTGTGTGTGTGGCTGTGTGTGTGTGGCTGTGTGTGTGTGTGTGTGTGTGGCTGTGTGTGTGTGCGGCTGTGTGTGTGTGTGTGTGGCTGTGTGTGTGTCTGTGTGTGTGTGTGTGTGTGCCTGTGTGTGTGTGCCTGTGTGTGTGTGGCTGTGTGTGTGTGTGTGTGGCTGTGTGTGTGTGTGGCTGTGTGTGTGTGTGTGAGTGTGTGGCTGTGTGTGTGTGTGTGAGTGTGTGGCTGTGTCTCTGTGTGTGGCTGTGTGTGTGTGTGTGTGGCTGTGTGTGTATGTGTGGCTGTGTGTGTGTCTGTGTGTGTGTCTGTGTCTGTGTGTGTGTGTGTGTGTGTGTGTGTGTGGCTGTGTGTGTGTGTGTGTGTGTGTATGTGGCTGTGTGTGTGTGTGGCTGTGTGTGTGGCTGTGTGTGTGTGTGTGGCTGTGTGTATGTGTGTCTGTGTGTGTGGCTGTGTGTGTGTGTGTGTGTGTGTGTGTGGCTGTGTGTGGCTGTGTGTGTGTGTGTGTGTCTGTGTGGCTGTGTGTGTGTGTGTGGCTGTGTGTGGCTGTGTGTGTGTGTGTGGCTGTGTGTGTGTGTGTGTGGCTGTGTGTGTGAGACTCTCTGTCGTGTGTGTCAGTGTCTCCCTGACCCCCATCTTGTCTCCCTTGCCCACCAGGGGCTGCTGGTGTGAGGGTGAGTGTGGCTGCTGTGCTCCCTGTCCTGGCCAGGATGATGGAGGGGGGTGAACGCGGGGACATGCGGCCAAGGTGGTGAGGAGGCCCCAGGGGGCAGCGAAGGGGCGACAGGAACTGTTCCCAGCTCGACTGGTCAATAAACGCTACTGGTGAGAGACACACAGAGAGAGAAAGTGTGTGAGTGAAAGACAGAGAGAGGGAGGGAGAGAAACACTGAGTGTGCAAGAGACTGAGTGACTGTGAGCCAGGGAGAGAGACTGAGAGTCTGAGCAAGTGTGAGACTGAGCAAGTATGATAGAGACTGAGAGAGAGAGAGGGTGTGTCAGAGAGAGTGAGCAACTGATTGTGAGAGAGACTGGGCGAGTTAGGGTGAGAGACTGAGCAAGTGTCAGAGACTGAGTGAGTGTGAGAGGGAGAGAGAGACACTGAGTGAGTGTGAGAGACTAACTGAGAGTGTGAGAGACTGAGCGAGTGTGAGGGACAAGAGAGTGTGTGAGAGACAGAGTGTGAGAGGGGGGCAGAGGCCAGGAGCCAGGGGGAAGCAAAGGGGCTAAAGGAACTGGTCCGAGCTCGACTGGAGTCTCTCAGTCTCTCACCAAACCCGCAACAGGTGAGAGACTGAATGAGAGCAAGAGAGAGACTGAGCAAGTGTGAGAGACACTGAGCGAGTGGCTGAGAGACTGAGTGAGAGAGAGAAATGGGGGGGGGGGGGGGGTGAGTGGGACTGAGAGTGTGTGTGAGAGAGGGAGAGAGAGATTGAGTGAGTCTCCACCCCCTGCCTCTCTGACCTCCTGTATCCCCCAAACAGCACCCGTGGCCTTTACTCTGGTTCTGGTCTTTTCCCCGAATTCTCCGCTCCACCATCGGCGGCCGTGCCTTCAGCCACTACCCCCCGAAGCTCTGGAACTCCCTTCCTCACTCCCTTCACTCGTTCCCTCTCTTCCTAGTTTCAGGTCTCGGCTAAAGACCTTTCTGTTCAATCGAGCCTTCGGTCACCTTTCTCCCCCTCCCCCTGGCTCAGGCCCAGGATCTGTTGTTGTGAAACTCTCTGTTGCACTGGTGTGGAGGGCGCTATATAATTTAAAGTTGTTGTTGTTTCTACAGCCTGTGGTACACACACAGAGTGAGAGAATGTGTATGAGGGAGACCTACAATCTGAAATCCACTCACAGAGAGAGAGACCTCTACATGATGAGATATGCAGAGAGAGAGAGAAGGTAAGAGAGAGAGAGAGAGAGAGCGAAGGTAAGAGAGAGAGAGAGCGAAGGTAAGAGAGAGAGAGAGCGAAGATAAGAGAGAGAGAGCGAAGGTAAGAGAGAGAACTGTCTACAGCCTGTGATACACTCACACAGAGAGATATGAGAGTGAAACACCTGTGATATACTCACATAGAGAAAGAGGTGAGAGAGACCTGTCTACAGCCTGTGATACACTCACACAGAGAGGGACACCCATACACATTCACAGGCCTTATACACAGAGTGGTGTGGGGGAAACACACACACATAGAGAGAGAAGTAGGGAGGCACACATAGAGAGAGAAGTAGGGAGGCACACATATACACTCGCAGGCCTCAAGTACAAGGAGAGTCATACACAGACACACACAGGGCTGTGCACACACAGAGAGAGACACACATATGCACTCACAGACCTCTGTGTCTGACTCTATCTTTCACACACAGGCCTCAGTCTCTGTTCATCAGAAATCACAGACTCACACGTAGTCTGTCTGTGTCTCACACACACTGCGAGAGACAGAGACAGACAAACATACATACTGAGACAGTGTGATATAAACACATATAGAGACACTGAGATACATACACATTCTCTCTCTGACCACACACTGTGCCTCTGGTCATCTTAAATGACACACACATGCAGACATACACACACACATATTTGACACACATATACATTGGCCTCTCTGTGTCTCTATGAGACATACATGCGCAATGAATTACATGGAGAAAGAGACACAGCGAGAGAGAGAGAGACATATGTCCATACACAGAAACATGTTGTAACCCTTCTCTCTGTCTCAGTTTGTGTGTATTTCTGAGACACTAACATAAATACACAGAGAAACACTGACATCCTCTCTAGACTGAGAGACACTCACACAGAGACACTCACGCAGGCCTCTTGTGTCTGACTCTGTGTCTCTGGGACACACAAACACACTGAGAGAGACATACACACTCAGGCCTCTGTTTTTGTCTCTCACATACAGGCCTCTGTCTCTGGGCATCAGAAATCACAGATTATACTGGACATGCACTGATTCTCAAACACACACACACAGAGACACTGTAACCCCCTCTCTCTGTGTTTCACTGTGTCTGATAATAATAAACCTTGCATTTGATATCATGCCTTGTCATGTCTTTGAGACATCTCAAAGCGCTTCACATGATACACCATCAGGTAATGCGACTGTACACTTTGTGAGGAAAATATGGCAGCGAATTTGTCTTATCTGTGTGGTGTGTGAGTGTGTATGTGTGAGAGTGTGTGTGTGAGTGAGTGAGTGACTATATGTGAGTGACTGTGTGTGGGTGTGCAATTAGCCAGTGAGAGGACCTGGGTAGATTCCCGTGTGGTTCAAAGTGAATGTTGGGCAATTCTCTTCACTTCACACAACTCTGTTCACCAGCAGTAATACAAAAACTAATAATAATCCTTGCATTTGATATCGCGATTAATCATGGCCTTCTAGATGCGTCACAGCAATTTACAGAAAATACTGTAATGTGAAGTGACTGTACATTTGTGGATGAAACGCCAATTGAGCACAGCCGTGTCCCACACACGGTTATGGATTGAAGTGACAAAATTATACAATTTATTTTTGAGGGATTATTATCAGGCGAGTGTGGGGAGTAAGGAAATGTGTGCAAGGCTTCACCCTGAGCTACAGGACTGCAGTAGGTGGGCACATGCATGCAGGCTATGTCTCTGATTTCTGGTGACCAGACTCACAGGCCTGTCAGTGTATATGTGTGTGTGTCTCACACTGTGTCTGTGAGTGTGTCTCAAGCTGTGAAGGCTGTATGTTTGTGACCCTCAGGAATAAAAAGCGACACAAAAAGACGGAGACACAGAGAGAGAGGTGAGATAAAGAAATCTCCACAGCCTGTGATACACTCACACATAGATAAATACACACAGGCCTCTGTGTCTCTGAGACAAACACATAAAGAGAGAGAGATTCATACACTCACAGGCCTCTGTCACACATCCTCCCACTCACACACATTCACAGTGGGGGAGACACACACACTGACAGCCCTCTGTGTCTCTCTCTCTGTCTCTCACACACACAGGCCTCTGTCACACACACAACTACACACTGTATTTTCCTTCCCACCCTGGGCAAACACCCAACACACACACACAGCCCATCTGCACACACAGTCCCCCCCACACACACACACACACAGACACATTCTCGGATGCACGCACATGAACAGCCCCCATATCCACAAACAAACACCATCCCCCCACACACAAACAGTCCCCCAGACCACAGCCCTCAACCTCCACCACACACAACCACCCCAATACACAGTCCCCACATACAGCCCCCGCACCCCACACAGAGCCCCACTCACATACAACCCCCTCACTCACACAGCCCACCACAACTACACACATCCCTTACGCCCGCCACATACAGCCCCCACCCCCCACACACAGCGCTGCATACACAGCCCCATACTCACATACATCCCCACTCACACACACAACCCCCCCATGCACACACACAGCCCTCCAGAACCACACACTACCCCCCCTCACACACACACAGCCCTAATCACACACAACCCCCCCACACAAACAGGTACCCCCACACACAGACCCCGCAAACACACACAGCCCCCCCACCCCACACACAATCCCACCCCACAAAACCCACCCTCACACACAGTGCCCAGACAGACACAGCCACCCCCACAAACACACAGCCCCAAACACACAGCGCCCAACAAACATACACAACTGTCCCCTCCCACACACACAGCAGACCAACACACAGCCCCAAATACAGTCACGCACACAAACAGCCCCCGTCAAACACAACAACCATCCCTTAAACACACAGCCCACCCCCACACACAGCCCCCACACAACTACCCACCCCACACACAGCCCCACACACACAGCCCCCACAAACACACACAACACCCCCACACACAGCTCGCACACACTCAGCCCCTCCCACACAAAATACACGCCTCACACACAGGCGTGCATCCCATACACAGTCCCAACCTCCCCTCTCGCAACCACATAGCCTTCCCTCACACACAGCCCCAAACACACAGCCCCCCCACAAATACACACAGCCTCCCCCACACACAATCACCCCACACATGCACAGCCCCACTTCCCCACACAAAGCCCTCCCCAACCCCCCCACAGCCCCACACACCGCCCCCACCCCCAGCCCCACAAACACAGCCATTCTCTCCCCCCAAACATAGCCTCACTCACACACAATCCTCCCAGTCACACACACAGCCCCACCTACACACACTGCTCCCTCCACACACATAGCCCCCCCCCACAACCACCCACCCCACACACACAGACCCCCTCCCACTCACAGTTCCCCCCCCTCACAAGCACAGAGCTCCCCCACACACACAGCCCCCTACCCCACACATACAGCCCCACTCACACACAACCCCCCCTCCATTCACCCACTCAGCCCCCCCGACACACAGCCCCCCCCACACACAGAGCTCCCACGCAAACACAACCCCTCCCACATATAAGGCCCCCCTCACACAGACAGCCCCCCACCCCTGACACACAGCCTCCGCCCCACACACAGACCCTCTTCCCAAACACACACAGCCACGCCCCCCCCCCTACACACACCCGCGTCACACACTCACACACAGAGTCCGCCACAAACACATATATCAAATTGATGTGTTATTCGTGTTATTATTAGTTTGTTTGTATTATTGTTGTAATAAATTGGTCTCTTTAATCCATGATTGTTGTGTCATTGCTGTGCACAATTGGCTGCCGCGTTTTGCCCACAAATGTCCAGTCAATTCACTTTATAGTATATTCTGTGAAGCTCATTGAGATGTTTAGGAGATGTGAAAAGCCTATAGCAAAGGCAAACATTATTATGTTTGCACTACATTATATCATACATTATTATTGTATGTATTTGCTGTATCAGTTTGAGTATTCAATTATTATCGTTATTAATGGTATTATTACAGTTCAGTTATTATTGTACGATTATGTTATTATTAGACAGATCCACAACCTGTCGCACAAATTGTTGACAGAACAGAAGCCAGGCTGCTCCTTCCTGATCAAACCAGGCGTTTCCAAACCGTGTAAACTCTGCAGTGATGGCCTGAAGCTATACTTCAAAACCTACTGAAATCAGAGGGATTCCCAGGTAGTTCAGCATCTCACTTGCCCTCTGGACATCAAGTGGAGAATGTGTCTCAGACAATGTCCTGGCAAAGTTTAGCCTCACATTTCTCCTGGGTTTATTGAGAATTGATTGACGAACAGATTTCACATCAAGCAGATTCCGCCAGTTTAATCTTCTGCCGGTTAACAAAAGCCATGCTGCCAATGTAACGCTGTTGTTGATATTGTTCTTGTTGATGTCATTATTATTACACATTACTATGAAAGCACCAGACAACTGCAATACATATTGCAGTATATTCTACTAAACTTGTAGCTTGAAAGGCAGAAATGTCTGCTCCCGCTGTGGTCCCCCAAGGTATTGCAGACTGGAGACTGACTTTATTTGATTTAAATTGATCTGAAAAGCTGACATAATTTGATTTAAATGATCTGAAAAGCAGGTTTGGCGAACTCTTAAGTTAAACGTTTATTCCTCAAAGCAACACAGAGGTCTGGATTGATATAGCAGAATAGTTTCAATATTTAGTATGATTTCGCAAACATATATTTAATTCAGGAATTGTTGCAGGTGATATACCACAGCCTTTAGCTGGGCTCATAATTATTCAGAATAGGGAGATATAGGTTAGATACGCTTTTGGAGAACAACTGTGTAATCTAACAATGGAATGCCGATAATCAGCTGAAAGTATTTCTGGAGAAAAAAAGAAAAATCTTTCATTTCTTTGACTGCATTTTCAATTATAGCAAAGCTCCCATTTGTCACAGACTCTCACCTGATTTCTGTACACCAGAGCTGTAGACTTTTATATTTAAAAACTGTACAGAACACAGGCACAAATGATTTCTCATATGTAGGTTAACTGTGTATTGGTTCACCGAATAAAAGAAAACGCATAGAATAATCCAGTGAAACAGGCCAGTTGTCACAATTTGTCTATCGCTCTCCCTCCTTCCATTTTATTCCACCCTCCTACATCCCTCTACTCCCTTTTCAACACACCATGTTCCCTTTTAAATATACTGGCATATTTTCACATCAACCATATCATTCTAATGTCTCCTTACACGCTGTGAGAAATATATCCTCCTGAACTCCAGAAAAGATCACATAAGTGATTTTTAAAATCTTCCTTGCGTTTGCCACAGCATTGACCCCTTAAGAAATTGTTAAAGCA
This sequence comes from Hydrolagus colliei, assembly GCA_035084275.1. Lineage (NCBI taxonomy): Eukaryota > Metazoa > Chordata > Chondrichthyes > Chimaeriformes > Chimaeridae > Hydrolagus > Hydrolagus colliei. The sequence continues at coordinate 718,089 of JAYJKW010000483.1, read as the reverse complement.
TTTCAGAGGCTGTACTGAACATCGCAGCTTTCATTGTTAATGTCCTGATCTTTGGATTCACAGCCTATTATCGTCCACATTATCAAATATTTTTTGTATGTTTGTTAACGGTTATGAGACGTTAATCTTCAGAAGCTAACCAAAGTAGAACAACAAGTACACAAAATCTGAAGTCATTGCCTGCATTTGCAATTATTTCCGACTTCAGAGCTATTTTGTGTTACTGAATTCAGACTGTGGTTTGTGGTAACTTTTAGAGTCTGTCCAGCTAAACTACAAGGCTTGCCAATGATATCGCTCACTGGCAAGCTTTCTCGCTGCTTATATATAGCTTTGCATTCCCTGCCCTCGATGACAGGGCTGTCTTTCCAATCCCTGCCAATGAGCCAGGCTGGGCTGTGCTGCTATTAGCATTGAGAGTCCTGGAGGTCTGGAGAAGTAAAAAAGGAAGTATCTAAATAAAGAATGTTTGTGTAAATGAAAAAAGGGATTAACAGATCAGATTGAATATCTGTAGTTCCCACATCCATATTTTCTTATAATTGACCTATGATAAAACTTGTAAATTATAGGAAATCTTTGTTTGTAGGCAAACACACGTAGTAATAATAATTGATTTTTATTTAATGCTTTTCATGTCTTCTAGGCAAATTTGTAAACAGTGATGTCGCACAAACAGACATTCAGCGACTAACCATTAAGTTTGGAGTTAGGATTGATTATTGATCTGGGGGATTGTAACTACAGCAAAAACTCATCTAAATTCAGCAAAGTAATTTTTTCCTGTCAATAGCACCCACATTGATGTGTGTCCAGCTCTACCCACAGGTTCCTGTCAGGGCAGCTCACATTGCATCAAAATAACTCACTGCAGTTCGTGAGAATCAGCTTCAAACTGGCAGGTTTTTTCTGTGGCAGAGATTGAGAGAGATAAAGGGTGAGACAATTGTTGCAACGAGTTCTGCAAAAGACATTGGAAGCAGTGCTGGTCGCATCTGTGGTCTGTGGAGATAAAAGCGAGAGAGAGATGGAGAGACAGATAAGGGGAGAGATAGACAGTGAAAAATCGCAACAGAGAGTTAATTGTACAGACAGAAATAATAATCCTTGCATTTGCTATAGCATTTTTTACGTATTCTAGACATCATAATGTAATATTGTGATGCCGTACTATTTAATGATTGTAAGTCTTCAGCGAAACTACGAGTCTTTGGATGGAGAAAGAGAGAGAGAAAGAGTGAGAAAATCTGGTATCTGCAGAGCTCGAGAGAGTTAAACAGGTTAGTAGAAAATATGATAGAGACAATGACTCCAAGATGCATTCAAATACCAGTTTGATACTTTGCGATGAGAAGGATGGAGGGGATGTACTGGATCCATGAGATCACATGGCCCAAAGGACTTTCTTCATAAAAATATTGTTGATGCAAATTCTGATGTCAGATGCAAATAACAACAAACTAATCATGTGAGACTTATTAAAGCAAACAAGGCAAACAAGGATACGTTGAATAAACTCGGGCTGTATTATCTCGAGTACAGAAGAATTGGGGGGCATCTTATTGAAACATATAAGATTCTTAAAGGGCTAGACGAAGTAGACACTGAAAGACTGTTTCGCCTGGCAGGAGAATCCATAACCAGGGGTCACAGTATTAAAACTAAGGGTCAGCCTTTTAGAACAGAGTTGAGGAAACATTTCTTCACTCAGAGGGTAGGGAATTTATGGAATTCACTACTAATGTGAATAATAAATAGTGAATTGATGGAATTCACTACCCCAAAATGCTATAGATGCTCAGTCCTTGAACATTTTCAAGGCTGAGACTGATAGATGTTTGAAAAATAGAGGGATATGGGGATAGGGGGTAGGGCAGGTAATCAGAGTTAGGTGAGTAGATCAGCCATGATCTTATTGAATGGGAGGGCAGGCTCGAAGGGCCGAATGGTCTACTCCTGCTCCTAATTTTTATGTTCTTAAACATATATTCACTGAACACTGGTATCGTCCTGATAAATCTACTCTGCACTCTCTCAAAGGCCTCAATATCCTGCCTAGAGTTGGGGGTCATTTCTGTTGTTTAATGCACTAAACACATTTATCCTCTGAGCACAGAGCTCACAAGGTTAACAGCAACTGCACAGCAATACAGTGGGCGGGGGTTTGAATGACAGAGGTGTTGTTCTGGTAAAATAGATCGTAAGTTGTCCTGCTTTCCTGTAGTCAGAGCAGAGAGTTGGTGTGCATCTGTGTGTGTGTGCGTGCGTGCATGCGAGCGAGTGAACAAGTGAGTGAGTGTGCGTGTGTGTGTGTTATAGACAAGTTAGTGTTTGAGGATCACAGAGCTCATTGATAACAGCAAGGCCATCTCCGGAGATCATCTCCGTGAGGTTTATTTCCTAATCCGTGGAGACCCACAACCCCTCTCCGAACATAGAAGCAAACCTCCAGATTCTGTTTCTGACTAGCTCCTCCTCATCCTCTTTATGCTTCTCCTAATCTGTGAGTATTGTCAACAACCCAATCACAGGGATATCCATTAGCTCCTGTTCGTCTCTCAAATGTCAACAACAACAACTTTGATTGGTATGGCGACCTCCATGCCAGAAGGCGTCTCAGAGCGCTTCACAATAGTAGATCCCGGGACCGAGCCAGAGTCAGGGGCAGAAAGGTGACCAAAGACGCGGTCGGAGAGAAAGGTCTTTAGCTGGGCCCTGAAGCTGGGAAGAGAGGGGGCGAGGCAAAAGGAGTGATGAAGGGAATTCCAGAGCCTCGGGGCGTCCTGGCTGAAGTCACGGCCGCCGAGGGTGGAGGGAAGGGTTCGGGGGACATGGAGGAATCCAGACCTAGTGGAGCGAAGGCAATAAGTGTTGGTTTCAGGAGAGAGGAGACCAGAGAGGGAGCGGGGTGCAGAGGAGCGGAGGGATTTTAAGATAAGTGTGAGTATCTTTTAATCGATCGTCTCGGGGACAGGCACCCAATGAGGGCAGGCAAGGGTTGTGATTAGACGGGGATATTGGGGAAACTGTTTCAGGAAAGGGAGGAGAGAGGCAGAGAATACATAGCAGAGAGGAGACAGTAGAAGGGAGAGAGGAAACACGAGAGGAAAGTGATAAGACAGAAGGTAAGTGTTAGAGGAGAGTGGGGAGGAGAGAGAGAGAGGGAAATAAGTGAGAGGAATGAGTGAGAAAGAGAAAAAGAGGGGACTTTCTGATTCTGGTCCATTACCAAACCCAATTTGTCTGAGACTCGTGTGAGTGACTGGACAGACCAGATTGTGTGAATTACTGTGTTACTCATTCCAACTTTTATTTTATTTTTCCTTGTGCAGTGCTATTTTGTGTGGGAACTACGGTGGAATCTGCAGGTTAGTGACACTGGGGAATTAGACTTGAAAACCTCACAGACCAGCCTCGATATCTTGCTAATAACTTGGTGTGTCTCGGGGGAAGCTGAGGTTTGGGGGTGAATGAGAGAGGTGCTTTGCCTGTGTGAATGTGGGGGTGGGGGTGGGCTCTGTCTCTGGGCTGGTGGCTGTGCCTTGGGGTGAGCTGTGCCCTTTGTGGATCATATGGATCATGGTCCCATTTCCGCTACTGTTTGTGGGACACTGTTGTGTGCAATTTGGCTGCCGTGTTTCTCCCACAAATATACCGTCAATTTTCCGACCTTTCTTCCCCCAACCACAACCCCACTCACCCCCTGCTCTGGTCCATACCTATTTTGCCCCCTTTCTTCCCTCTTGTCTTCTCCCTCCCACGCTGCTCTTGTCCTAAACTTGGGACGTTGCTGTATTCTTTGAAGCGCATTGGGTCGTTGATAAGACGTGGAAAGTAATATATAAAGTATTATTATTTTTATTGTTATCAGCTGTGCCCTGGGGGCAGCTTTTGAGCTTGTGGCAAGTTTTATCCCCAATGGGGAGTGGTGGGGACGGTGGCAATGAGCTATGCCTTGTGCGGAGGGAGCCTATGTCCTGTGCGGCCTTTTCTGTGGAGGCTGCACTAGATATGGCTGCGCACTGAGGGGAAGAAATTCTTACTGGGGGGGGGGGGGGGTGTATGCCTATGTGGAGGGTGGAGGTGCCTTGACCTGGGACTTCTATACATGTGGACAGGGTGCTGTGACTTTGAGGTGGGCTGTGCGTGTGGGTTGGTGTATGCTCATGTGAGGAGGGGCTTTGTGTTGGAGGAGGGGGCTGTGCTTGTGGTGAGGAGGCTGTTTGTGGTGGGAGAGGGCTGTTGGTGGTGGGCGGGGGCTGTGCATACGGGGAGGGTCTATGCTTATTGGGAGGGGGCTGTATGTGTTGGGAGGAGACTGTGTGTGAGGAGGGGCTGTGCGCGTGGAAAGGGTCTGTGCTTGTGGGGTTTTATTATATTTGTTGTTCTATTGTTAGATCACCCCAACGAAGGACTAACACTCATGTCACTGAGCTGTGAGCTTGTGGCCAGTATTGGATGTGAATGTGTCTAACTCTGTGGTTCTGCATAAACTGTGTAACTTGCCCTGAGCTGTTATCTGTAGTAATATAATCACAATGTCTGTGTATGTGAGTATCTGTGTATGCAACATTTTAGCTATGATTTATACCTTCTAGGAGAAGGCGCTAATTAATTAAAGTTGTTGCTGTTGTTTTTGTATTATAGGGAGAGGGTTATGGGAAAATTTGATATCATTGATCTCAAATCATGGATAAGCTACTCTTTTGTTAAAAAACAAAGTTTACATTAAACTGTAAATTGTGAGGTGAGCATGGGTTTTTGCAACAAAGCAGTGAAAGAGAATATCACACGCTGTTCCATCTGTACTAGAATCTATCAATCAATCAATCCAAACTTATATTTATATAGCGCTTTTGAGGTCGAGAGGACGTCCCAAGGCGCTGTACAGTTAGGTAGGGACAAGGGCAGGGGGAAGGGGTCGGGGCAGGATGAAGGAGAGTAGGAAAATTGACTGTATATTTGTGGGTGAAACGCTGCAGCCAAATTGCGCACAGCAGTGTCCCAGAAACAGTCATGGAATTGGGATTAGGAGAAAAGGGGGGGAAAGATAGAAAGAGGAGGGGTCGGGGTTGGGGGACAGAGAGCAGGAAAATCCTCGGTATATTTGCGGGACTGTATATTTGCAGAATATCCTGCAACAACGTAGAAAACCATGGTCATATATTTGCGGGTCTTCAATTATACAAAGCATAATAATCATACGGAAAAATATAATAATCAGAAAGCAAGTTAGGTTCATATAATGCATATAACGCACCGAGCTCCGCGAACACATCACTCCCTCACATGCCTGGCTCCCTCTGCTCCCCATCACACAGAGGATCCAATTCAAGATCCTCGTCCGAACTTCTAAGGCCATTGGTGGCCTTGCCTCACCCCATCTCTCCATCAACTTGCTGTCCCCCTGTGAACCTGCATGATCACTCCATTCAACGAACTCTGGTCAGCTCCATGTTCCGATATGTTGCCAGGATTTTAGCCTCTCTGCCCCCACATCCATCCAATAGTCAATTTACCTCGTTTCCTTCCTCGCCTCGTTCAATGGCGGTATCAAAACTCTCCTCTGCTCTTCTGTTGCCTTCCCAACTCTCTCCCTCCCCTTCCATCTCTCTCTCGCCATTCCCCCGTACTATGCCGCTCTCCCTTGCTCAGTTCTCGATCTCTCTGTTCAGCGCCTTCGGAAGTCATCCTGACGTGAATGGAGCTCTATAAATGTAATCTTGTTCTTGTTGTTTTGAAAAAAATTACGCTCAGGGGCAAAACATGATTTAAACATGGTTTTCCGCAACAAAGCAGCAATAGACAAAATTACACACAATTCAGGAGAGATAATATATATTGCACTAATATATTCCGAAACCATGTAAAAACAAAAGGATACATTTAAGGGATCTCCTATTGTATAAAGCACAAAACTCTACAACGAAATACTATTAACGTAAAGTAAAACCGTCTTACCTGATGTATAATCCTCTCACTTATTCTAAAATTATTTACAACATAATATACCTTAATCCGTAAATTTTATATACTGCGTTTTGGCTTCTAAACAGCTCAAACTGTAGTATTTGTATGTTTTGTGGCTGAAATATGGCAAACAGCAGTAGATAGCAATCTGGCACAAACATTTGTCGATTGAGGTGAACAATTGTAGTGATGTTTTTTTCTCTCCAGGGATTAACATCAGGTGTGTGGCATTAGGAGCTTTGTCAAAGGTGCTGCCCTGGAATATAATACACACTATGATATAAACTATAATAAAATAACATAATATATTATTCTAACATAAAGTATCCTTACAGAATGTATTGTGTTATAATCCAACAACAAACAACAACTTAAACTTATAAAGCGCCTTTCACGTCGGGAGGACGTCCCAAGGCGCTTGACAGGAGGCGTGTGACCCGAGCTGGAAGAGGAGTGTTCTGGAAGGGGTGAAACACGTAGGGGAGGTCGAAAAATTCGGGGGGGAACAAAAGGCACGGTCGAAGAGGAGAGTTTTCAAATCGGCCTTGAAAGAGGAAAGGGAAGAATCAAGGCGGAGGGATTGGGGGATGGAATTCAACAGAGTGGGAGCGGAGAAACTGAAGGCCTGGCCACAGATGGTGGCGCCGTTCGGGGGTGGGGGCTTGGAGCAGGCCAAGTCCTGCTGAACGGAGTGTCCGGGTGGACTTATATGGGGAGAGTAAGTTGGTTAAATAGGGCGGGGCAAGGCCGTGTAAGGCCTTGAAGGTGAGGATGAGGATCTTGAACTCGATCCTCTGGAGGATGGGGAGCCAGTGGAGATGGGCGAGGGTGGGGGTTATGTGGTCGCAGAGGAGGGTGCGGGACAGTACACGGGCTGCAGAGTTTTGGATGACCTACAGCCTGTGAATGGAGGAACTGCGGAGGCCGACGAGGAGAGAGTTTCCGTAGTCCAGCCGTGAGGTGATGTATGCGTGCAATCCCCTATAATAATATAAATAATCCTTCATCTAGCGCTTTTAACTAATAATAAATAAAATATATTAGCATAATGTATAATATAATAAGGTAATGTAACGTATAATCATATAATAATATAAAATATATCAACACAGAAATCTTTATTCCATATTTTAGCGTTTGGTTGCAAATTTAGCTGCTTTGAGTACAACCCCTAATGAAATAATTGTTACTGTTATTGTGAAATCGAAATGTGGACTGCACGTCGTCACCAGTCATGGGATTCATTTCGTCGTTTTTGTTGTTGTACTGTTTATACCCCAGACATCCTCCGAATAAGACACGATCTCTGGGCATTTATATTGTATTGTATTATCCCGGGGCCTGGAAATCAAGCTGCACACAGACTGTTAATTCTGTACATGGTATTTTCGCCCACAAATATATACATTGAATTCACTTTACAGTATATTCTGTGAAGCGTTTTGGGACATTGATAAGTTGTGGAAAGCGCTATAAGAAATACAAGGATTATTATTATTTTACAGGGAGTACGACTATGATGCTGGTGAATGGTGGCAGCCCATGTGCTGGGAGAGTGGAGGTTTACCATGATGGACGATGGGGCACAGTGGATGGCTATGCCACCCATGCCTGGGGTATGGAGGAGGCGGCTGTGGTGTGTAAGGAGCTGGGCTGTGGGGAGGAGCTATCAGCACCAGAGACAGCTCACTATGGGAGAGGGTCAGGTACCATTGTGACGTCTGCTGTTCAGTGCAGAGGCAGTGAGGCGGCTCTGAGGGAATGTGAGTCACAGCCCTGGGGTCACTATAGCTGGATCACACATGACAATGATGTCGGTGTCACCTGCTCAGGTAAATAACTCTGTCTCTGATAATCATCTCACTCTCGGGGTGTGTGTTTATGTGTGTGTGTGGGGGGGGTGGGGGGGGGGGGGGAAAGCAACGACTAGGGCACTGAACACAAAGAGGAGAACAGGGGGAGGGGCTGTTCACAGGAGATGGGGCTGAGTACACAGGGAGGGGCTGAGTACAGGAGGAGGGTCTAACTAAAAGGGGCGGAGCTAAATGCAAGGAGAAGGGCTGAGTGCAGGGGGAGGGGCTGATCACAGGGGGAGGGTTGGAGTACAGGGGGAGGAATCAGTGCACGGGGATCACAGCTGAAGTCGCTGAGTACCGAGGGAGGGGCTGATCACAGGCGGTGGGGGTGAGTGCAGTGGGAGACGCTGAGCAGAACGGGAGGGTTCCAAACTGGGGGAGGGGCTGAGCACAGGGTTCAGACTGAGCATAGGGGGAGGTCCCACTGACCCCCAGCTCACACTGACCCACAGCTCACACTGACCCCCAGCTCACACTGACCCCAGCTCACACTGACCCGCAGCTCACACTGACCCCCAGCTCATACCTAACCCCAGCTCACACTGACCCCCAGCTCACACTGACCCCAGTTCACACTGACCCACAGCTCACACTGACCCCAGCTCACACTGACCCGCAGCTCACACTGACCCGCAGCTCACACTGACCCCAGCTCACACTGAGCCCCCCAGCTCACACTGAGCCCCCCAGCTCACACTGACCCGCAGCTCACACTGACCCGCAGCTCACACTGACCCCAGTTCACACTGACCCCAGCTCACACTGAGCCCCCCAGCTCACACTGACCCCAGCTCACACTGACCCCAGCTCACACTGACCCCCAGCTCACACTGACCCCCAGCTCACACTGACCCCAGCTCACACTGAGCCCCCCAGCTCACACTGACCCCAGCTCACACTGATCCCAGCTCACACTGACCCCCAGCTCACACTGACCCGCAGCTCACACTGACCCCAGCTCACACTGACCACCAAGCTCACACTCAGCCCCCCAGCACACACTGAACCCCAGCTCCCACTGACCCCAGCTCACACTGAACCCCAGCTCTCACTGACCCAGCTCACACTCAACCCCAGCTCCCACTGAAACCAGCTCACACTGACCCCAGCTCACACTGACACCCAGCTCATACTGAACACCAGCTCACACTACCCCAGCTCACACTGACCTCCAGCTCACACTGATCCCCCAGCTCACACTGACCCCAGCTCACACTGAACACCAAGCTCCCACTGAGCCCCCCCAGCTCACACTGAACCCCAGCTCACACTGACCCCAGCTCACACTGAACCCCAGCTCTCACTGACCCAGCTCACACTAAACCCCAGCTCCCACTTACCCCAGCTCACACTGACCCCCAGCTCATACTGAACACCAGCTCACACTGTACCCCAGCTCACAGTGAACTCCAGCTCACACTGACCCCCCAGCTCACACTGACCACAGCTCACACTGACCTCCAGCTCACACTGACCCCCAGCTCACACTGACCCCAGCTCATACAGAAACCCAGCTCACACTGATCCCAGCTCACACTGAGCCCAGCTCACACTAACCCACAGCTCACACTAACCCCCAGCTCACACTAACCCCCAGCTCACACTGACCCCAGCTCGCACTGACCCCCAGCTCATACTGAACCCCAGCTCACACTGACACCAGCTCATACTGAGCTCCAGCTCACACTGACGCCCAGCTCATACTGAATGCCAGCTCACACTGACCCCAGCTCACACGGACCCCCAGCTCTCACTGACCCCCAGCTAACACTGACCCCTGCAGCTCACACTGACCCACAGCTCACACTGACTTCAAGCTCACACTGAACCCCAGCTCACACTGATCCCCAGCTCACACTGAGCACCCTCAGCTCACACTGACCCCCGCAGCTCAAACTGAGCCACCCCATCTCACACAACCCCAGCTGACACTGACCCCCGCAGCTCACACTGACCCTCAGCTCACACTGACCCCAGCTCACAATGACCCCACCTCACACTGACCCCCAGCTCACACTGACAGCAGTTCACACTGACCCCCAGCTCACACTGACCTCCAGCTCATACTGAGCCCCAGCTCACGCTGACCCCAGCTCACACTGACCCCCAGCTCACACTGACCTCAAGCTCACACGAAACCCCAGCTCACACTGACAGCAGCCGACGAGGAGAGAGTTTCCGTAGTCCAGCCGTGAGGTGATGTATGCGTGCAATCCCCTATAATAATAGAAATAATCCTTCATCTAGCGCTTTTAAATAATAATAAATAAAATATATTAGCATAATGTATAATATAATAAGGTAATGTAACGTATAATCATATAATAATATAAAATATATCAACACAGAAATCTTTATTCCATATTTTAGCGTTTGGTTGCAAATTTAGCTGCTTTGAGTACAACCCCTAATTAAATAATTGTTACTGTTATTGTGAAATCGAAATGTGGACTGTACGTCGTCACCAGTCATGGGATTCATTTCGTCGTTTTTGTTGTTGTACTGTTTATACCCCAGACATCCTCCGAATAAGACACGATCTCTGGGCATTTATATTGTATTGTATTATCCCGGGGCCTGGAAATCAAGCTGCAGACAGACTGTTAATACTGTACTTTGTATTTTACAGGGAGTGCGACTGTGAGGCTGGTGAACGGAGGCAGCCCGTGTGCTGGGAGAGTGGAGGTTTGCCATGATGGACGTTGGGGCACAGTGTCTGGCTATCATGGCTATCGTGTCTGGGGTATGGAGGAGGCGGCTGTGGTGTGTAAGGAGCTGGGCTGTGGGGAGGCGCTATCAGCACCAGGGACAGCTCACTATGGGAGAGGGTCAGGTCCCATTGTGACGTCTGCTGTTCGGTGCAGAGGCAGTGAGGCGGCTCTGAGGGAATGTGAGTCACAGACCTGGGGTCACTATAGCTGGATCACACACAACACTGATGTCGGTGTCACCTGCTCAGGTAAATAACTCTGTCAATGGTCATCATCTCGCTCTCGGGGTGTGTGTGTGTGGGGTCTGCAACGAGCACAAAAGGGAGGGGCTGAGTACAGCGGGGGGTGGCAGAGTACTGGGGGAGCGGCTGATTACAGCGGGGGGGGGGGGGGGGGGGGGTTGATAACAGTGGGAGGGGATAAGTACAGCGGGGTGGGGGGCGGGGGCTGAGTACAGGGGGAAGGGCTGACTACAGCGTGGGCGCTGAGTACTGGGGGTGGGGCTGAGTAGAGAGTGAGGGGCTGAGTGAAAGCGGAGGGGCTGAGTACAGGGGGAGGGGCTAAGTGAAAGGGGAAGGGCTGAGTGCAGGTGGAGGGGCTGAGTACAGGGGGAGGATCTAAGTACAGGGGGAGGGGCTAAGTGAAAGGAGACGGTGTTAGTGCAGGGGGAGTGGCTGGTCACAGGGATTGAGGCTGAGTACAGAGGGAGGGGCTGAGTACAGAGCGAGGGGCTGAGTACAGGGGGAGGGGCTGAGTACATTGGGAGGGGCTGATTGCAGGTGGAAGGGGCGAATTGCAAGGGGAAGGGCTGAGTGAAGGTGGAGTGGCTGAGTGCAGGAGGAAGGGCTAACTACTGAAGGAGGGGCTAACTACAGAAGGAGGGGCTAACGTCAAGGGGAGGGGGCTGAGTGCAGGGGGAGGGGCTGAGTGCAGGGGAAGGCGCTGAATACAGATGGCGGTTGAGTACAGAGGGAGTGGCTGATCACGGGCGGCGGGGCTGATTACAGTGGGAGGGACTGAGCAGAACGGGAGGGGCTCCAAGCTGGGGGATGGGCTGAGCACAGGGTTCAGACTGAGAAAAGAGAGAGGTGCCACTGACCCACAGCTCACACTCTCCCCAGCTCACACTGACCCCAGCACACATGGCCTCCGTCCTCACACTGAGTCTCAACTCACATTGTTCTCCAGCTCACACTTACTCCCAGCTCTCACTGGCACCGAGCTCACACTGAGCAGAGCTCACACTGACTCCCAGATCACACTGAGCCCATCTCACACTGACTCCCAGCTCACACTGACCATCAACTCACAATGACCGCAGCTCATTTCCTGACTGAAGCAGGAAATCGCCAGCACCTGAGGACGTCCTCCTGATGTGAAAGTCGCTTTACAAATGCCAATTTTATTGTTTTTGTTGTTTACGTCCCAAAACTGTGCCACAAAACACCTACCTCTAATTCTCACTAAAACACATGGGCTGCGAAACAAGGAAATGGTCCCTTTTGACATGATTCGTATCCGTGTCACACAGCAAGTGTTTGTGCGATTATCGTTACTGTGTTTTAATTCCAGATCCGCTACAGATTCCCACCATTTCCCTGAAGCCAGATTTCCGGGTGTTTGTGACAGGGGAAAATGCTGAGATCTCGTGTTCTGGGAACTATCCGGGCAGCAACTTCTTTTTACACAGAGACGGCGAGTTGATCACATCACAAACAGCTCCAGAGAGTAACAACACAGCCACATTCACCCCATCGGAGATCGGTGCAGGAAATTACACATGTAAATATACCACACAAAGAGGAGGCCGGGATTTCACATCACCAGAAAGTGAACGAGTGGTAATCACTGTGTTGGGTAAGAGTTCAGTAAAATCTCACACAATAACCTACTTGTGTTTTGACAATTTCCAGCAGCTCCTGCTGTCGCCAATCTTTACAACATCGATCAGCTTTCCATGTTGGCTCCTCGTGTTGGCTGTAGCCGGGCGAAAACCCGTCCACTCAATAAAACAGTTTCCAAGCCCCCAACTACCGAGTGACAGCCACGCAGCTCAATCTCTGTGTCCCCTGTGTTGCTCCCCAAACCCCCGGCACGTTATCCCCTCCCCCACTCCACCCTCTCCATCCACATTCCCCCTTATCACCATCTCTATCATTTATTCTCACCCCCTCTCTCCACCACTGCCCCCTCCTGGGGGAGGGGCTGAGCTGGGAGAATGGCTGAGCAGGAGGTGTGGATGACCTTTGGGGAGGGGGCTGAGCTGGGGAGGGATTGAACCCAGGTTGTGGTCGGTGGTTGATTGAGATGGGTCTAGTTCGTGTTGAGGGCTGAGCTGGGGTTCAGGTGTCTTCTGGGATTTGGCTCTGAGTGGGTGTTGAGGGTTGATCTGTTTTTGAGGGCTCAGCTGGTGATGGGGCCTGAGATGGGAGTGCGGCTCAGCTGGCGGTGGGGGTAAAATAGATGCTAATCTGAATGTTGGACTGCAATGGGAGTGGGGCTGAGACTGAGGCTCAATGAGTCGCACCATCTCAATCGACTCTGTGTGCAGTTATAGCTCCTAAATTATTGGTTTCATTCCCCGATCGCGATCGTATCCTGTTGTTTGAGGATGCATCTGAAGTGTACAAGAGAGGGTCAGCCTTCATTCGTGTCACCCTGCCCAAATCTGGAGCTGAGTGTTATCTTAGTCTCACTGCCCTATCTGGCCAACCCGTCACAACCATCGTCTTCCATCCTTTAGTTTAACGAAAAACTTGCTGTTGTCTGCCACTCACCCCCTCCCAACCCCCCCACCCCACTCCCCACCCCCTCACCACACTTAACATGGCTTGGTCTGTACTCCACGCTATGAGACAACTAAATGGTCACTTTTATTCTGAACCAAAACGAGTACTTTTCACTTTGCGAGTCTTTATGACATAATCTTTATCGCTTTTTCATTCCAGATCCACTCCAGAAACCCAACATTTCCCTGATCAGGGATTCGCGAGTATCTGTGAGCGGCGAAAGCACTGAGATCTCCTGTACTGGGGAGTATTCGGGCAGCAATTTCTCTTTGTACAGCGACGGCAGGTTTATCACATCACATAAAACTCCACAGAATAACCACACGGCCACATTCACTCCATCGGAGATCAGTGCAGGAAATTACTGGTGTAGATACAGTGCACACATAGAGGGCAGAGAGTTTACATCACCAGACAGTGATCGAGTGGAAATTTCTGAACCGGGTAAGAGCTGAGTAAATTCTCACACAATAACATGGAAAATTGGGACCATTTACCCGGTTCCTCTTGTAAGGAGGTCCTTCACACCGGTGGATTATATTTCCCTGTTACCTCCTGGGGTTACCTGCAGTGCTTGACCCAGGCAAAATGCCACCCCCGCGATGAAGCAGATTCCTAACCAAACTCGATAGCGGCCTCCACCGAGGCAATTCAGGGTCGTAATCACTCTCTCCTTCCAACAGAATGAGAAACAGCGATGTTGAGCTAATCCACACCATTTCACGGTGCGTTTTTTCCATTAGACAACTTGTTTTTTTACACAAGTTCACGTTGTTACATCACAGGAACAACAACAACTGGGATTCACATAACGCTCTCAGAGTGCTCCCTAATAGCGGTATCAAGGGGCTCAGCCAGGGGGTGGAGTGGAAAGGGAGACGGAAAGCGGGGTCGAAAAGTAAAGTCTTGAGCCGAGATATGAAAATAGGAAGAGAGAGGGGCGAGGCGACAAGAGTGAGGAAGGGATATAGTCTTTAACAAGGTATACCAAGATGCGTTTCTCACGAGGTCAAACTGGAGGGAAAAGTGTCTGTGTTAATCGGAGTAGCCAAATTTGAGCTGTATAGTTACATTGTTCCATGCTTTTCACATTCGAAGACGTCAGGAGTAGGTGGTACCTCACTGAGATATTTCAAAGTGATGCTTTGTGTTCCGATATTAACTTTTCAAGTAACACGTTGCCCATTTCTCTCCAGCAAACTGGACCTGGAAGCACACTGTGGGACTGGCAGTGGGGATTGTCACTGTGATAGTGATCACTGTGTTTATCCTGAGATACTGTGTATATAAGAGAGGTACGTGGTCATCGATATAGGATGGAGTTGAAGGACTAAGTGTCGAGCTAACATTGCAGCTCACCGCTCTGTATTACTGTTCTGCTCTGTGTGCCGATGGTAACCGGAGAACAGGGCTATCAAACCCACAGTAATAAGAATAATAACGCTTGTCATAAGATTAGCATTCATAATGCAAAGCTAGCCACAGCAATCATATCAATAATTCTTGCATTTCATATTTTGCTTTTCACAACTTCTGGACGGCTTACATCGCTTATAACCATATAGTGTGAAGCTAATTGACTAAAAACCCTCTATTTGCAATTGCGAACAACATCTTTGCAGCAACATGAATAATAATAAGAACAATATTAATAAACCTTGCATTTGACGTAGCATTCGACACGGCTTCGCGAAGCCTCAACGAGCTTCACATAATATATTGTAAAGGGAATAGACTGTATATTTCTGGATGAAATGCGGCAGTCAATTGCTGAAGGGATATTATCCCCTGAAAATGGATGCCAACAGTAAGCCAGCAACCGGGTTCTTACATATCTACTTGTGTTACTGCTGTTCTGATCAACTCAGCAGAACCTTGTGAGGTAAGGAAATTTCCCCAACAGTCTGCCCAGCCCGGGAAACATAGGCAGGTCTCTAACTTGCGATATGTCTTCTCTTTCAAGCAAGATACAGGATTCTACAGTTCAACAACACATTTATTCCCGAGAGACAGTAGATATTATCGCACTTGCTGAATCAGATAGGCAAGTCTTTATTTGTATTAACAAAACAATGGACAATTTTAAATTTAACTTATTGTGCATAACTATTTCAAAGTTAGTATTATGTAGACAGTGAGACTCTCAGTATGAGAGCATTCTTCAAGATAGATTGCCAGTACAGATGCTACCGCAGTTTGATCATGTTGCTTGCACATTAATCTCTTAGGTTTGTAGCATCAATGATACCATTAAACTCATGTGCGTCAGTCAGCTCTTGTTGGTTTAAAAAATCTTGTGTCCTGTTCAAATATAGAAAGGAGATTATCCCTTCCATGTTCCTCACCAACATTTCCCCTAATCAAATTGCGAACATAGGACCATTAATTCGATTCCCAACAGAGCTAATTATTGGGTGAGTTTTCTTACTTCGTACGCCTGATAATATCCCCCTAAAAACAATATTAGAGTTGTTATTTCAATAATAGAGTTGTCACTACTATTGTGTGTGCGACATTGCTGCACGCAATTGGCTGGCACATTCTGCACAAAATAATCCAATATCTTTGCTTTAAAATATATTGTGTGAAGCGCTTTGAAACGTGCAGGCGACGTGAAAAGCTTTATACTAATTGCAAGATTATTATTAATCATAATATAGTATATTATAGATAATGTAATATAGTAAAGCATAAGAATGCTTTGCAGTGTTTGTTACAATGAATGGTGCTAACATTATTAGATTGAAGAGATAGTTGTTTGAGCGCATGGGTAGTAGCGAGGGATTATTCCATAGGAAAGCAGCAATGGGTTTCCAGAGAGCGGGGGCAAAATAGATAAAAAGTACTCCTCCGATGCAGGTGGAGAATCGATGGGGTGGGGTTGGGGAGAGGAGATTGCAAATGACAATGATTCCATACAAAGGGCTTTGACACTGGTTATCAGGGGAAAATTATTATCAATAAATTTGTAAAAATAAACAAGTACTGAATATGTTTTTTTAATCATTTATCCGATTTTCTACTTGCAGGTAAACAGCATGGCACAATGTAAGTACATTCCTACACTAACCACATTCAGTGATGTATCGTGTCTCCCTCACTGAGGCTCTCTATTCCACTCTGATTCCTTTCTGGCTCTCTCCCTAACATTTCTGTGCTGATATGCTCTGCCCAGTGAAACTCTCTACTCTCATCCCATTCTCTGCTCTTTCGCTATCATGACTGTGCTGGTGCTCTTTCAGACACTCGTCTGCAAGAGATAGGGCAGGCAGTGTGGATAGGGAATCTTCCCACACAGCTTCTGCTAACTTTGCAAGACACAACCGTAATACATAGTGTGGTTCCACCTCAGCAAACAGAATGAAGCTTGAGAGATAGAGACACCAATTTAAAGCAATCAGGTTTTGGCTGGTGAGAACCCAACAGGTACAAAATGTGAAAATTTTAGTTCCCCAAACAAAACCGCGGCTCTTGCCAGCTTGTCCTTATTCCTCATTTTAACCAGTTGGAAGAGAATACTGTATATGCATTGCAATCACAGGAAATGCCATGTACAGGATCCCCGATTGGAAAAACAAAATTACCTTCTATGGAGCTAACTTTACCTCGGAAAGAAATCCCAAGGCTTTGGAACTCATAACTTGGATGATGGGTTCGTAGAAACCAGACAGAGGGCTGCTCCAGACCACGTATAAACTTAAATCAAAATTTTACAGTGAATTGTGGAGTAATTTCAAATTGTAACTTACTAACCACCCCCCAGCCACCCCGACTGGCCCACTGAAATCGGTTACCCTGATTTACTGTTCCAATACCAAGCCAGAGCTGTGCCGTTTAATCGGGTTTTGCAATCGGCATCTGGCAACCCTCCATCTCCTTTTCCAATTGCAGCAGCAGAGACAGTGGTAGCACAGACGGCGGCCGTTCGACCTACTCACCTATGTGCTGCTCATTCAACACCAACTCTGTCAGGGCCATCTCCGCGACTTTTTCTCCCAAATGACAGACAATAGTTTTTGGTTGGCGCTGAAAGGATCCCAGATCTCAGCTCTGTTTTCTTCTTCAATAAATCAGCAGCACATTTATTCCTCTTTCCTCTTTGATTTTTTTCTTTCAGGAATGTACCTGGGAGAGGTGGCTCACAAACCAGCAACATCACATGTGAGTGAGGGGATTCCTGAGTTTGGGCCCAGAGGGAAAGGAGCTGGTCACACACAGGCCTGGTCAGCCATGTGACCGAGTCACTCACAAATCCATCGCTTGCTCAAGAAATACCGCCAAATCCGAGGGCAGGGTTCTGTTGCCTTCTCTCTCTCTCTCTGGCTCTGTGATTCACCGTCACTCTTACTCTAGCTGTGGGTGTGCACGTGTTTGCTGCTGTGTCTGTAATTTGTCTCACTGTGTGTCTGTGGGACTCCAGTGTGCACAAACTGGATGTTGTGTTGCCCTCTTTTACAACACACAGCAACAAAGACAACAATAATTTTAGGAGCTACTTTGACGTCAGGAGGAACACAGTCACTCCACTATACAGCGTCAGCTCTGAAGCACATTGGGATGCTTTGACAATGCCATAACGATTTCTATTAAATGGAAGGAATATTAATAGATCACTCTTTGCCACATAATCGTCATTCTGATTTTCGTGAATAGTTATGATTTGTAATTGTTGATATCATCAATGTTATTGATGAATACCGGTGAGTTATATTGATACATTACTGCTGTTAATTCCTGTTTGTGTTTGTTTCAGATGCTACGGTAGGAAGAGCTCCACGCTCAGAGCCTCCAGCGGTGAGTAGACAGGATCATTGTTTTAGCCTTGTTCAGGTTCTATACCAGCTCAGTCTTTGTGTCAGACGAGCATAGCCCTGTATCAGCCTGAACAAGCCTGGCTCAGCACATCGTTCAGGCTGTGTGTCAGCCTGGCTCAGCACAGCTTAGGTCAGAACTTTGTCTCTCTGTGTATCTGTGAGTATGTGTGTGTGTTTCTCGTTGTGCACTTGTGTGTCTGTGTAGGTATATGTGTGAGTGTGTGTATTTGTATTGTGTGTTTGTACGTGTCTCTGTGTTTCTGTCTTTAAATGTTGGCATGTGTGCATGGATATTCCAATATGCTACTCGGTCTGGGATTTGGACCCTCGCTGTGGTTTGGGATCTAGAGGATAGGAAGGGCATGAGTAGGAAGTTTGTCGAATTAGAGGTTCTTGATCAGTTTCTTGAGTGATACAGAGAGGCGAGCAACAACAACACAATTACATTTGTATAGCGCCTTTTCTGTCAGAAGGAAGTTCGAAGGCGCTGAACAGCTACTACATTAGAATCTAGCTGAGGACGGTGCGGGGAAGGAGTTGCCGATTGAAGAGGATAGTTTGTAGGCGAGACTTGAAAGACCCCAGGGAGGGGGGGAGCAGAGAGACGGATGGAGATGCAGAGGTTGGGGGAAAATTGACTGAAGTCTTCCACGCCAATGCTTGGCCGGGTGGGACGCGGGATGTGGAGCAGGCCAGAGCCTGCTGAGCAGAGGGGAATGACAGGTTGGTGAGTGGATAGGAGGTCACGGAAACAGCAAACAGAGAGTGGAGTATGGGGTTCCAATGAATGGACGATGCAAGACTAACGCACACACTTGCACACTCAAACACAAGGAGACTGTGTGAGGGAAAGAATCAATGAGAGAAATACTCACGTAATGAAAGACACACACACAGGGCTATGGTTTTGGCCTCCCAGGGTGGAGGGATCGGGTGGGTTCCCACTATCCATCTGCAGATGTGCTAATTGTTGGCCTGTTTGCAGGACGCTGATATCACCTACGCAAATTTGGCGTTAGGAAACCGGATTCAGATTGCCCGAGATGCCAATGTGGACCCTGGTATAGTCTACGCCACGGTCAGAGTGTAGCTCACTGGCTGGAGACGACGAGGTGATCTCACTCATCTTTTCTTCACCCATCGTCAAATTGGTCAATGCCAGTTTCGGTCTGCATCTCACATCAACTGTCCCTGAGAAATAGAAAATCATAGAGACTGTGTGTGACGGATTGGGAAAAATAGACTGAGTGAGAGAAACTTTGAGTGAGAGACAAACTGAATGATTGAATCAGTGAGTGATTGATTTCATACGGATGGTGGGAGGGAGGGAGAGAAAAAGCTGAGTGAGACACACAACGTGTGGGTGAGTGCGAATGAATGAGACAAGTGTTTGAGAGAGAAAAAGCAGGGAGGTACACTGTGTTTCTGAGAGAGAGCGAGAATGAGATTGAAATTCCAAGAGAGAGAAATATGAGTGAAGGAGAGATGCTGGGGGGTGCGGGCGGGCGGGGCGGGAGGGGGTGAGGGTGTACTGAATATGTGAGAGAGGCGCAACCAGAGATTGTGTGTGTGTGGCAGAGAGAAACATAGAGCGAGAATGAGTGATATTGAGCATGTTAATCAGAAATGCTGTTGCTTAATTTACCGCTTTGTCCGTTAGATAGACCTGGAAGGAAAGAGGTTCAAATTGAGTGATTTGCACAGGACGAATGTCAGGAAGATGCGGATAGTGATGTGACCGTTGAAAGAGAGAATGATTGTGAGAGCGGAGATAGAGCCTGGGCGGGATGGAAGGCTGAGGGAGAAAGTGCAAATTAGGGAAAGCGGAAGAGAGTGACTGTAAAAGAAGCTAAAAGAAGGAAGTGTCTGATTGCAAGGTAAGACAGAGGGATGGTGAGACTGTGTGTGTGAAGGAGAGGGAGAATCTTTCGCAGAAACATAGAGACAAGGTTGAAGAGAGCGAAGTTGTGGGGTGGGGGGAGTGTGAGAAAGTTTGAGCGAAGTCAACTGAGCGTTGTGGAGGATTGAGAACATGTGAAGGGGGAGAAAGATACTATGTATATGGAAATCAAGGCAATGAGAGTGAAAGTAATTGAGAGGAGATAACGTAGAGCGAGAGAACAATAGAGCGGGGCAATATTCTATGAGTGTAGCGAGAGTCTGTGGCTGGGAATGTGTGATTCAGCGAGAGTGTGATTGTGGAGATTGAACAAATCTGTGGGAGAGGATGATGGGAGCATTTGATAGCGAGAGAAATAATGTGCGAGCGATACGCTAGACCAGTAGAAACTGTGTAAGGGCAAAAAAATAAGTAGTGTGTAAATGGCAAGAGAAAATGGTCAGGTGGGAGATAAGATGCAAAATTTGGGTTGGGCGAGAAATTGTGGGAAAGTTTGTTTGAGAGAGTGCATGAGATAGGAGGGAGAGAGAGAAAGAGAGAGAGATAGACGCTCAGTCATTGAGCCTTCCCGAATCGTTCGCTTCTGCCCATCCCTGCCTTTGTGACTTACTGATCTGGCCGTAAACATTCATCAGCAAAGAATGGCTTCTTTATAATAACATAATAATCCTTTAAATTGATTTTTTTTAAAAATATGTCGTCACGTCTTTTCACGTCTTTTAGACGTCTCAAACCGCTTCACAGAGTATACTTTAATTCGAGTTGACTGTATATTTGTGTGCCAAACTAGGCAGTCAATTGCGCACAGCAGCATCCTGGCAAACAATTGTGGAACGAAAATGTCCGATTTTATTATTGTGTTTTGTTATGGAGCTACTATTATGAGACGTGTGGAGTAAGGAAACTTTCCAAATGTTTCGCCCTGACCTTCGTTATTCGATCACATATCTCACGTTTTTAAATCGAGTGCGCTAACCACTGGTTGACAGCAATCCATTCCAACTGAGTTAATTCTTTATGTCCGTGATTATTCATCAGATATAACTAGATATAACAGCACTTTGTCTATCTTCCAGACGCCTGAAAGCGCTTCACAGGTAATACGGTAATAAAACTTGACTATACGTGTGTGGTTAAAACATCGTGATAAAATATCGATAGAAGGATCCTGGAAGATTAACGAACATATGAATTGAAGAGTTAATTTGATTAGAAATAAGAATGTGTTTATCACGGTGGTAGCTCTGAGTGTCGATTCCTACACCAAACTCACTATAGCGGGACAACCAAACCCATTGCGCTGACATTTGTTTACCTTTCGTGTGCATTAATTTGATGAAATGTATAATTTTTGTTATGTATTAGCTTACTGAACATTTACAAAATTTTACTACACACAAGGACATTTGTGTCAGTTCTCGCTTCACTGCATGTTTACACATTTGATTTAAACTTAAAATTGGTAAACTCCATGCAGTTTAATCCAAACTGAAATAGCTTTTCACAGTTACTACGTACAGAGAGAGATAGGCAATCGAACCGTTGAAGAACGAGACAAAGATAACAGAGAATACCTATAACTCCGCATTAAACCCACAGAGTACTCAGTCACAATGCCTCCCCATAGTACTAGCGTTGAGCTGGTCATCACGGGGTTAGCGCTGAGCTGGTCTCCATGGGCTCAGTGTTAAGCTGGTCACTATGGTGTTTGAGCTGAGCTAGTGGTAGTGCGAGCACTTTTTACTTCCTTCACACAGCTACTGCAGTCACTCGGTCACCATTATTCCCGCTGTTGTAGCGATGTGATTAAGTCAAACAGCACAAGAAAACAGACGCGAACAACAAGAGGGCCAACAGTGACAGTCACTCGTGCAAGCAGTGAGTGTCAATATTGCCATCTTGGCGTCGCTCGCTAGTGACAATGTTCAAGGTTCGCATCCCCTTTATATCTCTCCCTTGCACATCAGCTGCCACACAAACCTCCCTCTCTATTATCGACACTCTCCCTACTCTTCTCTCACATCTACCACGTCCATCATTCAGGACACCATTTTGACAACCTGTTAAATTCTAGGATTAGACGATTGTTTTTGCCGGTTCAGCCGCAAGAAGAGCAACTTATACTGCCTGCAAGTAGGCGGATTTGGGGTTAGCTTCTACGGATTCAAGAACCGTGGAAGATTTGCTCTCCATAACAAACATTTGATGATTTACATGTTAATAGCAATCCTGGCGTTTGATATAGTGTGTTTCACATCCTATCGACGTCTCCAAGCGCTTCACAGAATAGACTGTAAAGTGATATTTCATAGACTCATAGAATCATAGAATTTTACGGCACAAAACGAGGCCATTCGGCCCATCTAGTCTGTGCCGGCTCATTGAAAAGAGCAATTCAATCCCACTGCCCTGCCCGCTCCCCATAGCCTAATAGACCCGTTCTCCCTAAATAAAGATCTAATTCCCTTTTAAAAGTTGTTATCGAATCAGCCTCCACCACCCTTTCAGGCAATGCATTCCAGATTCGAACAACTCGCTGAGTGAAAAAAATTCTCCTCAGCTCCCCTCTACTTCGCCTTGAAACTACTTTAAATCTGTGACCACGAGTCACAGATTCACCCACGAGTGGAAATAGTTTTTCTCTATTTGCCCTGTCGAAACCCCTCATGATCTTATAAACCTCTATTAGGTCTCCCCTCAAGCTTCTCTGCTCCAGAGAGAATAACCCTAGCCTATCTAGCCTCTCCTCATAGCTGAAGTCCCTCAATCCTGGCACCATCCTAGTAAATCTTCGTTGTACCCTTTCCAATGCCTTCACATCCTTTCTGTAGTGTGGTGACCAGAATTGAACACAGTATTCCAGCTGAGGCCTCACCAAAGTCCTATAGAGGTTAGTCAGCACTTCCTGACTTTTGTACTCTATACCCCTATTTATAAAGCCTAGTATCCCATATGCCTTCCTAACAGCCTTGTATACCTGTCCTGCCACCTTCAACGAGTCACTAACACAAATCCCCAGGTCTCTCTGTTCCTTTACACCATTTAAAATTGTACTATCTAGCCTATATTGCCTCCCTTCATTTCTTCTCCCAAAATGCATCACCTCACACTTCTCTGCATTGAACTTCATCTGCCATGTGTCTACCCACTTTACCAATTTGTCTATATCCTCTTGCAGATGGCTACTATCCTCCTCACTGTTTACTATTCTCCCTAACTTAGTGTCATCTGCAAACTTGGAAACTGTACTCCGTACACCCAAGTCCAGATCATTGATGTAGATTACAAACAGCAATGGTCCCAAAACTGATCCCTGTGGCACACCACTGCTCATTTCCCTCCAATCTGAAACACAGCCGCTCACTACAACTCTCTGCTTTCTGTCTCGCAGCCAGTTGTGGATCCACGCTGCCACTGTCCCTTTTACGCCATGGGCCTTTAATTTAATAATAAGTCTCTCATGTGGCACTTTGTCAAATGCCTTTTGAAAGTCCATGTAAACTACATCAACTGCGCTACCATTATCCACCCATTCCGTTACCTCATCAACAAATTCTATCAGATTTGTAAGGCAAGATTTGCCTTTAACAAATCCATGTTGACTGTCCTTTATTAGCCTATATCTTTCTAAGTGAAGATCTACCTTGTCCCTGATTATGGACTCTAGAAGTTTGCCCACTACCGACGTTAGACTGACTGGTCTGCAATTACCAGGCTTGTCCTTCTGCCCCTTTTTATACAAGGGAGTAACATTAGCTATCCTCCAGTCCTCTGGCACGACCCCTTTGTCCAAGGAAGATTGAACGATCGTGGCCAGAGACCCTGCTATTTGCTCCGGTGCCTCCCTTAGTAACCTAGCCAACGAAAGTGATCATCCCTACTATATTGGAAGCTTGTGTAAGGAGGACCGTGGAGATGCTCTAATGGCTTTGTGAGATCTCCAAACAAATTACGTCACAAAGTTCTACTTATTAAAAACAGAATACTCATTCGTTGTGTTGGCGACAGAAATGTGTAAGTGAGTGAGTTTGAAAGGTTCCTGCGGCCACCCATGCAGATCCTGTCTTCCTTATTGGAAGTGTGTGTCAAGAGGATGGTGTGGATGCTCTGAAACATTACCTGCCGAGATTTGCTTCTCACCATAATGTTTTCCCGTAGTTAAGGGTATCAGCTTTCTGCGTAGTGAATACTGAACCTTCATATCTCATGCCACATGATATGTTTCCTATGTACTGAGTCTTTTCCAGAGTATTCTCCAAGCTAAACTGCCATGGGGTGAATGTGCTGCACTCACTATATCGGAATGTGATCCACTCTGGCTTTGTGTTTTAATTCCAGTTGCTCAGGCTTGCTCAAAGGTGCTGTGAGGCAATATTGAATCTCAGATTTGGACAGCCGGTGCTGTAAGGACGCTTGTAACTAGATCTAGACTTCCGTCATGCATCGCGGCTTGTGTTAGCTCAGCAAAGAACCGTCCTAATGTGTTGAGGTTTGCTGCAAGGACAGCCAGTTGGAAGCTTGCCGAATCTCATTCATTTAGTGCTTTACTTTTTAAAATGCAGACGAAATCAATCACACGATCACACAATCCATCCTCGCTCTCCAGGAATGCAAAGAGGCTTACACGCTCCGCAGTCAGACGGCCATTCAAACAACAGCTAACACCGATCAGTCACCATTTTCTAATAAAACTGAACTTCATGTTATCTGTCCAAACTACTTTTCAACAGATTACTACCAGTCAGGAGCCATTCATTTAACCCAATAGAGATATTGAATAGCTATACAGTCTCCACTTTTGAAACTCAGACTCCGACGAATATTTGCAACAGCAGCTGAACTAGCCAGACTTGGACAGGTTAGGCTGAAAGACGGCTGCGAAACTGAAGGATGAGCCTCTGCGTTGCCTTAACCCCTTGAAGTGAGTTTTCCCCACAAAGGCACTGGTAGTCTCATTGCAAATACGTTGGTCCCAGCACTGTGTATCTGTGACCTATCCATTTTGTATCCATTTAGATATAATATGTTTAAAGTTGGTTTACTCCATATTTTGTGGAAGAAAACCCAGCCGTTTGCACAGAGCTTTTCCCCACAAACCGTTATTTTCTTCAAGGATTTAATTTAGCCGAAAAAGTGATCTTCCACTCGACTATCTACCAGGTTCCCACCGGCTGTACGGTACACAGACACTTTCTTCAAGGGAACTGTCATGATTTCCTTCCTAAATAAATTAATCCATCTTGAGTTATCTATGTTTTCAATTTACCGTCCGTACGCATTGAAACGCGGACCGTAGTTCATGTCCTGGACAAAGTAAAAAATAAGGCAGGTTTTCTTATTCCACATGTCTCTGCTTCCTGAGCGATCAGTAGAAATCCGGTTGTTCGTTGATGGACGACGTTAACAAAGCTGTAATAAACACCTGATAAAAGAATAATCAATTGATCACTCAATCCAGAAGTACTTGTGTGATACTTCTGCTCTCCATTGGCTGCTGCGATTCGCCAAACGAATATATGCAGTCAAATCACCATGCAGTGAATTCCGCAAACCGCTTTGAGACGTCTCATTGACGTGTATGGATTACTATTATGGGTAATGTAACACTATCACATCATTCCATCCTGTTTCCTGCTGTTTGTTCCCTGTTAGACAGATTCACCACCACCACCCCACACGCTTCCTCGCCTCCTCCTCCTCCACTCATCCCACACCACCACAAGTTGCTGTGCATCTGCTGGCCAGTCACTCTGTTTGTCAACGTTACAAAGGGGAAAACCAAGACCTTGCCATGGGGAGGAAGCGCAGTGAGACAGGCTCATTACCGTAGTAAGCAGCCTCCCGTAGATTTTCAAAACTAAGTTATTATCATTGAGGAGATCGTTCTGATCAAGAGGAATCTATTGCGTCTTACCCAGGGAATATTGGGGTAATTTTATTTACCTGTCATTTACTGTTATTTACTTTTCCTCTTGCTCGGCGAATGTGAGACTTTTGTCAATTGTGTGAGTAGGCTGAAGATTGCAGGAAGCAGATAAATTGCGGCAGGAAAGAGGGTACCATTGTGTGCGCAGTCATGGGACAAACTGCATTTGACTATATACTGGATAAAAGGTATAATTCTAAATGAATCAAGAACACGACTCCCCCCCACCCCCACCCCCAATACAGTATATTGCTTTCGAAATCATCGACATTGCAAATTTACAACTATATAACATTCTTTAAACGAGTGAAAATTCAGAGGCAAGCAATAGAGTATAAGTGGAATCTCTTTGGAGGTGAACTGTCTCCAATATCGTGCCTTGGTACTGGACTGTCAGAATCGAGATCAATCAGGGTGTATTCCCAGTCCATTCCTGTTAACCCTGCAAGTCAAAACCCTAATGGTTGTGGTGGTTGTAATGAAACTGCAGGAAAGGTTGCGTGATAGCAATATGAATAGCAGGCTATGTGGTTTTATCTAATTAGCCTCCAGCTTTTCCGCCGAACGAAAAATCAGTGGTAGCTATGCGCCTGCCAATCTGCAACTCATATTTTCCGGAACTAGTTTATGGTTGCAGCCCTAAACCAAGGATATGGACGGAGTTTTACGGTATTTCTAACCAGTGTATATAGTGTAACAAAAACTCCACAGGAAAGTGTAGAGGAAGCTGCAGTGTGTCTCCACATCTGAACTTGTACTATGAAAGCACAGGATAATGGGCGCTTTACTGTTTCTTTCCTTCTGACGTGAGACTGCAGCCGAACGGACGCACAGTTTAATGGGAGCTTTACGGTCTCTAATCTTGACCTGGAAGTGTCGATGTATAGAGTAGGGAGAGCTCTACTGTGCCTCCAAGCGCGACCTGGTAGTGTAGACAGACAACATAGAAGACGCATTACTATCTCTCTTACCCTAACCCGGTCATATAGACCGACACTGAACGGAGAATATTTATTCGTTCTGTATCAGTGCCCTCTGAGATTTGCTGATCTGTTTCGAGGGAGCTTTTCAGTTTTGGACCAAATACATAATGTGTTGAATTTTAATGAACCCAACAAGTCAGTTGATTAATCAAATATTTTATTGGAGATCACATCATAAGCAGACAATACAATTCTTACAAATCTGACAAGATACAGTGGTGCATTGCACTAAACACGATATGACACGACACCATTTCAAAATTAGTGTTTAAATTCTACTTTCATTTCACTTTCTCTTGTCGGCTATGTTCTAAATGGTATTTAATGTTATTCTTTGTATCCAACTATAGGTTTATTTGAGAAGGATCGGAGGATGCGCTTCCACTTTTATCCCAACTCTCATGTCATGCGTGTGATACTAGTGTATCCAGCTTCAACCCTGATAACATACGACGAGTATACTTCCTTACCACATCAGACATTTTACTCCTGATTGTTCATCACACAATAGCAGCTACTTTAACATTCTAGTTTTGTTTCTCTTTGAGTCTCGACATTGACTATTCTTTGGACTCAAATCGATCCAGTTTTGCTCATGTCGACTTTAAGATAAGCGTTTGAGACACTCACCCCGAACGGGTGGATGGACAGAACATCAATTCCCTACTTGTGTTCAACACAACAGTTAATGAAATAATCTAACAATTCGAGTCAATGGAAGTTGCAGCATTCTGCAAATCTCCTCCCTAAATTTTGTTTGGGTAACCGCGTAAATACATGTGTTTGTGCAGGAACTCAACAACTTCAACATGAAACCGGTTTGCAAGGTAATAATGAAAGGATCTTTCGGGCCTGTGAAATTATACGTTTTCGAAATCCTCCAATATAAGAAACATAAAACGTATGTCATCCATAATAATATGAAACTGGTGGAAACAGCAAATAATAAAACTATTGATTTTCTTCGGTTCCTCATCTCCGGATCACTGTCTCTCTCGCCTCTATTCCTGTTCACATTACTATGTTCCCGCAATCTACTTCTGGCTCGACTGGTTACCAGTATGTGTCTGACAGTCATGGCGTTGAGCAGCAAAATCAGAATGAATGGGAGAATCGGGGTTAATATATAAATAAGCGTGTCAAACACTGACCATGCGACAGCCGTAAAATACATTGTTTTAACATTACACCCCCATGGTACATTGTTAACTGTGTACTTTGGTTCCACTACAAAACCCCAGGGTATGTTGATGAGGAAGAAGAATCCACTCAACACCGCTGTCACTTTACCTGAAGTTTCTTCTGAACAATATTTTATTCTCAGATTTTGGCAACAGATGGCAACGTATCGGTCAAAGTTGAAAGCCACAGTGAACCAGACAGACATTGCTGTTGCTGAAGCAGACAGGACCATTAGGGCTCCGCACACAGGGGTGATCAACATAAATGAATATTGGAAATAAAAAGGAATAAGTCGATAGAAAACAACTGTTATGATAATCACCATCAGATCAGCTGTAGCCATGGCCACCAGATAGCGAGTGATACATTTGGAGAGACCGCACCTCCCTCGATACAGGATCGCAATCGAGAGTAGGTTAGCTGCAGTCAGAGAGAATGAGAAACGGGCGTCACAATGTTCCTAAAAATTGCATTTAACTATTGCTAGAGCTGAGTAAAATCTATTTCAGACGGCTTACTCCTGGCACAGTTATTTCTCCCGGCTGAAATCCAAATCTTGTGGATTCGAGGCGTGGAGAGCAACAAGTGACTCTCCAAGATACAAAGGCTGGGAAACTGACAGGGGCAGGTAAATGTACATACAGTCAGAAATATTCATTTACAAACAGACAGAGAGACAGATCCCGGGAGGTTGGAAGAGAGACGGAGACATAAATGCAAATAAATGGAGAAAGATACACAAACGGAGGGAGAGAGAGAGAGAGAAATCGCGAGAATGCAATGGAGATAGAAAGAGACCGATACAGGTACAATATGATGTAAAAACAAGAAGATATAGGCACGGACATACGGAGAGTGAGTGAGAGGTAGAGAGCGAAAGGGGAAGACAGAAAAGCGTCAACACCAAGTGGCATTTATATAACATCCCCGACGCGCATCTTGTGCTTTTGCATATGTGACCCTCAGAAAGAGTCACTGTTCGTGTATGCAACTCAGTCTCGGTGTGAAACCGAGGGATAAAGAGGAGCACGAAATTAGGGGTAAAAATTGCCAGTCTCGATCTAAGCGCTATCAGTCGAAAGACTCGTTCAACCTCCGACAGAATTGAAGGGCGATACAGGGTAAACACGCACACATACACACACAAACACACAGTCACAAGCACGCAGTATCAACAAACAGCATCAAACACACTGGGAAGGTGAGAGGTGGACACTGATAGAGAACAGCGATACACAAACAGATAGAGCGAGGTATATACTGACCATAACAGAGAACTACACAGATCAGGGTAATAGGAGAGACAAACAGATGCAGAAACTTACGTAGACGTTGAAGAATACAGAGGCGTAGACAAAGAAAGAGAAGCGGAGAGAGAGAATGGGAAGAGCAAATTATAGAAACACACACAAAAGGATGCACAGATACATATTTCTCATCACTGGCTGTATGACTGATTGAAAATCTGGATGCAGTTCTACACTGCCTATCTGAAGTTTAAATTGTAAATGTAAAATATTGTTGTTATTTTAAATAGGTGCACAACATGAAACATCGGATTTGTAACTAGTTCTTAAAAGTTATGTTTCGGTAAGCAAAACGTACATATATTAGTAGTAGATATACGTACAAACTATATACAAATATACGTGGAAGTTTACACCTTGTCTTCGGTTCATATTCGCAAGAGGGAGCATAACGATTAGGAAGAGGAGAAGGCCAAGGATGGATCATTGGGATGCCCTGCGGGTACCTGGGTGAGTGCGGGAGGATAAACTGTTTTTGGAGATGTACTGCTGGCGGTTTGTGAGGTAGTACTCGAACAAGGCGAGAGCTGTCCCTTGGAGGTGAATGGCGGAGGACAGGTGGTGGAGGAGGATGGCGTGGTCGAACGTGTGGAACAGCGGACAGGTCCAGGACGATAAGGAGACCTGGCCGCAGATGGAACGGACGACGTTTGTGACTTTCATGAGCGCCGTCTCTGTACTGTGGGAAGGGCGGAGAAAGGACAGGAGCGGATCGAAAAGGGAGAGGGAGGAGAGATGGGCACAAAGTTGGTTGGTAACAACACGGTTGAGTGCTTTGGAAAGGAAGGGCAGATTGTAAGTAGGGCTGTAGTGGCTGGGATTTGAGTGATCCAGGGAAGGTTTTTTGAGGAGGAGGTGGAGTGTGATTGCAGTACTTTTGAGGGGGCCAGAAACTGATCTTATGTAGTCAATTAACAAGAAACCAATTACATTCCTTTCTCCATATAAACAGTGCCATAATATCTTTAGCATTTTGAAAGACGATTCAGATCTTCTGGTTAAGTTCTTATTTAAATCACTGCTCCTACGGAAATTATCTCTGTCTCAACACTGGGCCTAAATCACAACTTTCTGATACTTTGGGGCAAGTGATTCCAGTTGAATCAGCCTGGCAATTTTTGCTTTACTGCAAACTAACCAATCTATTGAATAGTTTAAACAACTTGCCAGGAACTCCGAAGGCAGCGAGAATCGGATAATAAATACGACTTATGCTGTATATTGTCGTTCTTTCCATCCCGCACACAGAACCGACGGTGCCTTTTCTTGTTACAGACAGGAGCTCACATTGCCAAGACGATATTGAAGAGATAAACTAGCGGCGTGATTTATACCAATCGTGAACGCCTCATTAAGCAGATTTACTGCACGATCATTGTTGAGATTCAGTCATACAGAAATCATGTTCTCTCCATGGACCTTTGTAACCTAAAGCAAGTAGAATTTGTTTTCGCCAGCTTGTTGTTTCACTCATGCAGAAACATGTCGTCATGTTTTCCACATTTCAATGGCTACCATGTGTGAAGGGCAGTGTCTAACTTAAATTACAAATATAACTGTTTTCACTAAAATATTGAAAGAGAATGACTTATCCGCAAACATTGAAGACTGAAAATCACCGGAATTGAAAGTGCATTCCCTCCTGGAGGCGCAAAACTTAGTTATCTAATAGCTAAAAGTGTGACTGCTCTTTGACTGCCTCTGTGGCTCAACCAAACACTCCCTGATTGCCTGCCAGGCTCACTCATTCGCTCCTCGTCTCACTCGTTGCCGGCCTGGCTCTCTCTCTCGCTGCCGGTCTGACTCATTCATGGGTCCCAGTACCCCACAGGCTAACGACGTATATTAGCGATCAACGCAACGTTAAGTGGGGATCGCCTATAATAAAAACAATAATGGTGCCCCCCCCCCCCCTCCCCCTCACCTCCCCAACCTGTGGTACACGCGCCGCAATGGAGGCGAGCGCCACAGTTCAGAAACCACTGCAGTGCTCTCTCTCATGGCAGGGAACCGAGATCTAATGCAGACCAACCTTCCCCTCCCTCTCCCCGCTTGCCCTCTTTAGCCCATTTCCCCCTGGTCCCACTTCACCGACTGTTTGTGGAAAACTGCTGTGCGCAAATTGGCTGCCGCGTTTCTCCCACAGACATACAGTCATGTTTTTCTACTCTTGTTCCCCCTATAACCACTCGAACATGCTCTGGTCTCTAATGCATTCTCCCCAATTTCTTCGCTATTTTCTGCTCACTACCTCGACCTACCTTGGGATGTTATTGTATTCTGTGAAGCGCTTTGAGACGACGCTAATATGTGGAAAGCGTTATTTGAATGTGAGGATCATTATTATAACTAGTTATTACACGTATCAAGTACTAACTGAACTACGCCAACTGCCTGCTCACTAGACTTCCTAACTCTTTGCATATCCTCACCCTGAGGGATCTCAGGTTCCAACCTCAGCATAGCTCTGTTTCCATTCCATGAAGAAAAATATTAGTTTCGTTAACAAACTAAACTGATTTGAAGTGCGATACTTACAACGACCTACAGAGTGATCTGCTTGCAGCATATCCCAGCAGCGAGACTGAAATAATGCAGCAGAACAGAAGCAATTATTGTTCAATATATTGGGTTTCTGGTGTTGCTCTAAACAAAAGTGATTCGTCTCATTTACTGGACTGTCCTGACCAGAGAGACATGCTGCCAGTGGTGGTGCATATGCATTTGTATAGCATCGGAAACCATTTCAGTTATTAATCTAATGCTGATTCAAAATTAAGAACTGCATTCTTATATTGGGATGTAGCTCAGAGGTAGAGCGCGTGCATCGCATGTATGAGGTCCCGGGTTCAATCCCCGGCGTCTCCACTTTTGTTGTCAGTAATTTATGCTGGAGTGTCTGATGTGGACATTCTCATCACCGTTTATAATTTAATACTGATATCGTGTTACTCCTCTGAACGCTGTGTCCCACATCACGCTAGCGTTTGGATCAAATCAACTAAAATATTCATTGATATCCTGCAGGTCGTCACATGTTTAATAGCCGCTGATGTCACGTTATCGATGTAATTCTCTTCAGTTATCCTCTATGACAATTCACTCTAGATGTGTAACAAAGAGAATAAGCAAAACACTTTGTGAAGCTTAGATGTTTAGACACACAGAGTGGTACGTTCGCAGGAGTCACAATGATACACGTTGCTGAAGAATTTGCTGCGCTAAAGCGCGTTTCAGGAAATATCAGAAAACTGTCACAGAGAAGCATATTGTTGCTCACGGGTGGAAACGCTATTTTAAGTGAACTGGAATCGAACCCGGGTACAGCGGTAAAAGCGTCGAATCCTGATTATACAATGGGAGACTTCGCTTGTAAAGAGAATACAAATCATTGCGTTTTCACCAAGTGATTCTTACGTATTCTATAATTCTCAATGCGCTTTAAAGTGAACTGACCACATATTTATAAATGGTAATCGTTGTATCTTGTGTATCTCCTTTTGCGTATATACTACAACTAATAATAATAATACTTGCATTCAATATAGCGCTTTTCGTGTTAGCTAGACGACTGAAAGCACTTCACAGAATTTACTGTAAAATGAACTGAATTGTTTGTATATATGTGGGCGAAAACGCGTCAACCAATTGTGTACGGTAGTTTCCCACAAATAGTCGTGGATTTAAAGGACCAATGTTATTATTTTGTTGTTTTTTGGGCGGGATTATTATTAGGAGTAATCACAACTACAGCCTATTATTGTGTTGTCTGTGTCTGTGATTGTGAACATATTTTCTGTAGTCCTGTATCTCAGTGGATAGTGAACTAGCCTTCCAGCTGTGTTAGAATCCAGGCAGGTCAAGTCAGAGCGGAACCTTGCACAAGTTACCTTGCTCCACACACACGACGGATAATATTCCCTAAATAAAACTCGGTCATTTAAATCCACGAATGTTTATGGTGATGCTGCTGTGAGCAATTGCCTGCCGCGTTTCGCCCACAAATATACAGATAATTCACTTCACAGCATATTCCGTAAAGCGCTTTAAGACGTCTAGTAAAGCTGCACAGCGCAATATCAAATGCAAGATTAGTTTTAGTACTATAGCTGCGACGTGGGAACATTTAAATTGAACCACTTCCCGGTTGAATAGAGGGCCATATTGTATAATACAAATTTAAATACAAAATAATTTTGATATATTTCGTATTAATGCAGAGTTGGGCAGATTGTGTATTGCAGCACGTTGCAACCTGAGGATGTGGGATGGCAGGCAGTCACATTGATTCTGAAGGAGTTACAGAGACAAACAGACAGTCCCACAAACACATGGATCCTGAGAGTTATACAGAGACAGACAGAAACTCACACATAGATACCGATAGATATACCGAGACAGACACGTATAAACACAGAGAGAGCTTTAGTATATAATATTAACACTTGCAGTTGATATAGCACTCTTGATATCTTATCGAGGTCTGAATGCGCTGCACAGAATACACTGGAAAGTGGATTGACAATATTTTTGGGCGAAACGCGGCAGCCAATAGGTACAGCGGCGCCATAAAATCAGTTGTGGCGTGAAAGGACCGATTTTATTAATATTGGACGAATTATTATTAGGCGTGTGGATTGCGAAAATTGCCCAAGATTTCACTCTGACCTCCCTGGATTCGAAAGAAAACTACTCACCATTGAAAGGCGAGTGCGCT
Organism: Hydrolagus colliei; assembly: GCA_035084275.1. Classification (NCBI taxonomy): domain Eukaryota; kingdom Metazoa; phylum Chordata; class Chondrichthyes; order Chimaeriformes; family Chimaeridae; genus Hydrolagus; species Hydrolagus colliei. Next base: position 683,934 of record JAYJKW010000483.1, on the reverse strand, counting down.
AACCACTGAGCTTGTTTCGTGGTTAGAGCATCCTTTATTCAAATCCCTCCTCTCTTCTGCATACCCAACCTCTCCGACTGCCTCCCTCCTCAAACCAGCACACGTCGCCTTCGCTATAACTGTTACCCGAAATTATCCGCTCCACCAAAGTTGCCGTGCCTTCAACCACTATGCCTCGAGGTTCCAGAACTCCCTTTCTCACTCCCTTCGCGTCTCCCCCTCTCTTCGCAGTTTTAGGTCCCACCTAAAAACGTTTCTCTTTGACCGCGTGTTTGGTCACCTTTCTCCCACTGCCCCTGGCTCGCCCCCGGGAACCACTATTGAGTAACTCTCTGAGACTGCGTCGGGGGTGGATGGAGCTATATACGTCGCACTTGTTATTGTTTAGCTACATGACTCCACGAAGCTTTCCGACGATATTCAAAGTTAGAGCGCAGAGTTCAACACCATACGCATAAAAAAAATCATTCATTGATACATTCGTTTTGTGGAGGCTTGAATCTAATGATATCAGCATCCACTGTGTGAGTGTGTGTATGTGTGTTTGTGTGTGTGGGGGGGTGTGAACCACAGAGTTTGATTAGTGTTCTGGCATTCTACAAGTATTCTGCCTTCTACAAATCAACTTCTGTGTCTTAATCTTCCAACTGCCCAGGGTGAGTGACATAGTTTCTCTCACATTTGCCATGCCCTCTGACATGTGTCTCCTACCACTTGCGCGGTGGAATCCCATAAATTAATCCTGTAGAAATGGATCCGCTTTAATTCATTTAACACAAAGTTTATCAAATTATGTCGATGGCAAATTCGCTTTCAGGATTTCGTAACATTTTCATAAGTAGCTGTTTTCAATAGAGTAGAAATGAAGGAGCCACTATTAAGCTCATCGAAAAAGAGTGGCCGGTCCTACCCAAACCATTAATGTTGATAGTGAATGAAGACTCAAAAAGAGAGTTCCACCGTGGAGCTCAATAGCCGTATGTTTCACATGTGTGTGCATCTGAAACTTATATTGAACAGTAAGGGCTGTTGTAGTGGTAAATAGTATGTTATTCCAAGACCAACCCTGTTATGCACAGTCAAGGTCTGTTATGCAGAGTCCAGACCCACTCTGCATGGGTCAGTCTGGTTAAAGTGCAGTCGGTGAGCCCGGATAGCTCAGCCGGTAGCGCATCAGACTTTTAGAACGACAGAGTTGATAGCAATCTGAGGGTCCAGGGTTCAAGTCCCTGTTCGGGCGTCGAGACGATTACTTTTTTTGCTGGGAGGCATACATTCACATTGTGAATTACATTAGTTTCTTATCAAAGAAATGACGTTAAATGTGATATATATGGTGTATTTGTTTACAAGGCTTACTCCGCTTTCCGTTTAGAATTTAACTGACTAAGCACTATCTGAAACGAAACATTGTAAACTAACCTACTCAAAGTGCAATACAACTTGCTAATGTAGTGTCAATTCCAGGTAAAACCCGATTTCTCATCTGGGCTCCTTAAATTGTATCACACCACAGGAAGTCTATTTTTTCTGATTCCCATATATCTCGATCTCTGTCCTCAGCTATCACTGAACGTCTATTTGGATCTCTGGCCGTATCCTGCACTCAGCTAACACACTCAAGGTTTAATCCTATATACGAGCATGAATCATACCCATTCCCCAACAGTTGAGCAGCCATTCGATACCGCAATCAAACCCGCTGCTGCTGTAGAGAGCACGGACTCTGATTCCGTGTTTTGTTATCGATCGTCATCGTTTACCAATAGTTCAGGGGACACACTACGGGTCTGCACTTGCCATGAGCACAGTGGGCGAGAAGAAAAGTCATACAATTGGACTTCAATTCACAATTAAGTGTAGAACAGTCAACTAGGTTTGAAGTAAATATTCAGACGTGGAGAGAAGGCGCCGTGGCTTAGATGGCAAAGCGCCAATCTAGTAAACAGGAGATCCTGGGTTCAAATCCCAGCGGCGTATACAATACCGGAGCATGAATAGTGTTGTTAATTTTCTCGTGTAACTGTGCCTTGCACAGCATGGTGAGTTACAGCAGAAGCCAACGACCACTTTGCCGTGAGAACATACACAGTTCATTTGAAATATCCCCCGTTTGATTGTTTCGTTTGGAAAGCACTATTACACATCTAAACTGATGTCCGAGATAAGCTTACAGTGGAAACATCGTTTGTTTTGCTGAGCAGATGGGACAGTTGCCATATTTTCAATCGGGATTCCAGTAAACCTTTTGTTAGTGATCTTGTTTTATTGTGAAAATTCGTCTCTGTGAAGCTGATTTACGTCTCCGAAAGTTAAAATTTATATGATCGATAATATTACTTATTATTATTAATAATAATAATTACTACTACTACTACTACTAATAATAATAATAATCCTTGCGTTGAATATAGCGCCTTATCATGTCCTAGAGATATCTCAAAAAGCTTCACGGGATAGACTGCAATGTGCAGTGACTATATGCGCTGTACGTTTTTGTAGCAAGCGCATTGTTGTTACGTTATAATGTTGGAGGAGCATCCAACCAGAAACCACACTGCATGAGTAAAAGTTTTGGATTAATCTGTAAATGAGAATAAATCTGAAGGAGCCTTGAGAGGTTCAAAGCAAACAGAAAATATTACGCTTTGCAGCACTCAAACGCAGGAGGCAGCAATGAGAACGCAGCATCCTGACTCATACTCCATCACAGAAGAAGTACATCAAGTAGCAGGAGTAATCTTCGTAATCATTTTCGCAAACTGACAGGAAATATTTGTATCAAGCACATCTGGAAAATGATCACTCTATTTTTTTCTAATAATGTAAATATGGTTGATAAAAGTTGAAGTACAACAGATTTTAATGAACTGTGAGCAATAGAAATATTAATGTTACATGAATCAAGCAACATTGGTTGGAGAGATCAACGTCCAGGTAAAGATTGTAATCAAACATTCTACGCTTTCCTGTTTGAAGATGTTAACATCAATTTTGCGATATATCAAGAGATGTGGTCGTGTCGATATTATGGTTGATCTCAAACAGTGTAATTGTCCTGCAGGAATTGGAAGGCATGAATAGCATTCAGTTTATGTTGCACAAGAAACAATTTTTTCTAATGACATCCAATTAAATGTTCTTGTGTCAGCTGGGTATCAGGAGTACATCATCATGATTATAGCAAGTTTGAACCTTCTAAGTATTTTACCTGCACATGGGAATATCTGTGCAAAGAATGGAGTGATTATCATTTACCCGTGGACATTTCCCGTTCATCGACCTCTCCACATTATTTGGGTCAGATGAGCAATGGCCAAGGCTGGGTGATCAGAAAGCGAGATTTGAGGAACAGGTGTGTTTGATGCAGTTAAACGAAAAAACAACCCCTGGTGGACCTTAAATTCAACTGAGATTCTCATCGTGTTGGAGCCAACATTCCCAGTGTTAATTCGTTACATTTCCAGAAGGTAAACAGTGGAGATTAAATGTATTTTTTATTATTGCAAGAGAACTGGTGCAGCTTTCACTTGTTAAATCTGTTAATAAAAAAGAAACACGATGGAGGTCTTCATATCTTCTCTATGATGTGATAACACAAGGTGTGAAATGTAAAGAATCAAATGAAATCGTAGGACAAGAATAATTAGGGAAATATTTACAGAGAATTGGGTGCAGACACAGGGTTTGCTGAATCAGTTCCATAGTGTTTTGTCGGTAGTCGTGGCAGAGTGGTTAAGGCGATGGACTAGAAATCTATTGGGAAACTTCCCGCGCAGGTTTGAATCCTGACGACTACGAATATTGTTCATTGCAGTGATAAATCTTGCACTATCTTTCGGAACGTTTGTAGATTTAAAATTTTAAATAACATTTTTTGTTCACGATTTCACTGCAATTTCTCAGCCACCCAATCCTGCAGTTTTATTTCTTTTCATTAACCAGAATTACAGTTGTTCAGCATGCAGTAACCAACACAGTTACTCAGGCCCCGCTGGGATTTGAACGCAGAATCTCCTGTTTACGAGGCAGACACTTTGCCAACTATGCCACAGGGCCTGTGCTTCAAATCTCTTTTGTTTCGTTTAACATCCAGATTAGCAGCTACTCTGTCCAAATATATGGTTTCTCCTTTTCACTATATTGAGCGACTTGACTGTTCAACGACCATCTTCTGATCCCAGCTCCCAGTCTCAGTCTGTACATCTGCAGCTGCAGACCCACATGTTGAGATGACAACTCGTACTCCAGTCACCCATCCCACTCCTGCAATATTCCCACTGGATTCTCTTCTCTCAATGGCCTCACTGTATTGTCGCATTCATGGCCCTTTCCGCAGTCACCCCTTTGTTCCCTCCTGGCAATCAGATATCGGGCTCATTGTGTTACAGCCGATCAGAACTCTAACAACAGCCGCCCTGACTGCCTCATCTCAGAACTCACGTCAAGGCTCACAGGACAAGGGCATCTCGTATGCTCTACACTCATTGACATTCCCGCCGACCCTTTCAATTCCCATTTTCCCTCTCAGTTTAGACTGATACGATTACCCCTAACCGTTTGGTAGAACTTGCTTTGAGAATCTGCTGCGTATTTCTGGCTTGAAGTAACACGCCCACAACTTATTAACTCGACAACACTGGGTATCCAATTGCTCAGAACAATATCGGTTTGGAGCCACAGGTTCCATGGTGTAATGGTGAGCACTCTAGACTCTGAATCCAGCAATCCGAGTTCAAATCTCGGTGGAACCTTACAAATAATTTAGCTGCCAACAAAACACCAAACTAATACGCCAATAGAAAACAATTGTTCTTCCCGTTATCATTGTAACATCGCTGCGGTGTTTGAGCACGTGTGGTTGCTGTCTTTGATGCACAAAAGTGTATTCTGGTCACCGGTGACACTGGATTCCTTCCCGTTATGTATGGAGAGTAAACACTGACTGACCAGCGCCAGAGAACTTCATCACGACGTGAAAGCCGCTGAAAAAGTTTAACTTGGTTATTGTTGTTATTTATGACAAATAGGAATAAAGATAGTGACAATGCCAAGGTCTGTGATTCCTGTTGCCCACCGGGAAGTAGATAAGTGTTTAATGCTCGCTGCCATCCACGCTGTGAGAGCTCAATATGTTCACTTTTTAGATACAAAATGACCAACTATTGGCAAGCAGGTGGAGAAATGTATTTTCTGATTACCTTTTCTTACAGTACACATTTATTGAAAATTAAACAAAATGCTGATCTTACTTTTCAGACCAAGGTTACAAAAACAAACGGTGTTTAGTTTTAAGTCGCATGCATTCGTTGAGGAGAACAAACGACAAGTGTTTTTTTAAAAATCAAATATCAAATAAGTCATTCTGTACAACAGTTTCCTGTGTGACTTGTGGTGCAGTTTATTTCAGATGTTTCATGTTCTACAAACTGAACATATTATCTACGTGACTTGATGCTTTGCAAGTTCTTCCATTAAATATGAGGCTCCGAGTCGTTCCTCAAAATGGAGAATAAAGTGTTGTTTCAAATAAACTACACTCGGAATTTAACGTGAATTGCCTGCTACTCATGTGGTGTTATCACTGTTGTAATAATTACCCAGAGAATATACTAAAGTAGCTCTAGTGGCGCAATAGGTTAGCGCACGGTACTTATATGACAGTACTTGCTCGCGTGTTGCCGAGGTTGTGAGTTCGATCCTCACCTAGAGCACGAGTTTTCATTGGTTTAAGTCAAGTGAGCTGCACCAGTGAACAACAGTGGAGGGCATGCAATAACAGTTCTGTGGTTGTGATACAGTCGTGGGCAGTTCAGTGTCATGTGGAACCAGACGAAGGTCTCAGATAATAGGAATGTGTTGTTGTTAAATGTGATTTAAATACAAGTGGATCAAAGCAAACAGACATTAGATGCTAATGAAGAAGGTTGTTGGATCTCGTGCTATCTCAGGCAATTTAAGAAAACTCCCAACTGATCTGCCCAGTCATTTTGACGCTATGTTCAATATTGAACTCAATATATATCATTACGGAGCTAGTATCTTACCATCTGCGCTGCCGAAACACTTGTGCACGCGAACATCACCTCGAGGCTGGACTATTGAAATTCTCTCCTCGTCGGCGTCCCCAGTTCCTCCATTCCCAGGCTGCAGGTCATCCAAAACTCTGCAGCCCGTGTATTATCCCGCACCCGCCTCCGCGACCATATAACTCCCACCCTCGCCCGTCTCCACTGGTTCCCCATTCTCCAGGGGATCGAGTTCAAGATCCTAGTCCTCACCTTCAAGGCCTTACACGGCCTTGCCCCGCCCTATTTAACCAATCTACTCTCCCCCTACAAGCCCACCCGGACCCTCCGTTCAACAAGACTTGGCCTGCTCAAAGCCCCTCGCCCGAACCGCCCCACCATCGGAGGCCGGGCCTTCAGTTCCTCCGCTCCCAACCTATGTAATGCATCCCTCAATCCCTCCGTCTCGTTTCTTCCCTTTCCTCTTTCAAGGCCGGTTTGAATACTTTCCTCTTCGACCGTGCCTTTTGTTCCACCCCGAATTTTTCGACCTTCCCTTCGTGTTTCACCCCTCCCCAACCACTCCCCTTCCAGCTCGGGTCACACGCCTCCTGTGCAGCGCCTTGGTACGTCCTTCCTACGTGAAAGACGGTTTGTAAGTGCAATTTGTTGTTGTTGTTGTAGTAGATGGATTACAGTACGCACAGAAGCAAACCTGAAGGAAAGAGACTAACGGAGTGAGCTGTAAATGCAGGGAGTATGCAGCAATGTTACACTTGATGAACGAATCTCTGGAAGTGCGAAATCGCTGAATGTGTGTAGGAGGATATTGTATAAATATTCTTTTTTTTAACAAAAACGCTTCTGATCAAACCGATGAAAAGCAAATATCTGAGACAATGAACACGTATAATTTTCCGTGTGCGAACTGCGGAAGCGTTGAGATTTCCTCTCAACGTGAAAAGCGCTCTATAAATATATATTTTGTTATGGTTGTTGTTGTACTGCACAACACGTGTGCAGACAATATGTCTGGTTTCAGACCATGTGCAGGTGCTGATGTCACTGCAGTGAATGCGGGAAACTGAAGCCAATAAGTGTCGTACATATTAGGCGGTGGTCGCCACAGAGAGGTCATCTTGAATGTTATAACTTGAATTTTATTTCACATTGGGGTGAAACGCCAAAGCGATAAACAGTGGGCGGTCCGCTTGGTTCGGAGTGGTGGGGGGGGGGGTGAATGGGGTGAGGAGGGAATGGCAGGTAATCGAACGCACGGCTGAAGAGGAGCGTCTTCAGTCGAGGAATTAAAAACACAACGGAATTGATAATATCTAGGAATGGTTGATTATCGCTCCAGAGGACGGGGCAGAGAGGATAGAGGACAGTTCGCCAATTGTGGAATGGTAAACGTGGGCAATGTAAACATGGTTGGAACCCACTGAGCAGAAGCAGTGAAGACGTTTGTAGGTGGTTAGGAGGTCACAGAGTGCGGGAGGATCTAGGCCGTGGAGGAAATTGAAGGTTAGGATCACAGTCTTCTGCCTGACAGCGGTCCAAATGTGTTAGGCAACGATACGACATTGACTACAGATTTCTGGAGCTTGTGCTGAGGGGAGATTGACACAAAATGGCAAATGGCAAAAGGCCGATGACCAATTAATGTAACGGTGGTGGGGGATTGGCATTTCAAAGTAGATTTTGTTGAAACTTCGAGGCCACCCTGTTCTAATATTCCTTCCCATATGTTTGGAGTTAGAGCACACTTCTCTTTCTAAATTTACTGTAGTTTAGGACAGAAACGAACATTAAAATAAATTCTCTCCTCGAATCTTACCATCGCCTCCCTGTTAGTTTATCTAGGTGAATAGTGAACTACCGATAATTTGTCATGTATGATTTGTGTTCAAATTCATTTTCGTCCTGCAATTTTGCTTCCTCTTTTAATTCTGCTGCACTGTGGACCGTATTTCGCCGATAGAGAATTAAGCAGCTCCTTTAACAGAGCTCCTCCCCCTCCCAAGTCAGGAACTTCTACTACTCCCAATCTGGCAACGTTTCCCACTCCCACTCTGGGGACATTTCCTATTCCGAAAGCAGGACCTACAACACTCAAGATACACAGACTAGACTAGATGGGCATTTTGTGACATAAAATTCTATGAATCTATGTTTCGATCATATAATGTGTTAACACATCGTCAAGACGATCCCCAGACCCTCCGGTGATATTGTGCTTCACTGGCAGATGAGGCAGTGTATTTCTGGTAAAACTCTAAACCAATTCCTCCAAACAAACAGCCGCGAAATTATTTCGACTTTAACTTGTGTATTCTGGCAACAAGATCAGCAGAAACGCAATCAATTAATGATACAGAGTCTTTTCGACTCTCAGCGTTTTGTTTCGCGCTGGTTAAAGGCCAGCAGTTTCCCACTCTCTGGTTCTGTCTGGACTCAATTAAACAGAAGCTGATCACCGAGTAAACCATATTCAGTCCATTGCAAATGCAGGAATTCCAAACTGTAGGCAGCACGGAATTCACAGTCATGATATAAGCATGATGATGGGGTTCTAATATCCAGCTGACAACAATAATGTTTTATTGTAGTTCGTCTGTTAAACTCCATGTGATAGCAGGTTTGTTCACCCAGAGAGACAGTAAGTAGAATTTATGTTATACTATAACCAGTGATTAGATCTATATAAGTGACTTTGTTTAAGTGCAAGCTGCTGAAAATTTCATATGCTTTGTGCATTGAGATTGCATTGAAACAATTCAAGAATATATCAAAACGGAAAAGGATGGTGTTTGCAGTGACTCGGATTCGAACCGAGGTTGTTGCGGCCACAACGCAGAGTACTAATCACTATACGATCACCGCTGTGCACTTGGCTCCACATACAGGACAGTTTCTGAAATACATAAGAGACTATGCACTATCAAATTACAGAAATTAACATGTCATCTGCTGCTGTTATGGATGTAGTTTCTCTTAACCAATAGCGCAGTATCGTTCATAACTTAACAAGTTGAACAATTGTGATGACTGGCTTTAATTGCAAAAAATATTATTTGAAAACTTGGGATCAATTATTATCCCATAGCTACTATAAGCAGCAGCAGCTTTACACAAATCATTTACACAATGGATCATTGAGAGAGGAGTGGCTTCGTGAATTCTGCTTTAATCGATTCTACCTCAACTTCCAACTTAAATGGATGGTGAGCTCAAGGCTTTCAGGATCTCGACGGCTTGGACTGTTAATTGATTCAGTTGAGAAGATCCAGAGTGTAACTAATGTTGCCGATCGCGAGTGTTCATGCAACTGATTATCTATGAGATAATCCTGGATGAATCTTTAGACGGTAACTGCAATAAAATTAGTTGAAAATGTCCTGGGCGAAGCCTTCCTGCAGTTCAGAGCAATTCCAAAGTATCATCCAATTTGTGTATCGAATAGCAAATTGAATAGTTCAGTTACAATTCCTAGAAAATTGGCACTGAAGCAAACAACAAGAAAAAAACCCCAACACTGAGTAGCTCACGACATTCTATGAAATGTAAGCAAATAAATGAAGAAGTATAGATTTATTCTGCATTAGTATCGTCCCTGGGTGGGTTTGAACCACCAACCTTTCAGTTTACAGCCGAACGCGCTAACCAATTGCGCCACAGAGACTTCTGTCTACACCATTCTGCTGGAAAGCACTCGACCTTGTCCTCACCCACAGACTGGACATCTGCGGCGTCAGCATCGTGAACGAGGCCATCTCGGACCATTTCCCCATCTCCTTCTCCTCTCACACCACTCTCTCTTCCACAAAGCCTTCAACTATGCTCAAATCTCCTGGTTTAAAACTCCATCAATATCTTGAAAAATCTGTTCGAAATATCATTATCTTGTTCATTTAAAAATATATAACTAATCAATCAGTCTGATTTCACATGCCGGTACACTTATTCGCTGTGTACGTCATCGTATTGATAAGGTTTATTTGTAACTAATGTGTGTTTATCATCGAAGGGAGTAGTGGATTTCATTATAAGGTAAGACCTGGCAAATTGATCCAGCTTTCTAAAATAAGCATAATTGTTTGATTTCATGCACGATGATGGATTTGACACTAATTCTAAGAAACAAATTAACTCGAGTGCTGCAAATTAACTTATAATTCAAAGTATCCAAAGCGACGGGACTGGGATTCGAACCCACGCGTGCAGCGCACAATGGATTAGCAGTCCATCGCATTAACCACTCGGCCAACCCGTCTCTCTGACGCATAGGTTTGCATGCCTTCAGTTTACATGCACTGTCGTGAGATTACCATTTAAACACAAAAGGTTACATGACATATGAACAACTTGAAGTTTAAATCTACTTTTGGAATTGCTAAAGAAGTAAAAATGAGTGATAGTATTAATAATCCTTGCATTTGATAAAACGCCTCAACACATCTTCGAGATACCTCAAGGCACTTCACAGATTATACCCTAAAGTGAATTTATTGTATAATATGGGCGGAGCTTTGATAGGCATCCAGAAATTTATTTCTATCTCCTGCACACGATCGTCGTTTAACCTTTGTAAGTAAAATGATTTTTTTTTAACATAAATGCATCCAAACGCAGAGTTGTCATTTATGGATGTGGTTAGATCAATTCTCTTAAAATCGATTCCAAAATGGGTAAATAATCGGGTAATTTTCATTGTCAACAAGCGCGATGATTATCACCCAAGAAACAAAAATGATGACAGAATTGGTCACTTCAATGCAGTTCTGTATATTAGAAATTATTGTGCACAATTGGCTGCCACGCTTTGCCCACAAATATACAGTTAATTCATTCAACAGTGTGATCTATGAAGCGTTTTGTTTTCATCTGGAAGACCTGAAAAGCGTGATATCAAGCAATGATTATTTTCATTACATTTGCATTCTAAGAACAGCAGAGTTCAACATGTAGAATTTTGTTTTCTCATACGAGCATAGAGATTTAGTCAAAATTCATACTCTTAGATTCTCTGCCCATCAGTGACCTTGTGAATCGGCAGGTGTGGAGATTTTATTTTGTAGGAAACCTAAGGAGGGTTCAGGTTATCTGAAAGTAAATTTGTTAGGACGCTGTCCTGCATTTCTCCTTAGCATATCATCAGGAATAGAAAATGGCAGTCCATTCCACTTCCACAGCCCGCGTTTCTGAAGTTCAAATCAGTTTGTGCGTTCTATAAATGATGCAATTTCCATGAGTGCTGCAAACCAACAGCAACAACAACTTTGATTTATATAGTGCTCTCACTCCACGCCGGACGGCGTCTCAGAGCGCTTCAGGTACACGTATCCTGGGATAGAGCAAGGGGCAGGGGGTAGAAAGGTGACCAAATGTGAAGTCGAAGATAAAGGTCTTGAGCTGGGACCTGAATTGGGGAAGAGAGGGGGCGAGGTCAAGTGAGTGAGGAAGGGAGTTCAAGAGCATTTGGGCGAATTGGCTGAAGGCACGGCCGCCAACGCTGGAGCAGAGGATTCGGAGGACACGCAGGAGGCCAGACCCGGTAGGGAGAAGGCAACGGGTACTGGGTTGTGGAGAGAGGAGGTCAGAGAGGTAGGGGGGCACAGAGGAGTGGAGGGTTTTCAAAAGAGGTGTGAGGATCTCGAAGTCGATCGTATCTGGGATATGGAGCCAGTAAAGTTTAGGCGTAATGGGGGAAGCGACGTTTGCTGCAAATACAAGTTGTAGATACGTTGTTTGTTCCAAACACTGCCGCCTTTCCTGTAAAATTCCAATCAAATTCTTTCAACTCCCATCGTTTTGAGTCTCGTACAATTATGTCCCTCCTTTAGGGGAAATCGATTTTATACAGTTTTATCATTTGAGACCATCACGTTAATATTTTTAAAATGTGCGGAAATGTTCAAAATTTTCGAATTAATTGGGAACCAGTTTTATTTGCCCCAACACCAGCGGGTAAGCATCCCGGCATTCTGGTAGTGTAATGACGGCTCCTGTTATCTTGCACCTCTTCATCGTCACCCAAAGTCGTTCGCAATGTCCACTTGATTGTGGATCTGACTGAATTCCTGTTCTTGTATCTTGCCGGGAATCGAATCCAGGTCTCTCTATTGGGCGACTGCTCTAAGCACTCAGCTATAGGATTCGATAACATAACATTATAGAATGCATCATAAATGTATGACCAACACAATACACCTGCATCTCAGACAACGATTATTAAAATAGTAAATGAGACAAAATATATTTTCAAAACCAACAGCATGTTACGTGAAAATAAATTGCAAACAAATCAGGAAACTCAAGATCGACAAAGAATATACAATAAAGTGCGCTCACTGAATATTTGTGGACGCAGATTGCTGCTATCTTGCTATACAGTGATTTGGACAGAAGGCACCTTCAATAAGGTATAAAATACTGGACAGTGGGAGGAAGTTGGTGTGCCAAATGCTGGACCTGGTGAAGGTGATGGCATCAAGCTTGAGCCCTGGACTTTGCAGTGTGAGTAATGAGTAATTAGCAGATAATGTATTTTCAATTGTTTATGTAACATTAGAGAATGTATTTCGAATTGAGATAAAACAATACCTGACAGCGGGATCCATAGAGTTGCATGAAATGTTTAACCGAATTTACATATTATAAACAGATATGTATTTCAGGATGCCGACAGAGAGTAAACCAAATTACCTCTAATTTAACGTGTAATCAGACAGTTTCCGGTGTGTTTATCATTATCCACGGAATAGCCAATGACTTAAACAGACTGCCAGAAACACGGTATAGGCCAGGAAATGAAACTGAAGTAAAAAGCAGTTTGATGCCATGAAAGGGGGTGTTGAGGTGTGTCAAAGCTATGAAGAGATCAGAGCAGATGCGCCTAAGGATATTGATAGAAAAAATTGACGAGTGTTCCAATTAATAAAATTAAATGTTTAAATTGGTGATGCAGTTTGGAACCTGGGATTCATAATTGCTGATCGTAGCAACATGTATTCACATTGCACTCATTACATAGGACACTGACTGATACTGGGGAAAAAATCCTGACTTTCTCCTCTATGATAAATTTTCTGTGAATTAAGATTCTTACAAGTCCCTGAGATTGACAGAGATCTACTTGGCTGGTGTGATATAACTGCTAGTCATTAGACAATGTAATGAACGCAATGGCGCTACAATTGCAATTTCACAATGCTCAGAGTTTCTTCTAGATTTGTATTCACTTGAACGTTGAACATAACTAGATGACCAATTAATATGTACAACATAACTGGAAATAGTACTTGAGATAATACTCATAGTTCAGTACATAACGTGATCCATGTGGCCGAATGCATAAGACATCTGATTTCAAAGAGTTTTAAACCAATCAGAAGATTACTGGTTCGATATGTCGTCTCTTAACAAGCATACAGAGCGATATACATTGCATGACGATTGTGTTAATAATTCGTGCTTGTTGTTGCAAGGACAAAAATTGCAACAAAGAAATTTTGGCCAGCTTTTTCGACGTTGAGCAGAGGTCTCAAAAAGGTTAACAGCAGTAGCATTTAAAGAACGTTGAATTTATGTTTTAATGAATAGGTGTTGTGGACTGAAGCAGTGGTCGATAGCGAATTAATTTTAAGAACCAACTGAACAACAGGGACCTTTCATGCGTAAAGTCTTTACTGAAATCGGTGAAGACAAAATAACGGTGAAGAAAAAGAAACAGGAATTGCACAATATATTTGCGTAACACTTATTCGTACAACACTTCACTAAAGACCAAACGATCCACTTCCAATCCAACTTTCTCATTACATGGAGTTCATTCACATCTTTGTCAGTAACAGAACCTGTACAATAGAAAATTTAAGGGCCCGCCCAGCTCAGTCGGTGATTAAATACTCGCAATCCGCGTCCACCACCCAACCATCGGCGGCCTGGCTTTCAGCCTCTCTGCTTCCAAACTATGGAACTGCATCCCGCATCCGCTCCGCCTGGCCTCTTGCCCTTCCTCCTTCAGGGCCGGTCTGAAGAACTTCCACTTCGAACGCGCCTTCGGCTGCCCCACCAACTCTTCCCCCTTTCCCACTCTCCTTGCACTTACCCCTAACCAGAACCTACCCCGCCACCACCCCCACCACCCCGCTCGGGTCCCGACCTGACTGCTCAGCGCTTCGGGACATCCTACCTACGTGAAAGGCGCTATAGAAGAGCAATTTTATTGTTGTTGTTAATCTCACGGTCGTTGTTTCGAGGCCCGTGTCGTTGCCTGTTTTGAAAATTGCACGTTTCAATGCATTCATTATTTAAAATTAACAGGAAAATTATTATCGTTTGCACACAAATCGACGTTCAATCTCTCTTTCGATTAAGGCAAACCGTTTATGAGATTGTGGAAAAAAAATAGGATAGATGGAAAACAATTTGAAGCATCAAATTCAGATCAATAACATTACAAATTTTGTATTCACTTGAAAATATATACAATATGTATTTCTGCGACTTGGTTAGATATCCATATTGCATACGTATATATTATATTTGTTTTAATTGTAAATATTTTATGTCATGTACATTCAATAAAGTATCATACACAGATATCTCGGAAATTCTGTATTACAGACTGTGAAGCACTTTGAGCCATCACAGTGATATGCTTGGATGTTGCATTGAAGTGTCCATAATCAAAGCAACAGAAATAGTGAAACAATCACGATGTTCTTTTGTTTTCCTGTGTTGTGGAATTTCTAATTTTAATGTAAATTATTAATTGAACAGAAGCTCTGCTGAATCTAAATAATTTGACCAATGACAGCGGATTTGTGCGTCCATGCAAACCAATGATTCCATTCTGGAATCAAAGTAAGCAGCGAATGCATCCAATGCTAACCACCAGGCACACTGGAAAAAAATGGCAGTGAATAATTTGCAGGTTTGACACATTTTCAGCCAATAAATCCAATTTAGTATTTTTGAATCTGGAACCAGAACTTCACGCAATATATTGGAACACTGCTGGGAAAAATTGGGTGCCGCGATTTCACCAACAAGGTACGCAGTCGATCGAATTTACAGTTCATTTGTTGAAGGGCTTGCAACCGTCTGGATAAAGCAATATGTCAAGTGGTGGGATTATTATATTTATTATCATTGTTATTTTAGAAATAGAAAAATATAATCATAACTTTTATGCAGAATGAGACAAAGAATATGTCAATTAAAAACGGTCACGTGTCCCGTCTAGAAAACAGCAGGAAGCTTGCCAGACATTTCCGTGAATATTTATTGCAAACAAAAATCAACCCCAAAGCTTGCTAATGAATTTACCTTCTGCACATATTTTTTTTCCTGCTGTTTGGTTTAAGAATGTCCTATGTAATTTGTTTATCCCTACACTGCTCTCCTCTTCCAAATTCACGACGACTAGCCACGGTCACTGGTCTGTTATTATCAGTATCCTGCAGAACGCTTCAGCAAGAACGTTGGGCTGAGGAGGAAGGTGACCAAGATCACAACAGAAGATTGAATTAATCATGTTATTCCATTACAAAACAGCTCCTCTGGGATCCAGCTCAATCCTCGTTCCTAAGGACATTGTGTTCAACTAACAGGAAGTAATACATGTGTGGTAGGTACGGGATACATGCCAGGAATTGTGGCTGCTGAGACTCACATCTCGTATAAATCAAACTGTATCTGAGCACTTCGTCTCCGTCACTCCTATTGTATTCACCATGAAGAGATATCACAGCGTTTCAGACAATGCGTATCAATCTGAAACAATATGCCAGATAATGTATATTTATTATCCTCTCCTGGCTATTATTGGTGTTCCTGGTATGTCTTCACAATATCAGTAAATGGAAAATCAATCCATTCAACATGTCGAAAAAGATACCTTGATTATATTCGAGTTTTTGTCATGGTTTTATATGACATATTATACTAGATTTTAAATTCATTCAATTTTCGTTGGGATTTCTGGTCATGCGTAACATGGTGAAATCTTAGATATTTGGTAAACTTCTTAAATACAAGTCAGAATTGATATACAAGTGGATTGTAAGCCAATAATATATATGTTGTACTCTGAACTATGAGTAACGTTACTTAATACAACAATTGTACAACTTGTTAGAATTTATTGTCCTTGGTTGGTTAATATTTTAAGTGAAATTTTCATAGAATTATAGAAATATACATCATAAAAGTTGTGCTGCCTTATAGCTCTTCGGCCTTATTGCTTAACCTGTCGAAACGTCTATACCAGTGATCAATACATCTATGTAGCTCCAGAGATAAATGGTACATAATGATGTGTGTAGATTGTTATGTTTTAGTTATTTGCTGGAGATTAATAATTTCATTAATCGGAACATTGGTGGGCATGAAAGAGAATGCGTTTCATTTTATTCGATCCAGTCTTAAATACTATCCAACTTTTCCTGCTTTTTTATTAATGTATCTTTATCAGAAAAGAACACGGAGAAATAAGAGAAGAATTAAATAAATACGTGAAAATGAATCTCAATTGAATACACGTGAAAAATCAAAGATCAGTACAACATATTGCAATTGTCTGATGCATGTTCTGTGGGAAAAAAAAGTTTGACTTTGGGGATTGCGCTGTCTGTGTATCAATGTAGCGAATTGTTGCTGCACTGCATTTCACTTCCATAGATCTCATCAATATATATATTTTTAAAAACATACTTTCAGACCCCAAGGCGGGCAATAACGATCACTGAATCAACATCAATACCAGTTGAAGTCAATCTCTGCTATAACACATTCGGTTGAAAGGAATAGTAACCGGCTATTATATTTCCACATGAGACGATAAATCAGGAATATCGGTCAATATTATTTTATCGATCATGTATCCAAGCAATGAGCGAAGATGTAGTTAGAAAGACGGAATTGTTCATCACAGCATAGAAAATGGGTTAATAAAAGATTTACAATATTTTGGTATTTTTTAAACTAACCGTACCTATGTGTTAATTTCAAACTTTTGAGAAAAACTGAAAGTAAATGACATGCATCTACTTCTTTCTATACAGTCAACATAATTGCGATTGTGATCCTTTCCCGGGGAAAATGTGGTCTCTCGAGATGCATCACTCGCTACCTGGTTTCCATGTCATCGGCCGATCTACTGGTTATTATCAGCGACGTAATATTTAATCGACTGAATGATGTTCATTACCCAGTTTGTTTCCTGGACCTGACACCTGTGTGCTCAATCGTAATTTGTCTGCTTTGTGTAGCCGCAGACTGCTCTGTGTGGCTCACAGTGGCCTTCACCTTTGATCGCTTTGTAGCCATTTGCTGTCAGAAGCTAAAAATTAAATACTGCTCTGAGAGAACAGCGGCTGTGGTGATAGGAACAGTTTGTTCTCTGAGCTGCTTCAGAAACATTCCCTGGTATTTTACTTATGAGCCTTGGGATATAATTAATAATTTACCATGGTTCTGTAAGATAAAGGAAAGTTTTTATGATTCAAAGGCGTGGGAAGTTTATTCCTGGTTTTTCATCTTGCTAACCCCTTGTGTTTCCTTCGATCTGATTTTGTTGTTCAACATTCTGATCATTCGACATATATTGGCAGCAAACACAGTCCGTAAGAGTCTGCTCGCCAACAACACTGAAATTAAGGATGATCCAGAGATTGGAAACAGGAGAAAATCCATCGTTATTCTGTTCGCTATATCCGGGAGTTTTATACTTTTATTGATGACGTACATTATATATTACTTATATGAACAAATAACAAAACAATTTTTGTATTCGGGCCACAATGATCCAGTTTATGTTCTGTATGAAATCGGATACATGAGTTCACTTCTCAGTTGCTGCACTAATACGTGCGTTTATGCTGTGACCCAGGCTAAGTTTAGAGAGGAATTGATAAAAATAGATAAATATCCCTTAAAATTGATATGCAAAATAGTTTAAGTGAATCGTTGAATTTGAATTGTTTTGTGGTACAGGCTGTGAAGCCCATAGTCAAACTCTGCTGCAATATGAGGCCAAGCTTTCCGCTCCCTATCATTTTGTGGATTGAGGTCAGAATTCTCTGACTCTTGTTAAAGTCCTGGTATGTGTCCACCTTCACCAATTAACAGGTGGAGCCTGTAACTCAGTCTGACAATGGTCGAAATCTTCACCAAACGATCCCCTCCCCACACTGTCCTCCCAAGATAAATGTGTGAGGTTTCAACCAATTCAGGGATGATTTCTACAATTCAATTCCTGGATCTCTGTCTTCAATTTCACTGATGATTTAAAATCTAATTTTGGCTTTGCTTTGTTACGGTGACAGGAAATTTACAACAAACACCGAAGTTAGCAGTCAGAGGCCACAGGAAATCATAGCTGATTTTTTTTATGGAAGCATTGAACTACTTTGATTCAGGCGTTCATACCAGCTAATTTAGTGCAGTCAAGCAGATCAAGTTGTACAGCTACCTTGTGCATGTGCATGTGCAGCAGGATAAAATGCTCTTGTCCATTCCCTCTCATTTATGGCGTCTAGATTCCAATATAACTTTGTATTTCAGTCTTTGTTTAATTGATAGTTGCAAAGGAGATATTATCGCTGTTCTAAGATAAGCAAACTAGAATTTGAATAGCTTCGCCATTTTGGTTAACAAATAACTTTAATCTGTTGATTATCCGTAAACACACCAAATACACAGCGTGAACGGTTTGCAAAACAAATGGACTTTTTGCTATTTAAAGTACAAGCATGTCGATGTGATGAAAATAAGAAGTAACTACTATATCTATTGATACTGTAAAGTCGGCTAAATGACAGGTGAACGCCCTGTATATTTCTAATTGACTACTTTTGTTGTGGAAGAGGCACGTCAATATTGCATCGCATTAAAACTGTGAAGAAATTCATACAGAGGTGTTTGATTTGATATCGAGTCCAGCATTACAAATAAAGTGAATATAGACGTATGATGCTATCCATATCCATATAATGATATAATCGTTGCTTTTGCTATAGCACTATTCACATCTTAGGACGTCCCAAAGCTCTTCACACAATATACTCTAAAGTGATTTGACTATATATTTGTGGGAGAATTGCGCGCAGCAGTGTCCCACACACAGTGGATAGAAATGACCAATTTTAGTGTCGTTTTTCTTTGGACGGATTATTATTAGGCGTATGGGGAATGGAAGCTTGCCCAAGATTTCGCCCTGACCTGCATGGATTCGAACACAGTTCTCCCCAGCTGGGTCTCCCGAGCTTGCAAGACAAGTGGTATAACCACTAAGCAACAGGAGCTCCGAAACCCTACCCTGTCAATCGGTCTTGTTAGAATACTTGAGCAGAACTGCTGATAATGAACAATCTCCTCAGCAAGTGAGTGTCCGGCAGATTATGTCGCTGCCTCCAAGATACGTTGCGAGCAGCCCAATGTTTGGTTATATACTTCATTAAGGTAACTCTAGTTTGTACATTAAATACATCGATATGTGACAGTCATGGGGTTGCATAGTGTATATCAGCAACCAGAGCTTCCTGTAAATCACAAAGGAAGCCAGGCCGGTGATCTCAGTTAGTTGGAGCGTTGAGCCAATAACGCCAAGGTCGAGGGTTCGATCCCTGTATTGGACATAATTTTAATTACTGCGCAATGAAAAGTCGCTCAGCCAAAATAAAAACAATAACCCTTGCTTTTATATAAATCCCGTGTTTCAGATGGTTCAAGCTGCTTCACAATACCCTTTTATACTAAACTGACTGGATAGTTTTTCGCCGAATAGCAATAGACAACTTTATAAAGTATTGCCTCCACAAACAGTCATGGATCAAGTCACCAAATTATTATGATTTATTTTAGTTTTAGTAGTTTCAACTATGATCCACAAATGTAATCCGCCAAACAAACAAGAACCGGGTCCGTGTCGCCAGTGGTAAACAATGAAAGGCAAAGCTTAACTCTGTCAAGCTCAATCAATGTTAGACGAAGTAATATTGATAATGCTATTCAAAAATAAAAACACTAACTTTGTATCCCCACGAAAATGCTAGAAATAAATCCTCTTTCGAAAATATCGCCACATTCTTTATTGGAGCAATTCAGTGAAAACAGAAATGTAAGTCAACATATATGTTACCAAAAAAAAACTTTACAAAAGCAATAATCGTTCGATTCGAGATTCCTTGTATTATTGTTTGTATTGATTAATTCATGGAACTATTTCGACAGCATTGTTATCGCAAAAATCATAGGAAACAGAAAATCCGATTAAACCATACTATGTATCTAAAGAGTGGTCACAACGAAATATATGGAGCTTGGTCCCGCAAACAGGCACGACAATTCATGCCAAACACTAGATAGTACTCTATTGGTGATAAAGTAAAGCACGAAACACACACTTCTTCCTGAAACTTTGAGTATTATGTGGCGTATAACATGCTATATCTTACTCATATAATCTTACCACCTTCAGAAAACATAACCATCACAGCTGTCGTTAGTGACCACAGCCACTTCTGTAAAATTAGGCAACCAAAAAGTCGTGACAAAATTACAATACAATATCTAATAATTCTTAAAGAAATTAAGATTTTATTTTATTCCTTCTTTATACAAGTGAGTTGTAATGTATTTTTTGGATAATCTGTACATGGAAGAGTGAATGCAGATTGTAACCTGAGAAAAAAAATTATAATACAGTACAGCGTTTATTTGATGTGGCGTTTACCGTGCTCTCAACCTACAGCAAAGTATATACTGTCAGATGAGTTGTTTGTTTGTTTGTTTGTTATGGAGAAATAACACTTGTGTTAAACTATCTTATTTACCGTAATGTTACGCGGCTTTGCACAAATTAATGACAATATGCATTAATTTGGTTACGAATATAGGGACTACAATTATCTCCCCGTCGGGGAATTGAACAACAACAACAAAATACATTTATAGAGCGCCTTTCACGTCGGAAGGACGTCCCAAGGCGCTGCACAGGAGGCGTATGACCCGAGCTGAGAAGGGAGTGTTTGGGAAGGGGTGCAACACGAAAGGGAGGTAGAAGAGTTCGGGGTGGAACAAAAGGCACGGTCGAAGAGGAAAGTCTTCAAACCGGCCTTGAAAGAGGAAAGGGAAGAAACGAAACGGAGGGATTGAGGGATGGCATTTCATAGGGTGGGAGCGGAGAAACTGAAGGCTCGGCATCCGATGGTGGGGCGGTTCGGGCTGGGGGCTTGGAGCAGGCCAAGTCCTGTTGAACGGAGCGTCCGGGTGGACGTGTAGGGGGAGAGTAGATTGGTTAGATAGCATGGGGCAAGGCCGTATAAGGCCTTGTAGGTGAGGACGAGGATCTTAAATTCGATCCTCTGGAGGATGTGGAGCCAGTGGAGACGGGCGAGGGTGGGGGTTATGTGGTCACGGAGGCGGGTGCGGGATAGTACACGAGCTGCAGAGTTTTGGATGGCCTGCAGCCTATGAATGGAGGAACTGGGGAGGCCGACTACGAGAGAATTTCCGTAATCCAGCCGTGAGGTGATGTATGCATGCACGAGTGTTTCGGCAGCGCGGGAGGTAAGACAGTTGCGGAGCCTGGCAATGTTGCGCAGATGGAAATAGGCGGTGCCGGTCAAGGCGCGGATGTGGGGGAGGAAGGAAAGTTTTTGATCGAACATGATGCCGAGGTTCCTGATTGGCTTTGTGAGGTGGAGAGTGCAGCCTTGGATGTTGAGGCTGGCAGCGCCCGATGTGCGGAGGCGCTGGCTTGAGCCAGTCAGGAGGGCCTCGGTCTTATTCACGTTCAATTGCAAAAAGTTGTCCCTCGTCCACGATTCGATGTCGGACAGACATGCTGTCAGAACATCGATCGTCTGGGGTTTAGCGATGAGGCAGAAAGGTACAACTGGGTGTCATCCGCATACATGTGGAAATTTACCCCATATCTGTGGATGACGTCGCCCAGGGGGAGCGTGTAAAGGGTGAAAAGGAGGGGACCGAGGACAGAGCCCTGAGGGACGCCGTGGGAAACTGTGCAGGGGTTTGAGGAAAGCAGTCCACAACAGCATCCCCACGAACAGAGTTGGCTTGAAACGCCCAATTTTTTGTGGTGATGTATTTCAGGATGTGGGCGACCCGTCGGAGGTGAAAGAAGGCGGTGATGGTGAGGTACCGGATGTGGGGCATAAAGCACCGTTGGGGGTCGCACCTGACACCAAGTTGGCGCACGGATTCGGAGAGTTTTAGTTGATAACCTTTGACGTCATCGTCAATCTCAAACGATGTAAAAGCTACATGTTGCCAACATGACATGCTTTGCATTCTCAAGTAGACAGTTGAGGACTGGATGAAATAAACGCAACAGCAACTGACAATGGCGATGTTGAAATCATTTACAATCGAACTGTCTCAAAAGCAATACTTTATTTAGCAAACTGGCATGTTAGCATCTTCTTGATCTCTTCTCTAAATTTGTTCTGAGTCAACATATAGATACAAGAGTTTGCACAGGAGCTCAGCAGCTGAAGCATGTATCCAATTTGTTGGACGATATAGGCAGGGCTAATGTCTGTCGTATTATAGTGGTAGTTTGCAAATGACCATTTTAAAGAATGTACAATACTTGTTATCCACAACAGTACAAAACTGCCAGAGATAGCGAAGAGCAAAATGATGGATTTTCTCCGTTTCTCTATCTCGGGATCATTCTGGTTATTCACACTGCTGTCTCCCCGGATTCTCCTGTGTGCTCTGCTGGCCACTAAAATGTGTCTGACAGTCAGAGCGTTGAAAAAGGTAATGAGAATGGATGCTGCTGCAGGATTGAACACAAGGAGCAACCATTCGTAATATTTCCAGTACAGTGAAGTGTGAAAATTGGGTTTTAGAATGCAGTACCTTGGTGTATTATCTATGACAAACGGGACGTGCACAAAATAAATTGGAATGCGTTGCACACAGCTGAGCACACACAGTATTGTAATAACCAAACTGGCAGTATTTACAGAGCAGTATCTGTGCTTTATTTTCCGGCAACAAATGGAGACATAGCGATCAATGGAGAAGGCGACTCTTAGCCAAATTGTACATCGAGTGGCGGAGGCCAGCAGAACGGATCGCAAGCTGCACACTGGGGTACAGGACAAGAATCTGAAGGGCATATACATGTTGTTGATGCGATTCAGTATTACATCGTTGATAATAACCATTAGATTTGACACGGCCATGGCCTCCATGTAGAGAGTCACGACTTTGGAGAGGCCAAATCTTCCTCGGGACAGGACTAGAATTGCCAGCACATTACCTAAACAAAAAGAGAAACAATGGTGTCAACATTTGTGCCAACAATACCATTGAGCTCTGATTAAAGAACACTGATAGCAATAACATAAGAGCGGATGAGTAAACGCTCCCGAATTAGTGGGTGATACATGTCAATCCATTAATTGATCTACCATGTGGTCTTGGACTCTTGTCCGAACCTAAAACATAACAGCCTCATTGCTGAGCAGGTTTGCGTCAAATCATTCGTATCATGTTCATGAATACAACTTGCCACGTCACGGTTGAATGCACGAAGCTGGTGACAATTCATCAGATATCCCCAGAGAGTAGAAAGTAAAAATCCATCCACATACACACATATATATATATATAGATATATATATATACATAAATATATACCTATATTGATTAATTGATAGCCTCTTTATAAAACAAATCTTTTACAAAATAAAACAAATAAAACAAATACGTAAAACAAATGAAACTATTCTATATCTATATACAAAAACATACATAAATATGTATCTATATTCATTAATTGATAGCCTCTCCATAAAACAAATCTTTTTTCCCCATGGTTGTTGTATATGTGTCGTTCAACACAGAGCTACCGGACTCCACAACTTTCAACAATAAGCCCAGATACAATGAGCATCACAGTGCTCGATGAGGAAACCTTCTATGATTCTCTGACCGTTTAGCTATTACATGTGACGGCTTAACACAGCACATATTCGTCTCCGTCCTGAAACTTTTAACGCATTTAAAGCATGATTGTCTGCATGTAACACAGCTCATGCATCAAAATGATCCTGAGTTTTTACAACGTAATCAGGGAAATATCGTAACTTCCAATCGATGGCGAGCAGGTCCACTGTAACACAACAACAATCATTGATATAGTGCTCTTCTGGCCGGCGGCTAACAGAATAGAGGCTGTGAAATATACTCAGGCATTTAATACACAATCCAAAAATATACAGACAATTCACTTTGCAGTATATCTTGTGAAGCGCTTTGAGATGTAATAATAGTAATCCTTGGGGTTATCATTTGATATCGTGTTTTAAAGTCTTGTAGTCTGTGTCTCAAATTGATTACAATTCCCCTTCTCCAATGCCTTCCTCGCCGGTCTCCCCTCGTCCACAATCCATAGAGTCCAGCTCATTCAGAACTCTGTCGCACACATTCTCACCTGCACCGAAATTCACTCTCCCATTACCACAGTCCTTGCCAGACTTTACTGTCTCCCTGTGCCGGAGAGGATCGACTTCAAGACGCACACCCTTTTCTTCAAATTACTTCACACCTATGCAAAACACTAACTCTCCAAATTCCTCCATCCTCAAACCAGCTCCAGTTTCCTTCATTCCATCGTGTCTGACCTTCTACATGTACCACGAATCCTCTGCTCCAACCTCTTTGACCGCGCATTCAGCCACCATGCCCGGAGGCTATGGAATGCACTTGCTCTCTACCTTCGCCTCGCCCCCTCTATTCTCAGCTTCAGATCCCAGCAGAAGTGTTTTCTCTTCGATCCCGTCTTTCGTCACGTATCTACCGCTGCCCATGAATCGGTCCCGGGATCTATTATTGTGAAGCGGTCTGAGACGTCGTCCGGCGTGGAGGGCACTTAGTGAATCGATGCTGTTTTTGTCGTCGTCGTTGTTGATTCACAGAATATACTTCAAAGTGAATTGACGGTATGTTTGTGGGCGAAATGCGGCACCAAGTAGCAAAGAGCAGTGTCCGCTCAAACAGTCCTGGATTCACATGACCGATCAATTATACTTGTTTTGGTCGGATTATTATCATCGTGTGGAGAAAGGAAACTTGCGCAAGGTTGCTCCCTGACCAGGCTAAATTGGAAAAACAGATCTCATGATTTCAAGACGAGTGCTCTAACCCATTGAGCTAAAATGACTCCACATCTAGAATACGTGAAAGGCTGTACATCAAGTGCAAAGATTATTATTATCATTGTTGAATGAGGAGACTTAATCCAGCGTTTTATGGGGGCTCTAAAACAGCTTAGGTTTACACAGTACACATGGGGTACTGTCCCGGATTGCTTCATAATGGAGGAGACTGACACCTAGCCACCGGGAGGTGAATGTAAACATGACCGAAAATGAATGTGTTCGGGTGGGAATTGAGTGAAGGGGCAAACCGTAGTGATTGAGTCAGAGACTTTCAGATCTGCTGAGTGTACTCGCCGCAAGCTGTGATCAACAGAATGGATGGATGGCACAGGGTATGTGAGCAGGAGGCTGGAGCCAGACGACCAGAGTTAAAGGGTGAAAGTGAATATTTCGCCGGGATCCAGGTTGAAACGAATGAGTTTCCACCACATCTCACATCCTGATTTTATGGTGCATCAGGTTCTCATTGATCTGAACTTTCGCCGCACCTCTATCGCAACCATTAGTTATGAAACGTTACCGCCTACTGCTTTCCTGCGATGTCCACCCGAGGTCAAATGCGCTCCATCAAAGTAATTTTGTTGTTGTCGTACTTTATTAACATTTCCGCACCAACTGTCCCCTCTGGATCAACCTACAATATGTCCACTCCCTCTGCAATAAAACAAGCACCATCCAATAAATTTTTGAGATGAGAACATGAACCTTTTCCTCCTGAAGAAAACCTGGGTCGCTACAGGTGCCACCTTTCCCCTCAAAGAAGCCACACCAGGCGACTACAGCTTCCATCATACCTCTCTACCGAATCGCCACGGTGGAAGTGCAGCTCCTAACGGCCTGGACCCTCTTGACCTATCACCCATCTCCTCTGCCATCGTTCCCTCCAATATACAACCTTCAAATGCATTTCTCAAAATTCACCTCATCTATCGCACCTACAAGCACTCCTCCAACTTACACCCCTCCCACTCTGCTCAGCAGACCTTGTACCTCCACTACCGATAACCTCATAATCTACCTCTGCTAAACACTTCGCCCTCCTTTTCTCCCTGAAACGCTGTCACCAAATACATCGTCGGAGACAAAATTAATTCCAATCAATTAACAATTGGGTTTTTACTTACTGCTTATATAAATATAGTTCGAGTGGTATAATGAAACTGGCCGAAATTTTCGCACTGCTTGGCGTCGAACCATGGATCTCTCTCGTACGAGCTGAGTGCTCTAACAACTTAGCAACTGGTTCTTCCAAATAAAACATGTTTCATGCAGTGCTGTACTCCAGCGGAAGACACCGCTGATCGGAACGAACCTTGAACAAATTTTCTAACTTACTTTGCCTCTGCTTACCAAGAAGGAAGTAGGAATTAGGTAGCTAGATGATCTTTGAGCGCTTAGCGATGCCACTTTGGTATGGTAGATTGTTGTATTAAACGTAATGGTTATTAGCATTCCACTTCATGTACATATTCACAATATAGTACAACATAAAATTTTGTTTTCTGAAACAAAGCTTTATATCTTATATTTGAACAAATCACTACTTCCTGGTTTCTCCGTCTCCAAAGGTAATTTACTCCATACGTTTACATTCGGTCACTGTAACACTGCTTTCACAGGTTAAATGTGAATTCGCCCCAGGCGTTTAATAGAAGGATGTTACCCCTGGTCTTACGTTTTTCGTCATTTTACCAACCGCTTTTACAGTTCGCCAAACTGAATCAGACCTTACTTCAAAATTTCCAACTAAGTAGATTATAGATCAATTGTATAATACTAATAATGCTTGCAACTGTTATAGCGCTTTTCACATCTTATCGATGTCCGAAAGCGCTACACCGAATATATTATCAAGTGAATTGTCTGTATATACTTTTGGGCGAATCACGGCAGCCAATAGAGCACAGCAGTGTCCCACAAACAGTCGTGGATTGAAATGACCAGTTCTATAATTGTGGTATTTTGGGGGCGGAGGGATTACTATTAGGCGTGTGGAGCAAGGAAACCTGTGCAAGGTTTCCGCGTGACCTGCCTGCATTCGAACACAGATCTCCCCATCTTGGTCTCCCCAGCTTGCAAAACAAGTGCCCTAACCACTGAGCCACCGGCGCTCCAAAAGTGGTAAGCAAGATGTTCTCGTCCTGCAACCACTCCGGCCATTGAAGCATGAGAGCAAAACAATGAAAGAGACAAAGGTGGAAGGAATCTGATGTGTGTATGTATTACCATGTACTCCAATAAGTGCGAGAATTGGATAGTAAATAGCTTCAACGTCAAACATTTCTGGTTTCCCCATGTTTAAGTGAGCAAATTGTGCCTATCGCTGTGAGTAACAAGCTCTCCGACAATCAGAAGGTACATGTACATGAATTACTATTTATAGCGAATATGCTTGGCTCTGGAGACAGCTAGTTAAATGATGTCATTGTCATTTTCATTAACCACGCTTGTTTGAACCCAGCATCTAAAATAGTATCAAAGAATAGCCTTCAGTTCAATGTAGCACCTTCTCACGTCAACATTACATCTTACAGTGCTTCATTCGCACACTGCGCTGTGAAATTTATATTCTATAAATTTCATGAGCGAACGGCGACAGAATATCCAACACAGGTGTCCCAAAAATAGTCGGCGATCGATTGATTGATTTATTATTACTATTTAGTAATACACCTTTCGTCCCTAATGCAATCAGACAATCGACTAACGAAAGCTTGCTACTTACTGTTAGCTAAACAAATGCGTGAATTGTAAGGAAACTTGATGGGGAATCAAACCCAATTATCTGGCTTGTGAGAAGAGTGCTCCAAATATAGAGCTGTAGGATTCAATAAATTATTTTGAGAAGCATACAAAACCTAAGTAACTTGTAGAACACGGGGATAACATGGAGATGCAGAAAGAAAGTACATGGTGGATGGATAGATAGAGATTTTGCAGAGTTTCGGTTTTCATTCACAATAAATGCGGCCAACATTGATGGAAAATTTAGCTCCATCCACTGCTGAAGGCCGGAGGCAGTCCAATCCATAGAAATATAGAATAACGTCAGCGCATGCAGGTATTTGGAAAGGAGTGTAATGAGGTGTATTTGGAAAGTGCAGAATGCCTCCTTGAGTTGGAAATCAGGCAAATTGAGGACATGGAGGGAAACACAGAAACGTATGCACAATAGTGGAGCCTCATTCCACCCTTTAATATTGCAAAGCTGATCTGTCACTCATCTATAATTTGCCACCCTCTCTAATATCCCTTAACAAAAACTCATACCTATTCACTAATAGATACACCGGGAATCTCCGGGAACACCCAGCAGGTCAGGTAGCATCTGTAAACAAAATAAGCCGAGTTAGTATTTCGGATACATGGCATTGCGTCAGAGTTGTTGCAGGTTGGGAGCGAGGGGCTTTTGAGGAATCAAATAGGTGATGGGTGTCAGGACACCGAAGGCAATGTGGACAATTGGGGAGAGCACAGAAGATGTTGGTTAGGGAGATGTTTGTGCTGTGAAAAAACAGCAAGTGGTGGGGTGGAGGTTCAGTGAGTTGTATCATAAATTGAGAGAACAACAGCTGAAAATGCAAAACGAAGATGGGGTAGAAATTGCAACAGATCAGGAAGACCAGCGAGAGAAAATCTGTTTCCCGAAACGGTTGATTTCACAATGCCCACAGACAGTGAGCCATTATGGTCTGAAATTGCTTAAGTCAATATTTGAGATGATAGGGCTGTAGATATCTATCCACTCGAGCGTTGAAGAAGTGAACAGCTTGAGCTCCTACAGCATTTTGCGGCAGAAGGTTCGAAATCTCTAATTACGTTGTGTGAGCGATATGTTTCTGTGTGTGTGGGGTGGGGGGGTAGGTTTTATGTATGTACGTGGGTGGGGAGGTACGTTTGTGGGGATTGGTTTGTGTGTGTTCGGAGGTGGGTATGTTTGTGTATCTGGGGGTGGGGGAGGGGTTATGATTGTGTCTGTAGTGGTGGGGGTTAGGTTTGTGTGTGAGTATGTTTGTGGTTGTAGGTTTGTGTGTGTGGAGGTGGGGGGTAGGCTTGTGTCGTTGTAGGTTTTTGTGTGGTGGTGGGTATGCTTGTGTGTGTGTGAAGGTAGGTTTGTGTGCGTGGGGGGCGGTGGTATGTATGAATGGGGGGTTAAGTTAGTTTTTGTGCGGAGGGCGTTGGGGTAGTTTTGTGTTTGTATGATTTGGCGGTGTAGGTATGCGCGTGTGGATGGTAGGTTTGTATCTGTGGCTGGGTCGTTCTTTGTTTGCGGAGTTGTAGGTTTGTATGTATGTGGTGGGTAGCTTTATGTTTGGGGGTAGGTTTGTATGGGTGTATTTGGATATATTTTTGTATGTGAGAGCAGGAGATTAGCGGGATTGTGTTGGTAGGTTTGTGTTTATGTGGGTGGGTAGTTTTTTGTGTATGGGGGTGTAGGTTTGTATGTGTGCGAAGGTGCTGATGCTTTGTGTGTGGGATGTGGAGTAGGATTGTGTGTGAGGAGGTAGTAGGTTTGTGTGTGTTTGGTGGGCGTTGTTTTTTGGGTGGGGGATAAGGTTGTGTGTGTGCATGAGACGTTTGTGTGTGTGGGAGGTAAATTTATGTTTAGAAGCATTAGAGGAGATATAATTGAAACATAGAAGATTATTAATGCGCTGGATAAACTAGACAATGCGGGACTATTTTTCCTGAAGAATCAATAACCAGGGCTCACAGTCTGAAAATTAAGGTTCAGGGTTTTAGAACATATTTGAGGAAATGTCTTCATTCAGAGGGAATTTAATTGATGGAATTTATGGAATACACTACGCCAGTGACTGTAAATGCTCAGTCGTTGAACATTCTAGGTAGCATGAATGAAAGAATAGATTATTTTCCAAAGGGGGAGAAGTTAGATGGTGTTAATTTTCAAAGGGAATTGGGTATCCTTGTACACCAGTCCCAAAAGGTTATTTTGCATCTGCAGCAAGCAACGGAGAAGGTAAAGGAACTGCTAGCGTTCATTTGAAAAATATTTAGAGTATAAGAGTAGGGACGTCTTTTTGCAACTGTAGACGGCTCTAGTGAGACTGCAACTAGAGTATGTGAACAGTTTTGGTCTCTCCATATTTAAAAAAGCGCATACTTTCATTAGAGGGCGTGTAGCGTAGATACACTAGGTTAGTTCCTGGGATAAGGGGACTGACCTTTGAGGATAGGTTGAATAAGCTAGGGCTGTATTCTGTAGAGTAGAGAAGAATTTGGGGGGATCTTATTGAAACATATAAGATACTTAAATGGCTGGATAAAGTGGACACTGAGGGACTGTTTCCACTGGCAGTAGAATCTATAACCAGGGGTCATAGTATTAAAATTAAGAGTCAGCATGTTAGAACAGAGTTGAGCAAACAATTCTTCACTCAGAGGGAAGTGACTTTATGGAAGTCACTACGCCAGAAGCCTGTAGATGTTCAGTACTTGAACATTGTCAAAGCTGAGGCTGGTAGATTTTTGAAAAGTAGATGGATTAGGGTATATGGGGATACGACAGTTAATCAGAATTACGTGAGAAGATCAGCTTATTGAATGTCGGAGCAGGTTCGAAGGGCCGAATGGCTTACTCCTGCTCCTAATTCTTAAGTTATAATTTCTTGTTATAGCCCTTTTCACATTTGCTAGGCGTCACAAAGCGCATCCCAAAACAAACATGTAAATTGATTTGACTGTATGTTTATTGGGAAAGCACAGCCACCAATTGCGCACAGCAGTGTCCCCACACACAGTCAAGTTCTGAATTGACCAATTTTATTGTTGTGTTTTTTTCTAAGGATAATTCTGAGGTGTGTGTTTGGAGTAAGGAAGCTTCCCAAGGTTTCGAATTGAATTGCCTGGATTCGAAACACAGGTCTGACGATGTAACCGCTGAGCTACCGCACTGCAAGATGCTATATCAAATGCACCGACTCATATTCTGTTGGGATACATGGCATTTAGCGCATGTTAGTAGTTTTGTTGGATGCTGCAATGCTTTTGCCTTCCTTCTAGTGACGATCAGCACAAACTATTTCGGAGTTCACCCTGAGATTTCCACAAATGCAAGTAAAGTAGGTCAAATCAGATGCATCAATGAAGAAATAACACTTGCTTTAATATCGACCATGTCTCCAATTATTTGGCTTGAACAGATTCGATTTCAAAAACGTTGCGAGCAGGTTTCGAAACTGCGCGAGAAAACCCCATTGGATTTCAAGTCCAACGCCTTAACAACTCCGCCATCGCAGCAGTTGTTACCGTTTCCATGGTGAAAGACTCTCTTTAAAATTATAATATGTTCTTACCCGGATAATGTGGGAAAGCTCTGAATGAAAGCATCTGTAATGGATTGCCTGAAAAGGGGTGGAAACCGATTCGATAACAACTTTGAAAGAGAGGTATTATTTAGATGGGGAGAACGGGTTTGCGAGTTCTTGGGGAGAGAGAAAGCTGGGAAATGGGATTAAATTGCTCCTTTTAATGAGCCGATACAGACTCCTGGTGCGAATGGCCTCCTTTAGTACCGTAAGATTCTATGATTCTGTGAGTCTATGATCTTTGGATCCTGTCTGATCTTGTTTGATTAGCACAGATACCCTGCTGAATTCCGATTTCAAATACACACCGTGTCAACTTTGTTCAGCCTCTTCCCGACGAACCGCCTCTCCAAGTAGGTCAGGATTCGCAGGATATATTGATTCACTTAATGAAGAATAACAACAGCGGTAGCAGGGTGTCTTATTTGTATCCCATTGAAAATCCAACACATCAATTTGAGAAGAGAAGGGAATATCTGCCTGGTTCATTGCCATTAGTTATTCATTGCGTTATCAGTGTACCTGATGCTGTTTGAGGGCTGTCACTGTAGGCATCTGAGTATAGTATTTACCGCAATGCAATCTTCACAACGGCCGGGAAAGTTAAGCAAGCATTGCAGGCCGGTCAAGAATAAGAAATGGCCCTATATTACTTCCAATTAATCAAACAAACTGAAAATTATTGATTGGAATATACAGTAAATAGGTCACTCGTAGACAATTTTCCACGTATGTGTGCGAGTCCAGGATATGTGCTGTGGAGTGGAGTTCTTAACGTGATAGACCAGAAAATACATTGAGATTCGTTAAGCGAACCGTTGTTTGGATCGATAATTATCTTGCCATGATATTATCTTCTGCCAATGTTTGTAGTGTGGTTACAATACAGTAATCCTGTGTTTGCATCAAAACTCACTTGATGAAGACAACTAATGGAGAAAAGGCCTTCAGCTTCATGAAATTCAAAATTAAAACACAAAAATGACTACCTTCATCGTTTTTGTAAGGGCATTTTATTTATATTTTGTATCAGTCGTGGTAACCTCGAAATACAGAGCAGAATTCATTTGCATCAACAATTCATGCTTGTGCTTTTTAAATGAGAAGTTTGCGGAATGTGATCAAAACCCAAACCTTTATTTGGAAAAAATCGGCAAAAAGTTCACCAACAACACGTTTGGGATAATAGTTTGCAATACAGTTAGACATTTAGAGATTACATGTCAGTAGATCACCATCAGCTTTACCAATCAGAAAGATCATTGTGACAATGATTTTGAGTAATTCTCACCATTGATTCGGTTGCCAATTTCATCAGTTATATTTGCAGATTATGTTAGTTATCTCGCTCTTCGTTTTGGCATTACGATTGGACTGGATGACATTAACCTTATATTGATGGCACTCTATCTGTGATTTGGGCATTCACTCAGAGGCAGTGGCTTCAAACCATGCAGACACGTGCACCAGGGCAAGGTTCCCAATGTTTCAAGATATATATTAGGTAGTTTCGTACTGTATGACAATGTTCAATGTATGACAGGTACGGTTTGAATGAAACAAACAAACCAAAACTTGATTTGCTTCCGGAACACATGAGCGTTTGAGTAAAGACATGTAGACTGATTTGAAGACAAATTGATCTAATTTTCCTCTCTATGATAATTAACTGCACACACATTTGCTGATTGACGGTGCAGCGGCAGCTTTACTTTGTGTGTCAACAACCAGCCCTTTGGCCGTCCTTCCTAAGTGATAGGCGTTAAGGCACGCAACATTTCTTGTGATTGATGTGGGAGCTTTATTCTGTGTCTATTGCTGACGAGAGAATGTGAACGGACAGTGATGCTGGAGATGTTCTCTGTCTTTCAAATGGACTTCGGGGAATTGCAAACGAATTAATTTAACAATTAGTATAAAAGGAAGTGTCACCGCTCTCTTAATCTCCTCTCTGAATTGAGTCTGGGTAACAGCGTAAATGCACGTGTTTGTACAAGAGCTTAAAAGCTGCAGAATGTAGCCAGTTACCTGAATGATGTTCCAAGGATCATTGTAGCCTGAGAAGCCACTTGATCCTGAAATTCTGCGGTATAAGAAAAATAAAACATATGTCATCCATAACAGTATAAAATTGCCTGATATCGCGAAGAGTAAAACAATGGCTTTCCTTCGGCTCTTCATCTCTGGATCAGTGTCTCTCTCACCTCTATTCCTGTCCCCATCACTGTGTCCCCGCAATCTCCTGCGGGCTCGACTGGCGACCATGATGCGCCTGACAGTCAGGGAGTTGAGCAGCAAAATCACAACGAATGGGACAATCGGGGTTAAAGTAAGGTCGAGGAGATCATACACTGTCCATGGGAAAAACGAGTAAAAGCTTGCTTTGGTAAAACAAAACCACGGTATACTGTTAAATATGTATTCTGGTTCATAGACAAAATACCAGGGAACGTTTTCCCCAATGAAGAACACACTCAGCCCCGCTATCACTGCAGCAGCGGTTTTTTCGGTGCAATATTTAGTTTTCAGCTGTTGGCAGCAGATGGCGACATATCGATCAAAGGTGAAAGCCATAGTTAGCCAGACAGAGATTGCCGATGCTGCACCACGCAGTACATCTAGCAGCGCGCATACATAAGTGATGTCCACGAAAGAATATGGGAAGTAGTAAGGCACAATGCGGTAGAAAATCACCATAAAAATTACCACCATCAGATCAGCCGCTGACATGGCCACCAGATAGTGAGAGACACATTTGGAGAGACCGCACCTCCCTCGAGACAGGATCACAATGGCCGCGAGATTAGCTACAGAGAGAGAGGGGGGGGGGAAATGACCAGTTATAATAATCCATTTCTACAGTTGATTTTGTGCTGATAAAGTATCTATTTTCTGCTGCGCTTTCTGTTCGGTAATATTCCCTTCTCTCACATGAAGTCACTGTTTTGCGGCATCAATGTGAGATGGAGAGAAGTCTGGCTCACTGCCCATCGCAATGTGGCACAGTCACACACGCGTACAGAGACAGAGAGAGATTCACAGACAGCGGGAGATGCACTGACATGAATAGACGGAAAAGGCGCAAGAAACAAATACGGAACACCCAGGACGAAGTAGAGAAAAGTAGATTCAGACAGAAATGCAGAAATATACTTTTTGTTTAAATCGGCAGAAAGATCTCTACCCATTCAGAGAGCGACAGTCACAGAGAAAGGGCGAATGGAAGATGCAGAGTTACAGCTATACACAGAGTTATCCACAGACACACTGAGAGGGGAGATATAACGAGACAGATAGATGTACTCAGACTGACAGATAGAGGGGTTTTCAAAGACAGAGGGAGAGAATCACTAATACAAAGAGAAATGCACAGAGATAGATTCACATAGATATATATGCACAGAGACAGAGAGAGCAACATATAACCCAAATACACGCACACAAACATACAGATGAAGTAGATAGATATGCAGACAGAAATAGATAAAATTACACACAAGGTGAGAAAAACTGACAGACAAGTAGACACAATTCCATACACAGGGAAAGGGAGTAAATATTTGAAGCAGACACCGATGTAGATCGATACAGAAATGGACAGAAACACACACAACTAGAGAATGAAACAGAGAGGGTGGGGAGGGACGCAGAGACAGTCAGAAGAACAGCCACACGTAGAGAAAGACACAAATACAATGAAATACAGAATGAGACAGGGAGATAGATATACTTCCTTTGTCTGGAGCGAGACACAAGTAAACAATTTTCACCATCATAGCAGTAAACAAACCCAACTAAGACTTCCATGAATCTAAATTTTATATGTAAATCCCAGAGATAGATTGTTGGAAAATAATGCAGAGAAAAGCTATCTCTACCTATGTCTGTTGATCTGTTTGTCCATGCGTAGCTCTCTCTCTCTCTCTCTGACCGGTGGTGTACATGTGCCTATTTCAATACAGAGCTGTATCTCTGTCTAATTGCAATTCTCACTCTCACTGCCTGTGTACGATGTGCTTTACTTGCATATTCTTATGGATGGTGATCGGATTCACCAAGCCTCCAGCTGAACAAACTTGCTTTATGTAAACAGAGATTTGTGGAGTAAAGAAACTTGCCTTATGTTTCCTATTACTTCATAATGAAACCCGGTCCTCCGGCTTGACAGTCCAGCACACTACTTCAGAGAGAAAATAGTAGGAGAGTAATACGCAGCGAAAGAGTGGGTAATACTGTCAGCGGAAAGATAGAGAGTCACACATACGAAGCAAAACAGGTACTCACAGTTACATATAGAGCGAGAGTTAGATACAGATAAAGAGATGAAGAGACAGCGAGATGTACACAGGGACAAACATTGATGTACAATGAGCGATAATCACAGAGTTTGGAACAGCAGAGGACACATGTCGTAGGATACTGGATCCTCTGCATCCTGGGGAGGGAGGAATTGGGAATGCCGACCAGAAGAGTATATGCATTGCCGATCCGGCATATAATGAAGGCATGAATGAGGCTTTCAGCGGCTTTGGGGTGGTGCGGTAGTGGCGGAGTCGGGCAATGTGGCTGAGATGAGGAAAGGAAGATTGTGTCATTGCTTTGATTTGATGGAGGCAAGACACTTGAGTGTCGAACAAGACACCAAGGTACCTGAGTGGTTTGATGAGGTCGAGTGATCAAAGATGGAGGTTGTTACTGCCAGCGCCGGATGCATCAAGGCGCTGGCGCGAGCCAATCAACAGTGAATGTATAGTTGGAGAATAACAGAGCTAGAAAGGGATGCCCTGCGACAGAGGTTGTGCTAACCACGGAGTGAGAGGGAGGGAAATAGATTCGGAAAGAGATAGACACAAAGAGGCACGATTACGTAGATATACAGAGAAAGAGAGAGAAAGATGCAAACCCACGAAGATAATAATAAACCTTGCATTTGATATAGCGCTTTTCACGTATTCCAGAAGTCTCAATGTGCTTCACAGAAAAGAGTGAGTATAAGTGAATTGACTGTCTATTTGTGAGCGAAACTGAGCAAACCAGTGTCATACAAGCAGTGATGGATTGAAATCACTAATTTTTATCAGGAATTATTAAAAGGCGTGTAGAATAAGCAAACCTGCCAAATATTTCGCCCTAACCTGCGAGGAATTGAACACAGATCTCTTGCTGGTAACTCGACTGCTCTAACCACTGAGCTACGGTAGAAGCGGACATACAGGAGATGGGGAAATACAAAGCATTGCAGCGACAGCGATAGACACACAGAGGCAAAGCTTGAGATACTGAGAGAGATGAAAGCAGATTGGGAAAGACACACACAACGCGCACTTTGGGAAAGAAAGATACGCACATATAAATGGATAGAAGGAGAGAGAGCCGCACACAGGCAGAAAGAGGGAGTTACAGACAGCGGAGGAAGAAAGTGCATGATACACGCAGACATATATTGCTACATGTACATGTGAGAGGTAAGCACACAAAAAGAAAAGGATACACAAAAACACACACACACACAGATAAATACCTACCAACAGAGAGAGCCACACACACAAGTGGAAAGCAACACACACATTCTTTAGATGCGTAGAGATAAAAATACAACATTATGTACATGGAAATATGTACACGCTGACGCAGAATAAGGGACATAAAGAGCGAGAGAGAAAGAGAGGCAGATACATACTCTGAGACAGTCAGAGTGCTACACACAGTGTGAGATAGGGGGATAACGGGATAGCAAGAGATAAGCAGTGAAATTGAGAGAAAGGGATGGAGATATACATAAACAAGATTGGTAAAAACAACATCTTATATATCTGTAGCGCCTTTCGCACCGGGTAGCTAATAAAGAGAGAGTCAAGTACAGAAACAGATACAGGCACACGGCGAGAAAGCGTAAGAGAGAAAGCGAGCATCAGGTATAGAAACTCAAACAGGCATAAACTCAGCCACACAGGGAGAAAAAGTAAGACAAGTGAGTAGGGTGGAGAAACAAATGCATTCAGATAGGTTCAGAATCATACACAGACAGATAGAGCCGGAGAGACACCGAGACACAAAGAGACAGAGAGAGCACAAACATGCATAAAAAGAATCCTGGTATTTTGAAATAATACTCTTCGAGTCTTGTAGTCGTCTCAGGCGCTCGATCGAATCTACACTAACGTGAATTGACTGTATATTTGTGCACGAAATACAGCAGCCAATTCCGCATAAAATTGTTATCCATTGTCGTGATTAAAGTATTATTTTTCTTTCTTTGGGGATGTTTATCAGGTGTATGACTTAAGGAACTTTGTAAGGATGCTTTCACACTGCCAGGAAATGAACTTCCGTCTATCGCTTCAACAAATTATTTCGTTATTACTTTACCAATCAAACAAACAATCAAAATTTCAGTTTATCTAGCGTCTTTCACGTCGACAGTACGTCCAAGGCGCTCTATAGTTACGTGGGGACAAGGGCAGGGCGACGCAGGATGAAGAAGAGTAGGCAAATTGACTGTATATTTCTGGGGTAAAAGCGGAAGCCAAATTGCGCACAGCACTGTCCGACAAACAGTCATGGCAGCGGGATTAGGGACGAAATGGGGGAAAGATGGCAAGGGGGCGAGGGGGAGTCACGGTAGGGGGAAGGAAAGCAGGAAAGCCGACTGTGCACCTGTGGGCAAAACACGGCAACCAAATTGTGCACAGCAGTGTCCCACAAACAGTCACAGAAATGGGGACAAGGCAGAAAGGGGGAAAAGAGGGTAAAGGGGAAGAGGAAGGGCAAGGTGGCAGAGGGAGAGCAAGGTGGCGTGTGGTAAAGTCACAGAGGAAGAGCAGGAAGCAACGGGGTAATGAGGGAGGCTAAATAGGGAGAAAACCCACAATTGCCTGATTCAGACTGACAGTAGTAAACTGGGTCGAGCTGCAAGCGTTATTGCATCTCAATATAGAAATTAAATTTGGTAAAACACTTGCCGGGAACACCAAACGCAGCGAGAATCGGGTAGTAAATGTCTTCTACCCTATCAATAATCGGAGTTGTCATCGTCAAATTGGGAAGTGTTACGTCTTCACTTGGCAGAGGCAGCAGCTGACGACTGAAAGATGATATTGGAAAGTCTCAAACGGATTCTTATATAAATCAACAAGGAGCGTTTTGTTGAGCAATTTAACCACGGAATCGTGGATGATTTTGAGCCGTGTGCAGAACAATAACTCACCCTGTGTTATGTCATTTACCTCAAGGATTTTTTTTTTTTTTGGGGGGGGCAGCCCATTGTTTCATTAATGCTGAATCCCATGCCTGTCGTATCCCATGCCTATGAAACCCTTGTAGCTCAGTGGTTAGCGCACCCGCCTTACAAGCGTGAGACATGTGTTCGAATCCAGGCAAGTTAGTGTGAAAGCTTGGGCATGTTTCCTTGCTCCACATGGATAAGAACAATCCCTCCCCCCAGAAAAAAATTAAATTGGTCTTGTCAATGCACGACTGCATGTGAGGGGGGGGAACGCTGCTATTCGCAATTGGCTGCCGCGTTTTGCCAACAAATATACAGTCAATTCACTTTACGGTTTATTCTGTGAGGCTCTTTGAGACGTTGATAAGATGCGGAAAGCGCTATCTAAAAAGCAAGGATTATTATTTTGATTATCTCCAGTTACCTACTTGAATCCCCAGTGTGTAGATTAAGGCAATGTCGCTCCATAGCGTTAGATCCCAGCTAATTACTGAGAGTGTGATGAGGGCCATTGGAGGAACCAAGGTTTTTTGACCCCAGTTTGCGTCCTGAGGTTCCTGTTGAAATATAACCAGCTAAAGATGAAATGCTTCTCGCAGCGAATAATAATCCCTACATTTCCAATAAGACATACTTACGTTCCACACATCTGGATACGAAT
Source organism: Hydrolagus colliei (assembly GCA_035084275.1). Taxonomy (NCBI): domain Eukaryota; kingdom Metazoa; phylum Chordata; class Chondrichthyes; order Chimaeriformes; family Chimaeridae; genus Hydrolagus; species Hydrolagus colliei. The sequence goes on along the minus strand of JAYJKW010000483.1, from coordinate 644,506 downwards.
TGCGGTATCAGGTACAAAGTTGTTAATCTGGTTGAGTGGTAGCACTCTCGCCTCTGAATTAGACGGTGATGGGTTCAACAAGTACAACAGAAACAACTTAGATTTTATAATTTCCTCCAGGGCTGTACGGTATCGCAGACCGTTTCATAGTAACGCTAGCCAGGGGCAGTTGGGAGAAAGGTGACCAAAGTCAAAATCAAAGAGAAAGGTCTTCAGCTGGGACCTGAAACTGGTAAGTGAGTGAGAAACAGGGAGGGTGACAGTGGGAGGGAGAGAGGGGCAGGGTGTGAGGGAGAGCGGTACAGAGGAACGGAGGGAGAGGGAGGAAGACGGGACGAGGCGAAGTGAGTGAAGGGGAGAGAGAATGAAAGGGGACAGAGGAAGGGGATCAGAGAGTGGAAGGGAGAAAGCGTGTAGAGAGGGGACGAAGCGAGGCTTGTGAAACGCTCTGAGTCGCTGTCCAGCGTGGAGGGACCTATCTAAATCCAAGCTGTAGTTGTTGAGGCGAAGGCAGTGAGTGACGCAGAGAGAGAGAGAGAGAGGAGAAAGGGGGAGGAAATAAAGAGAGTGTGAGAGGCGAAGTGGGTGAGGTAGAGAGTTCCAGAGCCTTCAGTGCCTGAAGGTATGGTCCGCTAATGGTGGAGCCAGGGATTGGGTGATGAGGAGGAGGCCAGACCTGGCCAGACGAGATGTGTTTGTTTGAATGATACTTTTAACTGAGTTTCCGTCTGTCTGTTCAGTTGGCTATTAAAATATTCAATGGTATTATTTGAAAAGAGCTGGATTATCTCTGAGTCCTGGCAGCAATGCCGCAGATGGTGTAAATCATCATGTTGTGGCTGTTTCGCGGACAAGGCTGTGCATAATCCTGTGTTTCACCATAAAATAGACAGGCTCCACTTCACAATAACAATAACAACAACAAAATTACATTGGTAGAGCGCCGTTCCCGTCAGGAGGACGTCACAAAGTGCTTACATATTACAGATTATACTGTGAAAGTTTTTGAAACTGGTGACTTGATACAGAAACAATTCAATTCCAAGGAAGCCTCACAGTGAGTAAGAAATATTAACGTGAAATGCCTAAATCAACTAACAGAACATTCTTGCCCACAGCGGCACAAATCGCTTCCATGGTTCCAACCACTGGAGGTACAGAGCTTCAGCAACAACCTCTGTCTCTTAGCAGCAGATCAACCCTACTTATTCCAAGTCGTTGCTATACAGACATAGGTCCACATACACCTTTCCATATTATACTTTCCAGCCGCTATCTAATGAATATCGGTCTTCTTCGTGGTGGGAGCACCTTTGCAGGACCATGTATGAAATGCTAGGGTTCAATTTCAATGCCACAAATCAGGAAATCATGTTCGTATTGTTTTATGCCACGATAAACAGACATGACCTCTAAGATGCTGAATAAATACCAGTGTAGGACGCAACACAACATTTCTGCAACCATTTCCTTCTTTTGCCATGAAACCACCTCAATGCTTGTCCAAATGTTTGCAAACGAGTTGGAGAAGGTCTTCCTGCGCATTGCTCGGAACTCAAATTTACAAGACAGTAATGGTTCCACACGGATGTAATACAAAGCACCAAATCTCAGATTTACATTTCCCCCTCCATGTAGAATAGCCTCTCATGGCCCTTAACAGTGGAGTATTCTGATGTAATGCATTTATCCATTAGCAATCTGTCAATTTCTTTCTGGAATACGTTCAAAGAATGAAAACATCATTTGAGCTCTCTCATACAGTTGCAAACAACACACTGGGCAATTAATTAATTGCTTATTTCACTATTTAATTTACTTGGTAATGTACAAACGTATAACAATAATGAATAGCATTTCTACGGAGTTCATACATTGAAGCCTTGCATTACATGTGGAATTATGAATTGATCGATTCTAAGCATTATTATTAATAAAGAAAATAGGGAAATCCATAAGTTTACTACTCTCTGAGTGAAGAAGTATTTTGGCAACTCGCTGCAAAAGGGCTGCCCACTAATTTGAAGACTGTGATGACCCCTGGTTATAATTTCTCCAAACAGGGGAAACATTCTGCCATAGCCTACTCTGTCTTGCCCCTTAATAATCTTAAAGGATACGATAAGATCCCATCATGTTCGTCGATATTCTAGGGAATATAGTCCTTTGCTCATCATATATTCATAGCTGAACCCCCTCATTTCATGAACCAACCATGTGGTGCACCCCTCTAAGGTGAGTATTTCCTGACTTAAATTCCTGACCAAACCTGCACACAATATTCTAGGTGCGGTCTCACGAAAGCCCTTTCCAGTTCCAGCACGACTTCGCAACTCTTATATTCCAGCGCTATTGTAATGAATGCCAACATGTCTTTTGCACAAAACACACGCATCAGTAATCCTCTATGCATTAGGAAAACAATTTATCTTTGCTATTCGATCAAGGCAATGCACGGCCTTGCTTCCGCCTTTCTCTCCGATCTGCTGTATACCTATTAGCCTGCTCATCTCCTCTGTTCAGTGGGTTCTGGGCTGCTTCAGTTTCCCCACCCAAACCGCCCTGTCATCGATGGCTGGGCTTTCAGTCTCTCTGCCCCCACACTTTGGAACTCCATGCTGCAATCCCTTCGCATCGCATCATCTCTTTCTTCCTTCAAGGCCGGTCTGAAGTCCACCCTTCCTCGACCGTGCCTGTGCCCCCTTACTCACTTTCCCCAATTCTCATACTCTGCTTTCCGCTAACCCACCATCCCCTGTTCGGGTCCCGATCTAACAGTTCAGCGCCGTGTGACGTCTTCCCGAAGTGAAAGTCGCTCTATCAATGGATTGTTAGTTATCAATGTTTATCATTGGTTGGACCACGCGCCTGCGAAGTATGAGATCTGTGTTCGCATCCAAGTAGGTGAGGTCGAAACCTTGGGCAACTTTCCTTACTTCATACATTGAAGGCTGATAACAATCCGTCCAAGAACTAAACAAAAAAATGAAAAAAAAGTTTCCATTTCAATTCACGGCTGTGCGTGGTACGCTGCTGTGCGCAACTGGCTGCCGCTTTTCGCTTTCCCATAGATATACAGTCAATTCACTTCACAGTATATTCTGTGAATCGCTTGGAGATGTCAATCAATTGAGAACAGCGCAATAACAAATTTAAGTATTATTAGCAATATTATTTCTGTAGTTAAACGGAGGCACGTGTGAAGAGTAAGAGAACTTTCACAACTTGTCGCCCTGCCGGGAATCAAACCCTGCTCTCCCGCTTTGCCAGATTCCTGGAGACCAAATTGCACCAGAGCAAACCATTTTAAATTGTGCATTACTCTGAATTATGTAAACGTTCTTTTGCTTAATCTGAGTGTGGGGATAGGATTGAGTGTGCAGTGGTATGTGGGGGGTGGGGGAGTGGGATTGATTGGAGTGGTGGCTTTAGGTTTGTGTGCGTGGAGGGGTTAGATTTGTGTGGGTGAGGCGGGCGTTCTGGTAGGTTTGTGTGCTTGGAGGGGATAGGTTTGCGTCTGAAATGGGGTAGGTTTGTGTATGTGTGTGTGGGGGGGTGGTGGTAGTTTCTGTGTAGGAGTGGTAGATTTGTGTGTTTGTTGGGTTAGGTTTGTGTGGGTGTGGCTGGGTATTTTTTTGTATGTCGAGGGTTAGCTTTGTGTGTGGGAGGGGTTAGGGTTGTGTGGGGGCATCGGCTTTAGTGTATGTGGGGTTACGATTGTGTTTTTGGTGCTGGTAGTTTTGTGTGTTTGTGACGGGTAGGTTTGTGAGTGGGAGTTTGTAGGTTTCTGTATGTGGCCCTGCTTGTCTGTGTGGGAGGGGGAAGGGTGGTATGTTTTCCTGTATGGGGATTAGGTTTGTGTATATGGGAGGGTGGGTTTGTGTATGTGGGTGGAGAGAAAGGTTTGCGAGAGTGGGGGTGTAGGTTTGTATGCGGAGGGCGAGAGGGTGGGTTTGTGTGTGTGCCTGCGTAGACTTTTGTGTGTGGTGGTGTAGTTTTGTATTGTGTATGGGGGTCAGGTTTGTTTCTGGGTGGTTGGGGGTATAGCTGTGTGTGTGGGAACGGTACGATTGCGTGTTTTTTGACGGTTACTTTTTTGTGTATATGCGTGGGTGATTGTAGTGTTGCATTTGTGGTGGGGAGTAGGTTTATGTGTATGGTGGGGAGGTTAGGTTTGTGTGTGTGGTGGGGGTTAGGATTGTATGTGGGAGGGTATGTGTGCATTTGTGTGTGTTAGGTTTGTTTGTGGGAGGGAGGGGAACCTTTTTGTTCAGAAGAATTACGGGAGATCTCATTTCAACATGTAAGATTCTTAGCGTGCTGGATAAAGTAGAAAATGAGAGACTGTTTCCGCTGGTAGGAGAACGTTTAACCAGGGTTCAGTCTCAACATTTAGGGTCAGCCTTTTAAAACAGAGTTGAGGAAACATGTCTTCACTCAGAGGGTATTCAACTCATGGAATTTATGGAAATCATTACCCCCAAATGTCTTTAGATGCTCAGTCCTTGGTCAATGTCAAGGCTGCGAGTGATAGATTTTTTTAAAATAGAGGGATGAAGGGATATGTGGATCGGGCAGGTAATTGGAGTTGGACAGAAGATCAGCCATGATCTTATTAAATGGCGTGGCAGGCTCGAAGTGCCAAATGGCCTACTCCTGCTCCTATTTCTTGTATTATTATGCTATGATGTTGTTGATATAGGGCTTTTCACATTTTCCAGGCGTCACAAAGCTTCATCAAATCAACTGTAAAATGAATACACTGTGTATTCGTGAGCGATGCGCAGCCGCCAATCACGCACAGCAGTGTCCCCACAAACAGTCATGTATTGAAATGACCGATTTTATTATTGTGTTTTGTTTTGGAAGGAATATTATTAGGCATGTGTGCGGAGCAAGGAATCTTGCCTAAAGGTTCGCCGTGATCTGCCTGGATTCGAAACGCAGGTCTCACGATTGTAAGGCGAGTGCTCTACCGACTGAGATACAGGACTCCAAGATTCTGTATCAAATGCATCGATTCATATTCTGTTGGAATACATGGCAATTGGAGCGTATTAATAGTGTTGTTTGATGCCGCAATGTGTTACCATTCCTTCTAGTAACGATCAGCACAAACTATATATGAGTTCACCTTGATATTCCTACAATTGTAAGTGAAAACAGGTCAAATCAGACGCATCAATGAAGAAATAACAGAATTTTTTTTCACATCGACCACGACTCCAATTGTATGGCTGTAACAGATTCCATTTCAAAAACCCTGCGAGCAGGTTTCGTAAAACTCCATTGGATTTCAAGTCCAACGCCTTAACGACTCCGCCATCGCAACAATGGTTGCCGTTTCCGTGCTCAAAGACTCTATTTAAAATGATAATATTTGCTTACTCTGATAAGTTGGGAAAGCTCTGAATGAAAGCAACGGGAATGCATTGCCTGAAATGGTGCTTGGGGCAGATTCGATAGCAACTTTGAAAAGAGATGTTAGACCTTCATTTGTGGAGGCCGTGTTTGCGAGATTATGGGGAGAGAGAACGGTGGGCAATGGGATTACATTGTTATTTTTGAAGAGCCGGCACAGGCTCGATGGTCCAAATGACCTCCTTTTGTACCATAAGATACTATAACTCTATGAGTCTATGATCTTTGGATCTTGTCTGATCTTGTCTGATTTGCACAGATACCTTGCTGTGGTCTGATTTCAAATACACACAATATCATTTTTCGTCAGCCTCTTTTAGACAACGCACTTCCTCAACAAGGTCAACCTTCACTGATATATTGAATCAATTTAGGAAGGATAACAACAACAGTAGCAGGGGACTTGTTGGTATCCCTTTGGAAATCCCACAAAACAATTTGAGAAGAGAAGCGAGATTCTGCCTGTGTCCTTGCCAATAATTCTTTCTTGAGATATCAGAGTATTTGATGGCTGTTTGCGGGCTGTCACTGTGGACATCTGAGTGCAGTGTTTACCACAAAGCAATCTCCACAACGGCCGGGAAATTTGAGTAAGCATTACAGGCCGGTCAAGAATAAGCAATGGCCCTATAATAATTCCAATTAATCAAACACACAAAAAAAATATTGCTTGGCATATATAGTAAAATGATTACTCGTGGACAATTTTCCACGTATGTTTGCGAGTCCAGGATATCAGCTGTGCTGTGGCGTTGTTAACGTGATGTACCAGAAAATACATTGAGAATCGTTGTTTGGATTGAAAACCATCTTGTTGTGATTTTACAATCTGCCAAATTTTGTAATTAGGTTACAATACAATAATCATGCGTTTGCCTCAAAACGCATTTCGTGAAGAAATGTTTTGGAGATAAGGCATTCAGGTTCAAAAAATTCTAAATTAAAACACAAAGTGATTACCTTCATCATATTTATAACGAAATTTTATTTAGATGTTGATCAGTTGTGGAAACCTTGAAATACAGAGCAGAATTGATTTCCATAAAAAATTGACGCTTCTACTTTTAAAACAAGAACTTTGTGGAATGTGACCAAAACACAAACTTTTACTTGGATCAACTCGGCAAAAAGTTTACTTACAAAACATTTGGGAAAATAGTTTGAAATGCAGCTAGACATTTCGGGGATACTTATCCGTAGATCACCATCAGTTTTACCTATCAGAAAGTATCACTGTGACAATAATTCTGAGTAATGCTCACCATTTTTTCTGTTGCCAATTTCAGCAGGTTTATTTGCAGATGTATGTTCGTTATGGCTGGCTCTTTGGTCTGAGGTTACAATTACACTGGCTGACATTTACATTATATTGATGCTTTCTGTGATTTCAGCATTCACTCAGATGTAATGGTTTGAAATCACGCAAATATTTGCACCCGGGCTAGGTTCCCAATGGGGCTAGGTTCCCAATGTTTCTAGATATATGCCAGGTGGATTGGTACTGTTTCCATTGTTCAATGTATGACAGGTACCGTTTGAATGAAACTGAAAGAAAATAGAGTTGATTTGCTTCAGGAACACCCGAGCGTTTGTGTAAAGACATGTAGACTTGTTTGAAGACAAAGAAAAGTCATATAATTGTCATCGCTACAATCGTTAACTGCGCAAACAAATATGCTGATTGACAGTGCAGCGGGAGCTTTAACATTGGTGTCAAAACCCAGGAATTTGGACGTCCTTCCTGAATAATAGGAGCTAAACGCACAACATTTATTGTTATTGTTGAGGGAAATTTATTCTGTATCTATTACTCACGTAGGAACGGACAGTCAAGCTGGAGCTGTTCTCTCTTTCAAATGGACTTTCGTGTATTGCTAATGGAGTAATTTAAGAATTAGTATAAAAGGAAATGTCACCGCTCTCTTCATCTCCTCTCTGAATTGAGTCTGGGTAACAGCGTAAATACATGTGTTTGTACAGGAGCTCAAAAGCTGCAACATGAAGCCAGTATTGTAAATAATGTACCAAGGATCATTGTAGCCTGAGAAATAAATTTTCTCTGAAATTCTCCAGTATAAGAAAAATAAAACATATGTCATCCATAACAGTATAAAATTACCTGATATCGCAAATAGTAAAACAATGGCTTTCCTTCGGTTCTTCATCTCTGGATCAGCGTCTCTCTCACCTCTTTTCCTGTCCCCATCACTGTGTCCGCGCAATCTCCTGCGGGCTCGACTGGCCACTAGGATATGCCTGACAGTCAGGGCGTTGAGCAGCAAAATCACAACGAATGGGAGAATCGGGGTTAAAATAAGGTCGAGGAGGTGATATACTGCCCATGGGAGAGACGAGTAAAAGCTTGCGTTAGTAGCACATCCCCACGGTCTATTGTTATATATGTACCGTGGTCCATAGAAAAAGTAGGAGGGAATTCTCTCCCCAATGAAGAACACACTCAGTCCCGCTATCGCTGCAGCAGCTGTTTTTTCGGTGCAATATTTAGTTTTCAGTTGTTGGCAGCAGATGGCGACATATCGATCAAAGGTGAAAGCCACAGTTAGCCAGACAGAGATTCTAGTTGCTGCACCACGCAGTACAGATAGCAGCCGACAAACAGGAGTGATGTGCACGAACGAATATGGGAAGTAATAACTAACAATACGGAAGAAAATCACGGTAAAAATTACCACCATCAAATCAGTCACTGACATGGCCACCAGATAGTGAGAGACACATTTGGAGAGACCGCACCTCCCACGGGAAAGGATCACAATGGCCGCGAGGTTAGCTACAGAGAGAGAGGAAAATGACCAGTTATAATAATCCATTTCTACAGTTGATTTTTCGCTGATAAACTATATATTTTGTGCTGGACTTTCTGTTGGGGAACATTTGCTTCTCTCACATGAAGTCAGATTCAAAGCGAGATGGAGAAAAGTCTGCTCGTTGCCCATCACCAAGTAGCACAATCACACACACATACAGAGACAGACAGTGATCCACAGACAGAGGGAAATGTACTGACATGCTGAGAGGGAAAAGCAGCAACAAAGAAAGAAGGGACACACAGGACGATGTAGAGAAAAACAGATTCATTCAGAGAGGCACAAATACATTTTTTTTGTAATCGGCAGAAAGAACTATACCCGTTCAGAGAGACCGTCACAGACATAGAGGGAATGGAAGATGCAGAGGTACAATTGCACGGAGAGTTCTGCACAGACATACAATGAGACAGATAGATGGTTCTCAAGCAGACAGATAGAGGGTTCCTCACAGACAGAGGGAAAGAATCACTGATTCAAAGAGAAATCAGCAGAGACAGATAAACAGATATATAAGCACACAGGCTGAGAGGGAGACATACCATCCAAATATACACACATACAGACAGAGAGAGTTAAAATTAAACACAAAGTGGGAAAGACGCACAGATAAATATTTGAAATAAAGAGAGAAGTATATCCATACATAGACATGCACACACTCAGGCAGAGAATGAAGCAGAGAGACGGGGGGTGGGGGGGCACTCACAGACAGAAGAACAGCCACATGTAGAGAGGCAGAGAGAGACATAAGTCCACAGATGTACAGAAAGAGACATGGAGATATACGGATTGTGGGGTCAGCCTGGTGCAAGACACATGCACAACATTTTCAACTGCACAGCAGCAAACAAACACAACTAAGACTCCCATGCATCTCAATTATACATGAAAATCCCAGAGAGAGATTGTTGGTAAATAGCGCAGAGAATAACTTTCCCTACCTATGTCTATTGATCTATTTGTCCATTCGTGGCTCTCTCGCTCTCTCTCTCACTGCATCTCTCCCTCTCCCTGTCTGTGTGAAATTTGCTTTGTTTGCTTATTCTTATAGATGGTGATGGGATTCCCTAAGTCCTCAACTCCCCGTCTGACCAAATTAAATCTATGTAAACAGAGATGTGTGGAGTAAATAAACTTGCCTGAGCTTCCGCATTACTTCATAATCAATCCCGGTTCTCCGGCTTGACAGTCCACTACACTACTTCAAATAAAAAATAGTAAGAGAGAGATACGCAGCGTGAGAGATGAGAATACAGATATCGAAAAGATACTGCACAACATACACGGAGAAAGAGATTGATATAAATGGAGAGAGAAAGCGAGAGAAAGGTACACACACATATAGAGAAATAGGTACTCACAGTCACCTATCGATCGAGAGAGATAGACACAGATCAAGAGACTAAGAGACAGTGAGGCATACACATGGACACACGGTGATGTCCAATGAGTGATGAACACTGATTGTATCACTGAGTGCGATAAAACACTCAGGGAGAATGAAACTCGGAGTTTGGAACAGTAGAGGAAAGCCAGAAAAACAGCCAGTTAGCCAGACACAGATTGGCGGTGCTGTCGGACAAAATACGTCTATCAACGGGCAAACATGAGTGATGAACACGAATGAAAATGGGAAGTAATAATCAACATTGCGATAGAAAATCACTGAGAGAATGACCACCATCAGGTCAGCCACTGAAATGGCCATAAGATATTGAGATATATACATGGAGAGAACGCACCTCCCTCGGGAAAGAATCAGAATGGCCACTAGGTTCGCTGCAGAGATAGAGAGAGAGGCAGAGAGAGGCAGAGTGATAGAGAGAGGGCGAGGCAGAGAGAGAGAGAGAGAGAGAGAGAGAGAGAGAAAGGATATTACCAATTATATTGATTCATTCCTACAGTTGACTTGATGCCACTAAGCTTGCAACTGAGATTCGATTCCAGGGCAGGGCTCAGTAAAGAATTCGGCAACTTACATTTATCCACAAGCCTCATAATAATCCCTTAGAAGCAAAACAATAATACATTGGTCATTTAAATCAACGACCGACTGTGCAACGGGCTGCCGGGTTGCCTCACAAATGTACAGTCAAATGAATTTACAGTTTAATCTGAGAAGCACTTTGAGCCATTTAGAGGACACTAAAAATGCTTTATCAAATGCAATAATTATTACTAACAATAAAGCGAAAATTGGAAATTCTGCTGGATTAACAATACATCTCTTACATCAGTTCCCAATATGAGATGGCGATGAAGCAAGAGCTGCCTCGCTGGCCATCACAAATCGGCCTGGAGATACATAAACCCAGAAATAGAGAGAGGGAGAGGGAGCGGCAGGTACACACTACAAGAAGAAGATATTTTGCGAACTACACTCCGAAAGCCGTATCCGAGGGCATCCCCAAAACGAATCCCGGGGTCGTGTCCGGGGAAGGGAAGTAAAGAGACCGAAAGCGCGGTCGACGAGAAACATCTTTGGCCGAGACCAAGAAATAGGAAGAGAAAGACAGGGAACAGACAGTGAGTGATACAAACAGATAGACTCGCATAGACAGAGCAAGGGGTTTTCGCAGAATGGCTGAGATAGAAAGAGAAAAAGGTACACAAAAACACAAGACGTTGATAGATGCTATCACAGTCAGAGAGAGAGAAACAGCTAAAACACACAGATACAAATATAGAGACCGGCACAGACAGAAATAGACATATATCGATATATAGATAGAAATATACAGACACATAGAGCGAATTGCACACAGATAGAGAAATGGAGAGATACTCTGCGACACAGAGCGAGATGCATGTGGAAAAAACAGACACACCCAACAAGAGGGAGCGAGAGAGGAAGATGCATAGACACGCAGAACAATAGCGATATGCACTCAGAGAGAAAGAGTTACACAGGGTACAGAGAGAGGTTAGAAACCGATCAAGAGGAAGATATAGAGAAAGATAGAGAAAGATGCAAACACACAGAGATAATAATAAATCTTGCATTTGATATACCGCTTTTCATGTTTCCAAAAAGTTTGAAATTACTTCAGAGAATGGACTCAATATAAATGAATTGACTGTCTACATGTGAGCGAAACGGAGCAAATCAGTTCACGCAAACAAAGGTGGATTGAAATAAATAATTTCTTTAGGGATTATTATTAGACGCGTAGACTAAGGAAAGATTCGCCCTAACCTGCCAGGAATTGGACACACGTCTCTTGCTGGAAAGTCGAGTGTTCCAACCACTGAGCTACGGTACATGGGGATATATAGGAGATGGGGAAATACGAGGAATTGCAGAGACAGCGACAAAGGCAAAGTTTATGATACTGTTTATGATAAGCAGATCAGGAACGACAAACACACACACACTCGATCAAGGAGGTAACTTTATATATGTACAGACACAGAGAGACACACATACAGTCAGAGAGAGGGAAATACAGATAGCAGAGGAAGAAAGTGCGCGATACACGCAGACATAAATATATATACATGGAAACAGAGTGACAGGTAAACATGCAATGAGAGAAAGACACACACAGATACAGAGAGAAATACATACAAACAGAGAGAGTCACACTCACAAAGAGAAAGCAATACACACTGTCCTCAGCGCTGTAAACGCAAAATACACCATTAGACATCTAGAAATATGTACTCGGTGCTGGAGAACACACAACATACAGAGAAACACAGAGAGACAGAGACGTACTCTTAGACAGAGTTGTCATTTTATCAAACCTTTTCTACAACTAAAAGGGCATCGACCTGACCACTGTGTGTATTTTATCTCTTTCTATAGTGCTACACCACGTACAATATATAAAGAGGCAGCAGAACGGATTTAATACGGTCGTATTCTAAATACCGCTCTTACAACAATATATTTAATCCCCACGCACTTTATTTGATTGATAGTGCCAGTAACTTTCCGTACATGGGGCTAGAACCCACAGATTCCTAATTCAGAGGGACAGTGGCAAACTGAGTCGAGCTGCAACCCTTACTGCATATAAATATAGAAATGTAATTTGGTAAAACACTTACCGGGAACACCAAACGCAGCGAGAATCGGGTAGTAAATATCTTCTATTCTAAAGATAATCGAAGTTGTCATCTTCAAATAGGAACGTGTTACGTCTTCTCTCGGCAGATACAATAGGTGACGGCCAAAGGATGATGCTGGAAAGTCTCAAACGGATTCTTATATAAATCAATAGGGAGCGCTTTGTTGAGCAATTTTACTACGGGGTCGTCGACGTACTTGAATCGTGTGCAAAACAATTACACTCCCTATGTTATGTAATTTACCTCAAGGATTTAATTTTTGAGGCAGCTCATTGTTTTCATCAATGTGGAATCCCATGCCTGTCATGTCTCATGCCTGTGAAGTCCATGTAGCTCAGTGGTTGGAGCACTCGTCATGCAAGTTTGAGATCTGCATGGAATCCAGGCAGGTGATGATTGAAACCTTGGGCAAGTTTCTTTGCTCCGTATGGCCAAAAATAATCCCTCCCCAAAAAACACAATAACAACAATTGGTCTTGTCAATCCACGAATATTTGTGAGGGACGCTGCTGTACGCAAATGGCTGCTGCGTTTTGCCCACAAATATACGGTCCATTCGCTTTACAGTATAATCTGTGAAGCGCATTGAGACGTTAGTAAGATGAGAAACGCACTATACTAAATGCATTTATTATTATTATTATCTCCAGTTACCTATTAAATTCCCCAGTGTGTAAATTAAGGCTACATCGCTGCACAGCGTCAAGCTCCCAGGTTAACTAACTACAGAGAGTGTGGAAAGGGGCATGGGAAGAAGAAAGCCGTTGTGACAAAGGAGTCCGTCCTGAGTTTCCCGTTGAAATGTAACCAGCTAAATATGAACTGCTTCTCGCAGAGAATAATAATCCCTTCATTTCCAATAAGATTTACTTACATTCCACACATCTGGACACGAATTGCGGGATCAGGCACAAAGCTGTTGATCTGGCTGAGTGGTACGACTCCCGCCACTTAATTAGTAGGTTGTGGATTTAACATAAACAAACGAAACAACTTAGAGTTTTTATTTTGATCTGCACGGCTGTACAGTGTCTCAGAGCGTTTCGCAATAATGGAACCCATGGCGGCGAGCCAGGGGCAGGGTGAGAACGGTCACCAAATGCGCGCTCGAAGAAAAAGGCTTAAAACCTGAAACTGGGTAGAGAGGCGGAGAAGCGAAGGGAGGGGAGAAATGAGAGAGAGAAAAGGAAGGCATGGGAACAGAATTAGGGAGGGAAATAGGGGACGAGGCGAAGGGAGTGAGGGAGAGAGATAAAATGTACAGAGGGGACAGAGAGTGGGGGTGCGAAAGAAGTGAGGGAGAGAGGGAAGGGGAGGGAGAGGGGTCGAGGCTAATGGAGTGTACGCTATAGAGAGGGAAGGACAGAGGAACGGAGGGAGACGGAGGAAGAGTGGGCGAGGCGAAGGAGTCGGGGAGAGGGAGAGAAATTGATGGGACAGAGTGAGGCAGAGAGCGGACAGAGAGTTGGAGTCAATGGAAATGAGGGAGTGAGGGAGAGACGGAGGGGAGGGAAACGGGGCAGAAGCAGGGAGCGAGGGAATCAGAGGGAGAGAGTGGGTTAGAGTGTGGGCGAGGCGCGGCTTGTGGAGCTCTATGAGACGCTGTCCAGCGTGGATGGCACTATAGAACTCGAAGACAATGTTATTGTGCGGTAGGAGAGACCGTCGAAACTGTTGCAAACTTTGCATACGCGTTTGGAGATATTTAGAGTAAAGGAGGTGAGAGACATGTGATTGAAGACATTGACTTGAGCGAAAGAGTATGGCTTCCATCCTTTCGACAATCAGCTGCAGGAAATGTATTATTATTGCGAGACACTTGGGCATTGTGCGATTCTCTCTCCCTTCCTCTGTCCTCTCCAGTCTCCAGCCTTCTCCCTGCAGGCCGCTTAATGCAATGTGTGCCCTTCCCCCTCTCCATCACTTCTGCCATCTCTCGCCCCCACAGCAGGCTGTGCATGTCCCGTCAATCCGCTGGCTCACGTCTTAGCAAGAGTATTATGGCTGCCGCTGCAGTCCATTTGTGCCCTCACTCAAAGTGCCATCTCCTTCAAAATCTCCCGCTCTGTCCTAAACTCTCTCTGCCCTCCTCCCCTTCTATTGCCACTCGACAGCCTCCCTCCGACGGGCCCATTGTGACGCTCAGCATTGTCTGTCCAGCAGTAGCCACCCTGACTGCCCCATTCCCCACCACCGCCGCCAGCCACACCGGACCCCGACCCCGGGGGCTAAACTCTCCTCCCTCAACCACATCCCCACCCTCGCTGCCAAATAATCGAGTTCGCCTTCCCACCCCACACATCCCTCTGACAATTATTCCCTGCACATCGGCCTCCAAAAGGTCTGCTCCCTGTGCAATAAGACCCCGGCCGTCAACGATCTCATCCTCAATGTGATCGCTGATCTCATGACACTCAGGCCACCCTGGGTCACCCCATTCAGCAGCTTCCCACTCACAGCGGCAGCACTACCTAGATATATATATATCACTGGGCACCAAACACCAACCCTGTTGTCGATGGCGTGGCCTTGATCTCCCGGGCGCCACTTGCCCTACTCCTCTGGTTCTTCCCCGTCGTTTGAGCAGCACACTCTCTGCCACCGCTACCATCTCTCGTTTAAAATTCTCCCAAATCCTCCACCATCTTCACCTGTGACGTCGACTCCATCCGAGCATCAATCTGCCTCTCCTCAGATTGTCTCTTCATCCTCAGCGATTTACAACTTCATTGCACCCCATCTTGATCCACCTCCTCGGACTTCTCCTTCCTCTCCTCTCTCAACCTCTCCCTCCACATCCAGTCCGCTTCGCAAGTTCACGCGACCCGCCTGATTGGTGATCGCCCAGGACCTCGGTGACTCGTAAGTCACCATCGCTGACAAGGCTATCTTAGGCCATGATTTAATCTCTTTATCTTATATATCACCACTGTCTCCAATCCTACCGCCAACTTCTACCGCCATTGGAAAAAGATCTCCGCAAAATTCGCTGCTCAGGAGCCCTCTAAACTCCTCTCTCTCTGGCCCATCTCCTATAGTTCAGGCACCGATTCACCCCCCACACTCAATGTCCTGCACAACATTCTCTCCACCACACTTAATGTCCTTGCTCCCCCTCACCTCCTGAACCGCGTCTCGAACCGCACCCTGGTTCAACATACACCACTGCTCATTCAAGGGCCAGCTGCACGCTGCTGAACTGTTGCGAGGAGAGAGGAGGTTAGAGAGCAATGGGAATTGGCGAAGAGTGGAGGGATTTAAACATAATTGTTAGTATCTTGAAATCTTTAAGGGCAGGTTGGGTAGATTGAGGAGGTCAGAATCATGGGGCAGATGACATCGACGGGAGCGAAAGAATATGCCTTCAATCTTGTTGAGGTTTAACTGCAGGAAAGTTGCTCTCATCCAAACATGTTGACAGCATATCAGGGGACTGGAAGTCGTAACAGGAGGTGGAAAACTATTGGTGGGTGTCATCCGCATACGTGTGGAAATTAACCCATAGACCACAGATAAAATCACAAGTGTTGAATGCAGTGCTGACGTCCAAAATCACAAGGTGGCACAGGCAGCCCTGGTCACAAATAGGGAGGACATTGTTTGTGACTTTCACAAACACAGTCCCTGTTCTGTAGGCAGAGGGACATTTAACAAGGAGCAATAAAGTATAGTTTGGTTAGATGGGAAGCTCCAAAGAAGTGTACAAATTGCAGTTTTGAAAACAAGATTTGAACTATTCTTTAGACAATAAAGCTAGATAGAATGATCAAGGTGGTGTGACTAAAGTAGATTTCCTGGAGCTGGTGCCGTGTAACAGAACATTAACTCTGTTGATGACATCAAAGAGACAGTGAATAACTGTTGATCTGCAGGCATAAGCTTTGCGTGTGTAAATGTGCTGAAATATTTATGTATCAATATCCACATTGTTTTCAGAAAATCATAGATATGTTCCTCTTCAATAGTTTTTCCATCGCGATGAGAATTTCCATAAATATTCAAGCCAACTTAGTTGGGGCTCTAATACCTTTATTCACACAGAGAACAATATACAACACCAGCAACAACCAAATATGCATTTATAGATTGCCTTACACATCGAGATGACATTCCAAGGCGCTGCAAAGTCAGGTCGTGACCCAATCACGTAGAAGAAGGGTATGGTATGTGGAAGATGTGGGAGAGAGTAAAGCGGGAGTAAGAGATTTGGAAGTGCACCATAAGGCAAGGACGAAGAGGAGCGTCTTGAGCCCAGTTGCGATGGAGGCAAGGGATAGAGCTAAGCGATGTTACGTGGAATGGAGTACTAGAAGCTGTAGAGCCTGAAAGCTTGCTCACCGATGGCAGAGAGGCACAGGTGGGGATATGGAGTAGGCTGGAGCCCAGTGAATTCAGGCTGCAATGAGTTTAATTGGGGGACAGTAGTTCTGAGATGTGGGGAATGCAAGGCCTTGAATGCCCTTCAATGTGAGGATGTGGAAATTGAATTTGATCCTCGGGTGGATGGTGAGCTAATGGAGTCGAGCGAGTGATAGTGATGTGGTCGTGGAGCTTGCAGCGGGTCCGGACACGAGCAGCAGAGTTCAAGATGATCTGTAGCTTGTTAAGGGAAGAGACGGGAATGCCGACGAAGAGGGAGTTTGCATAGTTGAGCCGTGATGTGACGAATGCGTGGACAAGGCGGAGGGATTGGGGATGGAATTCCATAGAATGGGAGCGGAGAAACTGAAGGCCCGGCCTCCGATGGTGTGGTGGTTCGGGCGTGGGGCTTGGAGCGAATCAAGTCCTGCTGAACGGAGGGTCCGGGTGGGCTTATAGAGGGAGAGTAGATAAGATAGATACGGCGGGTCAAGGCCGTGTATAACATACCCGCAACCACTCACACAAAAAGCTTCCACATCACACACGAACCTACACCCACCACACATCCAAACCTAATCACGCCCTACAAACCTACAACCCACACACAAACCGTAACTCTCCCAGACATCTATATATTAACCCCCCGCACACAAACCTACACAACCATGTACATACAAAACTACAACATCCACATAATAAAAAATCCCAACCACATTAACACAATCCTACCCCTCACTCACATTCTCTCCACCCCCCTCCACACACACAACCCTAACCACAAAACCTACCACCACACACACACAAACATATCCCCAACAACCTTCCCCACACACAAGCCTAACCCCGCCACATATAAACCTAAACAGTCCCGTACACAAATCTTCAACCCCCACATATAGAAATCTACACCACACACATATACAAAACTACACTCAAACACACAAAAATCTTCCTGCACACCCATATGCAAACCTACACACCAACACTCAAAGAACTACCCACCCACATACACACAAACAGAATCCTCACAAACACACAAACCTACCCCCTCCCACATATACAAATATACCCCCAAACACGCACTCACAAAACTAGACCCCAAACACACACAAACCTGTCCCCCTGCACACACATACAAACCTACACACCCCCCACACAAAAATACTTGCCAGCCATACTCACACAAAAACCTGCACCCGACAAATACACAAATCTATCCACTCCCACACGCAAACCTACCCCTTCTCCGCATATAAACCTACCACAAACCACCTCCCCCGCACACACACAAATCTATCCCTTCCCCGCATACTTACCTACCACCATCGCCTCCACTCCCCCCCCCCCCCACCCACCACCACCACCCCACGTAGAATCGCAAACATACCCCCACTCGAAAATGAAGCCATAGAACATCTACATAATTTAGATTAATGCAGAATTGAGAATGGTTTCCTCTGGTTAGTGCAATCTCCAGGGTTCTGGGCATTCAAGCGAGCAGGGTTTGACTACCGGCAGGCTGACACGTTGTTTAAGTTCTCTTACTCCGCACACGTACCTCTGTTTACCTGCACTAATAATATTAATAATAATACTTGCATCTGACATAGTGCTGTTTACAATTGATCGACGTCTCAAAGCGCTTCAAAGAATATACTGTGAAGTGAATTTACTGTATAGTTGTGGGAGAACGAAACGTGGCAGTCAATTGTGCACAGCAGTGTCCCACAAACAGACGTGGCTTGAAATTACCCTTTAAAACAAATTAATGTATTCATTTTTTGCTTGGATTATTATCAGGCGTGTGTGTATGAAGTAAGGAAAGCTGCCAAGGTTTCGCTCTGACCTGCCTGGATTCAAACACAAGTCGCATTCTTGGCAGGCTAGACCTCTGACCAATGATAAGCACTGATAACCACCAATCCAATTCTCGAGCGACTTCACGTCGGGAGGACGTCACAAGGCGCTGAATAATTTGGTCGTGACCTGAGCAGAGTGTGTGTGTGGGCGGTGAGGGGTGTTGGGGATCGGTTTAGGGTTAGGGAAAAGCAGAGTAGGAGAACGTGGGAAAGTTAGGAAGGGAGAAGAGGCAAGGTCGAGGAGGAATGTCCTGAGACCGGCCTTGAAGGAAGAAAAGCATGAAGCGAGGCGAAAGAATTGCGGGATGCAGTTTCAGAGTATTGTTGGGATTTGAGATCCAGAGAGTAAGGATAGAACAAGCCTAGTAATGATATCATGTTTTTTTATTACAACACAAGAGTATTAATTTCATTAAGGAAGGTACAATGAATAATACTGGATTACAGTTAATACATACCTATATCTATATATATGTATATATACAGATATATATATACATATATAGATATACATATAACATATATATGCTAGTAATAGCAAGGGTTATATATATAGATAGTAAAAATCAACCAAATTGTAAGACTAAAATTTACGGTATTGCATTTGATACTAGTGACCGTTTAGTTCTGCAGATGGTTGACTTATCCATGTCTTTCAGCACGATGGTCGGTTGCCAGCTCGTATACTCACATAGACCATTGGTGACATGAACTCTATCCTTCTCTGGCCTTCTCTTGGAACTAAGCCCAGTTATATCCTTTTTCCCCTGACCCTTGAACTCATCCTAAGTATTATCTTAGGATTGTGTTTTCCCTCTTTATCATGCTCCAGAGAATCAGCTATTGTTCCTCAGAGGCCATTTGTTCTATTCCCAGAATCCCGATATCTCAGGAGTTCTGATCTGCTTCTCTGTTTAACTTCGGTGGGCTTTGTTTATGTTCCAAAGCTTTCTGTTGACTATGTTTCTACTTCTAATCAATCAATTCTATAATAATATTTTATAACAGTGTGGGGGCAGAGAGACTGAAACCCCGGCCAACGATGGTAGTCCGGATTGGGTAGGGACATTGGAGCAGGCCAATCTCACGTATTGAAGAAAATCAATGGAGACAAAGCATTCAGGTTCACGAAGTTGAAAATTTAAACACGTAAATGACTACCTTCATGTTATCAGTAAAGATGTTTTATTGATATGTTCATCAGTCGAGCAAACCTCGAAACACAGAGCAGAATTAATTTGCTCTGCTTTTGCTTTTAAAAGGAGATGTTTGCGGAATGTGGTCAAAATCCAAAACTTTATTTGAACAACTCGGCAAAAAGTTCACTGACAACACATTTGAGAGGATAGTGTGTAATACAGTTAGACAATTATGGGTTACTTATCCATAGATAACCATCAGCTTTAACAATCAGAACGATTTTACTTTGACAATGATTTTGAGTAACGTTCACCATTCTTGCTGTTGACAATTTCACCAGTTATTTTTTCAGATGTTTGTGAGTTATCTGGCCCTTTGGTCCAGATTTACGATTATAGTGGCTGACATTAAATTTATATTGACGGTATCTGTGATTTCAGCATTCACTCAGATGCAATGTTTTGAAATCATGCAAACATGTACACCAACGCTAGGTTCCCAATGTTTCTAGATATATATTCAGGCAGATTGCTGCTGTTTGCATTGTTCATTGTATGATAGGTATGGTTTGAATGAAACTAATACGAAACAGACTTGGTTTGCTTCCTGAATAGCCGAGCGTTTGAATAAAGACCTGTACACTAGTTTGAAGAAAACATGATCTGATTTTCCACTTTATGAGAGATAACTACACGAAACTTTTCTGATTGACAGTGTAGCGGGAGCTGTACCGTGTGTATCTTTAATGAGCCATTTGGCCGTCCTTCCTGAGTAATAGGTGATAAACACAAAACATTTATTTTTATTGTTGAGGGAGCTTTTGTCTGTATCTATTCCTGAGCTGGGAATATGAGAAGTTGGAAGTTCTAATTGGAGTGTTATCTGTCTTTCAAATCGACTTTGGGGTATTGCTAATAAAACAATTTAACAATTAGTATAAAAGGAAATGTCACCGCTCTTTTAATCTCCTCTCTGAATTGAGTCTGGGTAAGAGCGTAAACGCACGTGTTCGTACAGGAGCTTAAAAGCTGCAGCATATAGACAGTTGGATCAATAATATACAATAGTACACTGTAGCCTGGGGTGTAATTTGGATCTGAAAATCTCCAGTATAAGAAAATGAACACATATGTCATCCATAACACAATAAAATTGCCTGATATCGCGAAGAGTAAAATAATGGCCTTCCTTCGGCTCTTCATTTCTGGATCACTGTCTCTCTCACCTCTATTCCTATCCCCATCACTGTGTCCCCGCAATCTCCTGCGGGCTCGACTGGCCACCAGGATGTGGCTGACAGTCAGGGCGTTGAGCAGCAAAATCACAACGAATGGGAGAATCGGTGTTAAAATAAGATCGAGGAGATCAAACACTGTCCATGTGAGAAAAGCGAAATAGCCTGCTATAGTAGCACATTCCCACGGTGTACTGTTGTATATGTACTCTGGTTCATAGACAAAATACCAGGGAATGCTCTCCCCAATGAAGAACACACTGAGCCCCGCTATCACTGCAGCAACTGTTTTTTCGGTGCAATATTTACTTTTCAGTTTTTGGCAACAGATGGCGACATATCGATCAAAGGTGAAAGCCACAGTTAGCCAGACAGAGATTGCCTGTGTTGAACCACACATTACAGCGAGCAGCGCGCAAACAGGAGTAATGTTCATGAATGAATATGGGAAGTAGTAACGAACAATGCGATAGAAAATCACCGAGAAAATTACCATCAGATCAGCCACCGACATGGCCACAAGATACTGAGAGACACATTTGGAGAGACCGCACCTCCCTCGGGAAAGAATCACAATTGCCGCGAGGTTAGCTACAGAGAGAGAGATAGACAAATTACCAGCTATAATCTATTTCTACAGTTTATTTTGTGCTGATTAAATATATATTTTGAGCTGCACTTTCTGTTGGGTAATATTCGCTTTTCTCACATGAAGTCACTATTTTGCGGAATCAAAGGGAGATGGAGAAAAGTGTGGCTCGCTGCCCTTCATCAAGTAACACAGTCAAACACACTTACAGAGACAGAGAGAGATTCACAGACAGAGGGAGATGCACTGAAATGCAGAGAGGTTAAAGTAGGAAGAAACATAGAAGGGACACACAGGACGATGTAGAGAAAAATAGATTCAGTCAGAAAGGCACAAATACACTTTTTTTTAATCGGCAGACAAATCTATACCCGTTCAGAGAGAGAAAGTCACAGACGTAGAGTGAATGGAAAATGCAGAGATACAATTACACAGAGAGTTATACACAGACACGCTGAGAGCGGCACAGAGATGCAATGAGAGAGATAGATAATTACTATATTGGTTCATCAAAAAAATTACTTCATAAAATGTCATCGGGTTCACGTGATTTATTTTCTCTTTTGATTGAGCTCTAATACCCAAGCAGACAATCTGTAGATTTCTTCCTAACGTTTTATTCTCGCTACCGCACTTAGTTAACCACTCACATCCTCACAATTGATTTGAATGTCATTGGTCAGTATCCCGAAAAAGGGCAACAGGGAATTTCATGGAAAGAAAACGGAAATTCACGGATTATGTAAACCACCATTAGCTGATTGAAAGGTGAGATTGCTAAACTGAGTCAGGCTACAAACTTTACTGCAAACTAACCTAAATACTGAATTGTATCAATCACTTGCCAGGAATTCCAAAAGCAGCGAGAAGCGGGTAGTAAATTGTTTCTATTCTGAAAATCATCCCACCGTGCATCTTCAGGGAGACAAAATGCAGTTCACGCAAAAAAACAGTGTTTCTCAAGAGCAATAAACGGGGTCCTATTTAAAGGAAAGTGGGGAACGCTCCTTTGACCAATTTCACCGCACGGTCCTGGTTGAGTTTGAGTCGTGTGCAAGAAAAACATTACTGACACTCAGTTACGCAATTCACCCCCAATGATGTGATTGGGGGCAACTGGTTGTGCATTCCATGATGAAAATCAGGCCAACAACACCACACAAGCCACCGTGCGTCAGTGCAATTTGTTGTTGTTAAAGTATCTAAACCATCAGAGAGATGCACATGTGAGTGTGTCCCCCACCTACAAACAGTATTCCCCAGCCTGGATTGTGTGTGTACATTGTCTACACAGGGGCCACTCACCAGCATTGAACCCATTACCTACAGCATTGGTCACAGCTTGGGAGGGACAAAGGCCTTTGTGACCACAGTGTGTACAGGGCGCTGAGGTCACTGCTGTAGTTTAACCCATTAAAGGTGATAACGCTTTCCACAAATGATAATGCTGCTATACAATTCCAATATACTGCCTTACATTGTATACACCTGGCTATGAAATTCTTATCAGCCACAGAAGATTAAAATAATCGTGGGTTAAATGTAGTGCTCGGTATAAATGTGTGTTTCTCACTTTATGTGTATGTGTGTTTGTGTGTTTCTCTCTCTGTTTCGCTCTAACATATATAAACCTGGAGCTCTCTGTAACCCTTTCTGGCTCTCTCTCTCACTCACACTCTCTCTCATTTTGTGTATCTGTATATGTAGACACACATGTATGTATCTGTCCCTCTGTATTTGTCCCTGTGTGTGTAGGCGTCTGTGTGTCTCTATCTCCCTGTGTGTGTGTCTTCCTCTCCAACTCTCTCTCTCTCCAATTGTCTCGAACCCCGACTGTCTCTCGTTCGCTCTCACTGTGAGGTTGTGAGTATCTGCGTGTCCAGGAACATACGATTTATGAGCAGGCGTAGGCCATTCGGACCCTCGAGCCTGCCTTGCCATTTGCTAATATCGTGGCTAAACTTCCTACCTAAATATAATTACCTTCCCTATCCCTATATCTCCTAATCCCTCTATAATTTTTTTAAATTGTCTGTGTAATACATCACATTTACCATGTAGCTGTTCAAATGAGGTTCTGACTATGTACAATTTATTTTACTGTCTGTACAAGAAAAAAGTACAATATTAATTGGCTAAATATGTTACTCGGTATACATGTGTGTCTCCCACATTGTGTGCATGTGATTATGTGTGAATGTGTCTCTCCCTCTTTCTCTCTAACATCTGTGGTATTGTAGCTATCTACAAACATTTCTCTCTCACTCTCTCTCTCTCTCTCACTCTCCCTCGCTCTCTGTCGCTCGCTCGCTCGCTCTCATTTTGCTTGTAGACAAAGGTGTGTGCATCTTTCCCTCTATATCTGTCCCTGTGAGTTTTGGGGTCTCTGTGTGTCTCTATTTGCGTGTGTTTGTGCCTCGCTCTCTATTCCTGTCTCTCCCTAACTGTCTCCAGCTCTATCTGTCTCTCCCTCTCTCACTGTGCATGTGTGTGCGTGTGTCTGTATGTGTGTTTGTGTGGAAATCTGTGTGTTTGTTTGATGCATCGCAGTTACACTGAGGTACTGGCTGTACGTGCGGATTACGCAATGTCCCAGGCTCACAATTCAAATAGTGCAAGGAGATTCTGTAACTTTCTTGGCCAACAGACCCTCGGAAAAAATTAATCGCACACTTCATGAATGAATCTCGCATTTTACTGTTCGAATAATGTCTCTTATATTTCGAAACTACAAAAGCATTATTCCAATCATCAAACAGTAACATTGTGGAACATTTTCACCAGGAAACTGTTTAAGCACTAACCTTTGATTGAAAAACAATTGTTTCGGTTTGTTTCAGAAACTATTGTAACATAGTACATATGTGGATCGCGGGCTTATATAGTTGTGACAAGTAAGAAGTTGGAAGGTGAACTAAATATCTATTTATTGATCTAGAATTTAGTTATATCCTTACGCTTCAACCAAAAATTCACAATAAATAAATCGTTGTAGAAAATGTACTGTGCGCGTTGGTGTGATCGTTTTGAAGAGATGATAAGGAACGACATGAATTATCAGGATTATTATCAGAGCTGTATATCATTATTTCCAATAACATAATGAGAGTATTGGCTGAAACGTGAAGAATCAAAGCCTTCGGACACCAGTAGTGGCGCTGTGATTGCTGCTGAAATTTAAACATCTAATGGTGACATGTTTGCCACTCCACACAATCCTAATATGACTTTCTGATATTTCACGCGTCTGGCTATGAACTGCCGTACTATTTGCAATGTTTTCAGTCTGGCTCATTGGGTGCACTCGAGCCTCTTCGTAAGAGAAATTGTGATTCAAATTTTTGCTGGGGACGTGATGCATTGCCGGGGGTGCGGTATTTTAAGTGTGAGTATCCACTGCAATTGTTGTTCAACAACAACTTCAACAGGAAAATTATATCTATAGAGCACCTTTCACACCGGGATGACGTCCCATGTCGCTGAACAGGCAGGTTATCAATGGAGCATGCGAGAGGTGCAATGTAGTGGGAAGGTTCGGGAGGGAGTTCGGAGGCGGGTAGACAATTGGGAGTGCAGCAGAATGGCACGATTGTAGAGAAAGTTTTTGAGCACACTAGGAGGCGAGGGAGGGAGCGAGGCTAAGGGACCGTGGGATGGAGTTACAGAATGACAGGGAAAGAGAGGATGAACGCTAATGACAGGGTGCAACGATTGGGGGACACAGAGCTGACCGCAGCCCGATGAACGGAAGGGTTTGGGAGGTTCACAGTGGGACAGCGCGTCTGAGAGGTAGTGGGGGTAATGGCCGTGAATTGCATTGAAGGTGAGGACGAGGATATTAGTTTCTCTCCTTTCGGGGGTTGGAGGCAATGGAGCCGGGCGAGCGTGGGAGTGATGTTGTCGCGGAGATCGTTGCGGGTGGGGATACGAGCTGCGGAATTCTGGATGTTCTGGAGATTATGAAGGGGAGAACTAAGAAGGCCGACGAGGAGGGAGTTTCCATAGTCAACGTACATGTAAGCATTTCTATTGGCATTATTGAAAAATATCAGTGAGTTTCTCCTAATCAGCAACAACCATCCCTCAGAAACAATTAGTCGCACACTTTGTTGTAGTTTCAGCTCTGCACAAACTAGTTTGAACTATGTCTCATTCCAGCGATAAACAAGACCTTAATTTTGCCTCACTTCTAAATCAACAGGGAGGCTAACAGAAGCCAAGCAAAACGTACATGGATCTTAGAGCTCGATTACACATTTGGGAATATATTTAGTAATTTCGCCATGTATCGCCGTGGCTTCTCATCTCATCCATCGAGATTCATAACTTATTTAAATAATTTTACGCTTAGCCTTATGACGATCAATGCTCTGATACTGCAAGCCAACATATAAATTTATCCTGCACATTCAAAATGACATTGGAACTACACTGATTCTTCTGGATCAAATCGTGAACCTGTAGTTCATGTAAGATAGTGATTAGATGAAGCTATATCGCAACAAACCGGAAATCAGTTTAATTCCTCTGTATATCTAGAACTCATCATTAATCGCCTCCACACCAGCTGCATTGCCGTAAGCCAGACAACACCGAACAAACGCCCTACCCTGCACACCATCGGCCTTACCAGAAACCAGGCCACGGCCTCCACTGCACAACTGTTTCGCTGCCAATACCAAAAATATGACAACCCTTTAACACTTTCTTTTTAAAAAAAAACCATGATCCATTATTCCTTGGTCATGATTGGTTTTAGGCTAATATATAAACTTTCGTGAAATTATATCAGTTGGGTCCTGCAGCTCAGTGATTTTACGTCTGCGAATATTCGTTTGGAAGTCAGTTCACTAAAAGAATCAATGCAGTCTACAAGCTTCGATTGATCAACTCTTGATTTTGTATTGGTTGCGAACCAGTGGCCATTGGATTTCTTATATCAACCGGATTTTGTGGAATGTGGAACTGAGAAGACTACGAAGAGTTGCGCATGAGTATCAATAAATGTTTTTTTGACAGAAGTGCGATTACGATTTTCAAGGGATTTTAGCGAAAAACAAAGGCATAAACAGAAAAACACTAAAACCTGACGTGCGTTTGTAAAATGAGTTTTCGATGAAAGGATGAAAAATGGTGCTGCCAATTCAGGGAATGGGACCATTGGAGGGTTTTCAGATCTCAAGATGTGGAGATTACGGGAGAATAGAGATGTAGGGGTGTGGCAGAATAAAACACCGAAGAGATAGGTGAAGAACCATCAATTAAAAGAGGCCAGGGAGTAAGTCAAATGTACTATTACGGAAGAGTTGAATCAAAAGAACGTCAGGAAAACCTCCAAAGTTCAGGCATTGGTATCATCACTCTTTATGGATGCCCTCGCTCCACACATTGAAGAGACAATATGGCGTCTCGGAATCCTGCTCGACACTCAAATATCCATCACCCCAACATCCGCTAACATCTCACCACTAAAGTTGATGAAACCCTGGTCCATTCCTTTTTCAGCACTCGGCTGAACTACTCCTGCACCCTCTTCGCCGCTCTACCCTCCGCCACCATTCAAAAAATCCAGCTCATACAGAACGCTGCCGTCCGCAATCTCACTAGAACCCAATCTAGCTCCACAACAATCCCACTCATGGCCAGACTTCATTGTCTCCATGCGATGACAGATCGACGACAGGATCCTCACTGTTGTGTTTAAAAATCTCCAATCCTCTAGTCCCCGCTATGGCTCTAACCTCCTATCTCCGCACAACAGTGTCTATTGCCTCCACTCTACCGCATCTGATCTCCGGCTTGTTAAATGAATCCGTTGCTCCATCATCTGTAGCAATGATTTCAGCCAGTACGACCCGACGTTCTGGAACTCCTTCCCTCAAAACCTTCACCTCACCCCCTCCTCTGATTTCTCTTGAAGACCGTTCTTTTAGACCGTGTCTACGATCGCCTTCCCCCTTCTCATGTTTCGGCCCCGAGATCCTCTATTTTGAATCACTCTGAAACGCCGTCTGGCGTGGAGGATTTCAAAAGGCAGCAAACGTTCGATGATTTGCTCTGTCGTTGTGGGTTGTTTGTCTGATTATGGACCAAGGGGTCCCAGATGCTGACCTTGTGGAGGGAACCTTCGAGCTGACAAATGGATACCTTGAACTGGACCGTGAAGTAGCTGATGGAACCAAACATCACACAGTACACCAGGAAGGAGTTCCACAGTGCTCGTAGATGCGATGAAAGCCATCAAAGGGATCGCATGGCGGCCAGGTCATAGCCGACATGAAACAAAACATAGACAGCTGAGTAGGGGGAGAATGGAGGAAATGTCATCCAAATGTGTGATTAATAGGGTGGCTCAAATTGATACAAACCTCTTGTTCGGCTGTTAACTCAAACAATGAAACTTCGAATTCCAGATCATCCAGGATGTCAAGAACCAACCAATAATCTTATATGTCAGAGGCAACCAGCCAACATTAATCGTTATCCCACGTTTCATGATTCTTCCTTTCCTATTATTAGTGAAAGGACATCATAAATGAGAGAGCCACGAAGGAGTAAATAAATTGTGGGTTAAATATATTGTATAGGAAGTATTTTATTTTCTAAGGTGCTGTTAATTTGATGTCCTGGCTGTCTCTTCGGGTGGCTGGTAAAATATCACAATAACACAATCCAAATAGTGCAGTGAGATTCTCCGAGTGTCCTGGCCAACAGTTCCCCAGATACAACTGAATACTCACTTCAGATACAATTCTCAATCGTTGCTTTGTGCCAAATTGATTATTGTGTTTTGACACGGTAAAGTACGACAAGAATACTCGTCCATTATCAAACAGTAAAGCAGTACAACAGGTTCCATGAGGGAGGTAGAAAAATGTTGATTCATTTCAAATGTGTTTAAGCACTTTTCCAATGTCTGGAAAGATAAATGTTGGACCATAAACGAGATTCTAGGTTAAACTTTTCATCAGTTGCCTGATGGGCATCGGTCTTCCGCTTGGTGGGAGAAAATCTTCAGGTCCACCAGTGAACTGCAACCCTTCTTGATACAATATATATAATAATAATCGTTACATTTACATAGCGCGTTCCACGTCTTATCGATGTCTGAATCTCACATCCCGGGACTCCCATGTTCTTTGATATTTTCCCACTTTTCAACTGTCAACCAATCCAGTTTGCTTAGTTAGATGACAGTGTATGTGAGGGAACAGAGGGACCTGGTGATTTGTGTTAGTGACGATTTGAAGGTGGCAGGTCAGGTAGACAACACCGTTAAGAAGGCATTTGGGATGCTAGGTTTGATAAATATGGGAATAGTGTACAAAAGCTATGAAGTGCTGACTAATCTGTATAAAACTTTCATCAGCCTCAGCTGAAGTACTGTGTTCAATTCTAGTCACCACACTATAGAATGAAAGCCAGCGCATTTGAAAGGGGGCAAATTAGGTTTACCAAAATGTTACCAGGATTGAGGGAATTCCGTTATGAGAAAGGGCTACATAGGCTAGGGTTGTTCTCTGCAGAACAGAGAAGGTTGAGAGGGGACCTGATAGAGGTTTGTATAATCATGAGGGGATTCGACAGGTTGAATAATGAATATGGCAAAATCGATTCCACTGGTGGGCGAATCTGAGACTCGTGGTCACAAAATTTAAATAGTTGCAATAGGTTTTGGGAGAGAGCTGGGCAGTGGGATTGAGTGGCCCTTTTCAAAGAATAGATTGGCCGAATGGCCACCTTTTGTGCCGTAAAATTCTAGAAATCTATGATGATTCTATGGAAGAAAAAAAAAACTGCTATGCAAAGCAACAGACAAGTTCTTACAAATATATTAAGAGAAATTGAGTGGTAAATGGAATCGTGGCCAACAAGTGAAGATTCTGCAGAGTAATCATCTGAACCATGTTACCGAGTTTGGCTGACTGAATCGGCCAATCCAGATTTAGTCACTTGATTCAGTTTAAAGACGATTGAACTCATTTATAAATGCAAATGAACTCATTTATAAAATTAAGGTTGAGTTGTATAGGTTGTTTAAGAACATCCTTCTGGAGTTAAGTTTTTTAAAGTTGTCTCACCTGAGCTAGGCTGGCAATCGTCAAAGATTGTCCATAGAACTTATGTAACTGTATTCGCAATGTGTTCATAATATTGACAATAATAAATTATCGCCAGGACATTGTTTAATGTTAACCAATTTTATTATTAAATCGAACACAGACGTATTATCCTCAGACTTTCAATCTGGGACTATGCACGTGCAGGACAAACATGACTGTAACACCCAGACTGACACATCACAGCTGAAATTTGATAAGGAAACGATCGCTCTCTGTCAAGAATCAAACAGAATTGAAACGCGTTGAATATATGATTTTGTTGCTCTTGACGATTAATTTGGTAAAGATCCGAAGAAAAGTGTAGAACAGCGTATGTGATACGACTTCCATTTAATCTGTCACAATTTTGTTTTTGTTTCTCCAATTAAACAAGTAGAGAAAAAGGGTATGTAAAAATCCTCACAATTTCTTCTCTAAACTTGCTCTGAGTAACAGCATAGATACAAGTGTTTGTACATGAGCTCAAAAGCTGAAGCATAAATCCAGCCTGTTGGATGATAAACCGAATGTTGCTGACTTTAATTTCATAGTTATAGTTTGCGACTGACCAACGTAAAGAATGGACAACGTTTGTCAACCACAAAGCTACAAAGCTGCCCGTTACAGCAAAGAGCAAAATGATGGATTTCCTCCTTTTCTCCATTTCAGGATCATACTGTTTTTTCCCACTGCTCGCACTCCGGATTCTCTCGCGGGCTCTGTTGGCCGCTATAATGTGCCTGACAATCAGGACGTTGAGTAGGATAATGAGAATGGAGACAAGTACAGGATTGAGCACACGGATAAACCATTCATATGCTCTCCAATATGATGAAGTGTGATAACTGGGTTTTGGATAGCAGTACCTGGGAATATTATTCAATGTGTCAAGAGGAACCATGACAAAAAAAAATGGAATGCATTGTGCACAGCTGAGCACACACACCGATGTTATAACCAAACTGGCTGTTTTTAAAGAACAGTACCTATTTTTCAGATTCTGACAACAAATGGCTACATAGCGGTCAAAGGTGAAGGTGACTGTCAGCCAGATAGAACAGCGAGTCGAAGACGCCAACAGAACAATTCTTAACTTACATACAGGTGTATAGTACAAGAAGCTGAAAGGGAAATACATTTTATTGATGCGGTTCAGTATCACATCATTGATAATAACCATCAGATCCGCCGCTGCCATGGCCACCAGGTAGAGAGTGACGACTTTGGAGAGACCACACCTTCCCCGGTATAGGATTACAATGGCCAATATGTTCACTGAAAAAGGGAACAAATAACAGGTTATTGTTTGGGTAGGTTCGTACCACATAAAAGCATAGAAACGTATGGCATAAAAGGAGGCAATTCGTTCCATCGAGGCTGTGTCGGCTCCTTAAAAACAGCAATTTAATTCCACTCTCCAGTTGTCTCGCCATAAACGTGCAAACTCGTGCTTCCCAAATAAATTTCTACCTCCCTTTTAAAAGTTAAAATCGAATCAGCCTTCACCACCTTTTCAAGCAATGCATTCCAGATTCGAACAACTCGCTGAGTGGAAATAAAAATATATCCTCCCCTTCCCTCTGCTTCTATTTGAAAGTACATGAAATCTGTGACCACGAGTCACTGACACACCCACCAGTTGAAACGGTTTATCCATGTTTACTCTCTCGAATCCCCACATGATCTTGAATCAGATAACATGGATCAGATACGATTGAAAACCACAGGTTGACTGATACAGTAACACAACGGCCGATGATTGCACGTATCTGGGCTAGTGGGTGATACCTCCCAATCTCCACAAACACAGAATCCCTCCCTAAACTTACCATTAATCCGGGGCAAGACGTGTTTCCTTCGACTCTTGTTGGCTGGCCAGGGCTCAACCACCTCAATCCAGCGACAGCCACAGCACAAGTGAGAGGTGGTTGTGTTGGCATCAACTCAAGTATACGTATCAAGCTTTACAGACCTGGATTCCTGGTGGAATCTACAGTACTTATATATGGAAACAACGCGAATCAACAAAATATTTTCCCCTGGGAAATGCACTGTTACAATATACTTATGTAAATCATATCCAGGTGAAACGATTACGTTGGCATCCAGGTCCAACGAGACGTTACCCTGCGCATACAGATGGTTTTGTCGCCTACGAAATTCACAATAGCTACATTTTTCAGTAAAGTCAGTGAGACGAATAGAGACAATCCACTGATATTAACGGTGTTGTACCATATTTAACCTTTATTAGCTCAATGACCAATTCAGCGAATTGTCTTAAACGGAAAACTGTAAACAAATACTTCTGGTCAAATGACTTACCTTAATACCAATACCTGAATTATATTACAAATGAGAAACTGTTAAAAAAACTTACCTGGTACACCAACGAATGCAAGAATCGGATAGTAAATTCTACTTGAAATCTATGAAATCTACTTCATACATTGTTGGAAATCCCATGATAAACCAGCAGAAAGGGCGTTGTTGCAGACTACAGCATCTCCAACTGGTAGGCTGAGATACCACATCGTGGGGTAATGCTACTTATTTATACGGAAACCCTCTAGGGAATTCCTGAATTGCATCATTTTGACGACTATTAGAATCCCTAGATATTAACCAGGCAGTCGTCGCCTATTTACGATTGAATAACCATAAATAGATAAACATTTACTTTGACTGCTGTACATCAATTGTAACTATATTAAACAAAACAGTCGCCTGAGATATTCAGTGTCTTATTATAATAGCTTCTAAAAATATATGTCAATTACTGCCAATCTTTCTTCTGGATGGCGATTTGTTTGAGTGTAGCAAACTAATTAAAAATAGTTAGCATGAAGCAAACCAGAGACAATGAGAGTTATATTGGATCATGGAAAATTGAGTGCAGTGGATTCCAAAATAGTATTAATAATCCTTGGATTTGATGCAGAAGATATCAAGACTCTAGTGTGTGTCTCTGTTAGTCTGCCTAGATCAATAATGAATTACCCATAATTTGTCATTTTTTAAGTTTGTTCAACTCCATTACCTTGCTGCAATACTATCTTCCCCCCTATAAATTCTGCTGCACTGTGGACCGTATTTCGCTGATAGAGAATCAAGCAGCTCCTTCTTCAGTGATCCTCCCACTCCCAATTCAGGATCATCTATTACTCCCACTCTGGGAACTTTTCCCACTCCCACTCTGGGGACGTGTCCTATTCCACCACCAGGATCTATATCACTCACTGCACAACTCCTAATGTTGTTTTTAAGCGGCCACTCCAGGAACTTCAGATACTGAAGTCTGGCCTCCACACTTTCACTTAATCTTGAAGTTCCAGCTACTCAATGGTTCTCGCCATTTTCAGTTGGTGAAGTTCTTTTCAAGTTTTCAACAAACTGATTTCCAAAATAAAGTCAAAACTGAATGTCACTTTTGACATCTCAAACTATCTAGAGAAACGGCAGTTGCAATTTTACTTGTCACCTTGTCTCACGTGATGACGGAAATATTAGAAAATAATAAATAATCATAGCATTTTTGAAATAGCATTTGCAGCACCTTCACATAAATTTGCCTTCAATACTAATCGTTGCATCATCCAGGCACCGCAAAGTGTTTCACGTAATATAGTGTTAAGTAAGTCACCTGTAGATTTACGAATAAAATGGTAGAATTGATTTTGCAGTGCAAAATCGCACAAAGATTCGTCAATTGGGAATGAAAAAGGTACTATTCTTGAGCGATTATTTGTAGGTTTGTGGAGTAAGGAATCTTACCGCAGGTTTCGACGTGCCTGCAATCGCACCGATTTTGTAGTTGAATGCTCTAACCAGTAAACTACAGGACTCCAAACAATAGAAAAGCTTCCTTTGTATTTCAGCAATCACATTGAAATCTGTTAATTCAAGGGAAGGGCACTGAAGGAAAAATTATCGTAGGAGAGATTATCATGATATTTTTTTCAGATGCTTTGTCAGGGCGTGTCCCTAGTAGTGAGTGCAATATAAATGCAGATTGGTGTCAGCAGCAACTATGGGACCAGTGTTAAATCGCGGTATCTCCAATGTCCTAATTATTTTTATTATTTGACGATTTCTCAATACATTATTTTCAAAGATCACTTGTTCTTGTGCTTCCTTGTCTGTTCCTCATTAAGTCTGCTGTAACAGAGTATCTGACAACCTCTGGATCTGAGGTAACGTGACTGACTCCATATCAAAGGCTCGTGTTCAAGTCTCATCATGGTCAATTTCTTGGTTCACGTTGACACGAAAAAGAATCAAGTGGAAAGTCACAACTGCTCATGTCTAACTTTTAACAACGAAGAGCAGCATCACAGCGCAGCTATTTCCCCCCCCCCCCCTCCCACCCCGATTTAAATGAAAACTGATGAAATTCTTTTGAAAACAAGTTCACTATTGTATCTGTTTCGCTGAAAAGTAAATGGAGTTCATCACTGATCGACCTTAACCATTCCTTTCATCGCCACAATTATAATTAAGCGTTTATCTTGAGGTGGTGTTGATTTTGATGAGAAATAAAATTATAGTAATTTACTCCAACACAACAGGAATTCTCAACAAGTTGTTAAACGTTTGCCGTCAACCTGAATCGTCTGATGCACTGAACTAAACTAACGCTTATTCGCAATATTATGATGGAATCATTCCATTGAGGCAAGTCTAGCTTTGATCACGTTTCCCACAATTCCGTTGTACAGGTGCCCATATTCACGATTATTATAAATGTGGAAATATTTATATAAACCTTAGCACAATTATAAAAACAAGGTGCAATGCACTAGTCGGCATTGATGTTTCTAGTCCACCGCTTCACCCACTCAACCACAACAATAATATAAATAATAGCAATATTATCATTAATAACTTCGATGTAGGTAGCGCCATCCACGCTGGATGGCGTCTCATAACGCTTCAAACGTATACAAACGAACTGAGAAATTATTTGTTGAAATTTCTGTCTGCACATGAATGACGTATCAGTATTTCCATTCTTTGAATTGTGTGTAGATTTCATTTCATTCCTTGGTGTTCATATAATGTGTTAAGACATCGAGACGATCCCCAGACCTTCGTATGATATTCTGTTTAACTGACAGATTTCACAGCGCATTTCTGGTAAAACTCTACACAAATTCCTCCAAAACAAAAGCCGTGAATTTATTGTCGACTTTAGCTTTAGTAGTTACGCACCAAGATCATCTAATTAAAGATACAGCGGGAGGTATTTTCGACTGTCAGCTATTTGTTTATCGCTGGTTAAACGCCAGCAATTTCCCACTCTCTGATTCTGTCTGGAATCAATTAAACACAAGCTGAACTCCGAGTAAACCATGCTCACTCCATTCCAAATGCAGCAATTCCCACATTTAGGCAGCAAGAAGTTCACAATCATGATATAAGCTTGAAGATGGGGATCTGATATCCAGAAGGTTCTATTGTAGTTCATCTGTTAAACTTCATGTGACAGCAGGTTTGTTCACCCAGAGAGACAGTAATTATCTCAATAGAATCAGTAGAACTGATGTTATATTATCATCAGTGATTAGATCTAATATAATTGACTTTGTTTAAGTGCAAACTGCTGAAAATTGCACGTTATTATTGCATTGAGATTGCATTGAAACAATTCAGGAATATATCAAAACGGAAAGGGATGATGTTTGCCGTGACTCGGATTCGAACCGAGGTTGCTGCGGCCACAAATCAGAGTACTAACCACTATAAGATCATGGCTGTGCACTTGGCTCCACATACAGAACAGTTACAGAAAAGCATGAGAGACTATGTGTTATTAAATTATATAAGTTAACATGCCGTCTGCTGCTGTTATGGATGTAGTTTCTCTTAACCTGCATCGTAGCATCTTTCATACATTAACAAGGTGAAAAATTGGGATGACTGACTTTTATTGCAAAAAATATTATCTGAGTACTTGGAGCAATTATTAACCCATTATCAACCCATAGCTACTATAACCAGCAACAGCTTTACACACATCACTTACACAATGGATCATTGAGAGTGGAGTCGCTTCGTAAATTCTGCTTTAATCGATTCTATCTGAACTTCCAACTTAAAAGGCGTTCAGCATCTCGAAGATTGTTAATTGTTTGATTTGAGCAGATCCCGAGTATAACTAATGTTGCCTTTCGCGAGTGTTCATGCAACTGATTATCTATGAGATAATCCTGGATGAATATTTAGACATTAACTGCAATGGAATTAGTTGAAAAAGTCCTGTGCGAAGCCGTCCTGCAGATCAGAACAATTCGAAAGTATCCTCCAATTTGTGTATCAAATAGCAAATTAAATAGATCAGTAACAAATCCTACAAAATTGGCACTGAAGCAAACAACAAGAAAAAAAACCCAATACTGAGTAGCTCACGCCATTCTTTGAAATGTAAGGAAATAAATGAAGAAGTTTCGATTTCGTCTGCATTAGTATCGTCCCTGGGTGAGTTTGAACCACAACCCTTTCAGTGAACAGCCAAATGTGCTAACCAATTGCACCAAAGAGACTTCTGTCTGCACCCTTCTGCAAGAAAGCACTCGACCTTGTCCTCACCCACAGCCTGGACATCTGCGACGTCAGCATCGTAAAGGAGGCCATCTCGGACCATTTCCCAATCTCCTTCTCCTCTCCTACCACTCTCTCTTCCACAAATCCCTCAACTGTACTCAAATCTCCTGGTTTAAATCTCCACCAATTTCTTCAAAAATCTGTTCGAAATATCATTATCCTGTTTATTTTTTAGAATACAAACAATTAACCGGTCTGATTTCACATGTAGTTACACTTAATCGCTGTGTAGTCATCGTATTTCTAAGGTGTATTTCTAACTTGTCTGTGTTTATCATCACAGTAGAAAGGGAGTAGCGGATTGCTGTGTAGGACAAGACCTAGCAAATTGTTCCAGCTTTCTAAAATAAGAAGAATTGTTTGATTTCATGTCCGATGATGGAATTCATGCTCATTCGAAGGAACAAATTAACTCAGGTGCTGCAAATCAACTCATAATTCAGAGAATCCAAAGCAACGGGAGTGGGATTCGAACCCACGCGTGCTGAGCACAATGGATTAGCAGTCCATCGCCTTAACCACTCGGCCACCCGTCTCTCTGACACGAAGCTTTGCCCGCCTTCAGTTCACATGCACTGTCGTGAGATTATCATTTGAACAAAAACAGTTATATAACATATGATCAACTTGAAGTTTAAATCTACATTTGAATTGCTAAAGAAGTAACAGTGAGTTATAATAATAATAATCCTTGCATTTGATAAAACGCCTTAACATATATTCGAGGCACTTCACAGATTATACTCTAAAGTGAATTTATTGTGTATTGTGGGCGGAGTTTTGATTGGCATCCAATAATTTGTTTTCAGATCGTCCTTTAACATTTGTAAGTAGGTTATTTTATTTTACTCTGCGGTTTCCTCCCCCCACCACTCCTCCACCTCCGCGTCCTCATCAGTTACCTCAACCCGTACTCGCCCCCCATTTCACGTTTTCAACCACACCACCCCGTCTTCAATCACAAAAAGAATTACCTCCATGAAACCCACCACGTGCTCATTGGACCCCATCCCCACCCCACTCCTCCTCACCCAGCTCCACCTTTTGGACCCGCTCATTTCTGACACCACCTACCTTTCCCTCTCCTCAGCCACCGTCCCTACCTCCCTTAAAACAGCCACCATCACCCCTATCCTGAAGAAACCCTCCCTTGATGCGTCGCAACCATCAAGCTATCGACTCATCTCCAACCTCCCGTTTCTATCCAAGGTCCTTGAAAGAGTGGTTGCCTCCCAGCTCCGCTCTTTCCTTTCAACTCACTCACTCCTTGAACCCCTCCAATCAGGTTTCCGCCCTATTCACAGCACAGAAACTGCCCTGGTTAAGGTTCCAAATGACATCCTAACCGCCTGTGACCAGGGCTCCCTTTGCTTCCTCGTCCTCCTTGACCTGTCTGCTGTGTTAGACACAGTCGACCACACCATCCTCCTCCAACGCTTATTTCCACCTGCGCAATATTGCCAGGCTCCGCAACTACCTCACCCCCCACGCTGCTGAAACACTCTTGCATGCGTACATCACCTCACGGCTGGACTACGGAAACTCTCTCCTCGTCGGCCTCCCCAGTTCCTCCATTCACAGGCTGCAGGTCTTCCAAAACTCTGCAGCCCGTGTACTATCCCGCAACCGCCATCGCGATCACATAACCCCCCACCCTCTCCCATCTCCACTGGCTCCCCACCCTCCAGAGGATCGAGTTCAATATCCTCATCCTCACCTTCAAGGCCTTACGCGGCCTTGCCCCGCCCTACTTAACCAACTTACTTTCCCCCGATAAGCCCACCCGGAAACTCCGTTCAGCAGCACTTGGCCTGCTCCAAGTCCCCCGTCCGCACCACCCCACCATTGGAGGCCGGGCTTTCAGTTTTTCCGCTACCACCCTGTGGAATTCCATCCCCCAATCCTTCCGTCTTGTTTCTTCCCTTTCCTCTTTCAAGGCCGGTTTGAAGACTTTCCTCTTCAACCGTGCCTTTTGTTCCCCCCCGACTTTTTAGACCTCCCCTACATGTTTTACCCCTTCCCGAATTCTCCCCTCCCAGCTCCGGTCACAAACCTCCTGTGCAGCGTGTTTGGACGTCCTCCCGACGTGAAAGGAGCTTTACAAGTTTAAGTTGTTGTTATTGCTATCATGCATTGCAGGCAAACGCGCTGTTCAAAAAAACGCATTTTTAGATGGGCTTTGAAGCAGCGAAGCGATAAGAATATTAGAAAATAAGAATTAGTGGCAGGAGTAGGCCATTCGGCACATCGAACCTGTTCCGCTATTCAATAAGATCATGGCTGATCTGCTCACCTAATTCTGATTATATGCCCCATATCCCCTAATCCCTCTATTTCTCAAAAGTCTATCCGTCTCAGCCTTGACAATGTTCAAGGACTGAGCATCTACAGCCACTTGGGTAGTGAATTCCATAAACTCACTGCCCTCTGAGTGAAGAAATGTTTCCTCAACTCTGTTTTAAAACGCTGATCCCTAATTTTAAGATGGTGACCACTTGTTATGGATTCTCCGACCAGGGGAAACAGTCCCTCAGTGTCTACTTCATCAAGCCCTTTAAGAATCTTATATGTTTCCTTAAGATCCCCCCTAATTCGTCTGTAATCAAGAGAATACAGCACTAGTTTACTCAACCTGTTCTCGTAGTTCAGTCCCCTCATCCCTGAAACTAACCTAGTGAATATACGCTGCACCGCCTCCAAGGCAAGCATGTCCTTTTTTAAATAAGGAAAGACCAAAACTGCACACACTCTAGGTGCGGTTCCATCAGAGCCCTGTACAGTTGCAGCAAGACTTCCCTACTCTTATACTCTAAACCTTTTGAAACAAAGGCTAACATGCCGTTCGGCTTCTTAGTTTCTTGCTGCACCTGCAAACTAACTTTTGGGGACTGGTGTACAAGGAAACCCAACTCCCTTTGAATACTAACACTATCTAACTTTCCCCCCTCTAGAAAATAATCTATTCTTTTATTCTCGCTACCTAGTTGAATAATTTTAACCTTGCTAACATTGAATTCCATCTGCCACCTACTTGCCCACTCTCCTAGCCTATCTATATCTTGTTGCAATCTTTTTGCATCATCCTCAGAGCTCACTCTGCTACCTAGTTTAGTGCCACCCGTGAATTCAGACAAGTTACATTCAATGTTCTCATCTAGATCATTGAGATAAATGGTAAATAGCTGAGGCCCAAGCACTGATCCTTGTGGCACTCCACTGGTTACATCCTGCCAATTCGAGAATTATCTGTTTATCGCTACTCTCTGCTTTCTACCCGAGAGCCACTCTTCTATCCATGTTAATATTTTCCCATTAATCCTGTGCAGCTTAATTTTGAGTGAAAGCCTTCTGTGCGGCACCTTGTCAAATGCCTTCCTAAAATCCAAATATACCACATCTACTGGTTCACCCTTATCCAACCTACTGGATACATCCTCAGAAAATACTAAAAGATTAGTCAAGCATGACTTCTCTTTTGTAAAGCCATGTTGACTCTGCCTAATTTTTTATGGTCTTCAAGGTCTGGTCTCCCATAACTACATATTTTATTGAGGACTCAAGAATTTTCCCTACAACTGAGGTCAGACTAACTAGTCTATATTTTCGCTTATTTTCTCTCCCACCCTTCTTAAATAGTGGAGTTATGTTTGCAAACTTCCAATCAATGGGGACTTTTCCAGTATCCACAGAATTGTGGAAGATTATAGACATGCCATCCACTATCTCAGTAGCCACCTCCTTTAAAGCTGTTGGATGCAGACAATCCGGTCCAGGGGATTTATCAGTTTTAAGACCCGACAATTTACCTAGAACCATCTATTTACCAATATTAATCTCCGTAAATTGTTTGCTAGCATTGTTTTCTTGATTCCCCTCTATTTTTGGTATGTTTCTAGTGTCTTCTACTGTGAAGGCTGTAGAAAAATACTTGTTTAATGACTCTGCCATGTCTTTGTCCCCTATTATAATTCTTCCTGTCTTTGCCTGTAGTTCACCCTCATTCACCCTCGCTAGCCTTTTCCTTTTTATATATTTATAAAAACTCTTGCAGTCTGTTTTTATGTTCTTTGCTAGTTTGCCCTCATAATCTATTTCCTCACTTTTGATACATTTTTTGGTCCGCCTCTGTTGTTCCCTAAAGTTCGCCCTAACCTCGGGTTTACTACCCATCTTCGCTGTTTTATAGGCTTTTTCTTTTGATTTGATACTTTCCCTAACTGCTCTTGTTAGCCACGGCTGATTCACCTTTCCCACGGCGATCTTGTTCCTCAAAGGAATATGTGCTCGTTGGGAATTTTGCTCTATCTCCTTGAGTGTTTGCCACTGCTGGTCTACTGTCAAATCTTTAAGTCTAGTCTCCCAGTTTATTCTGGCTATATCCTCTCTCATACCAGAAAAGTTGGCTCTATTTAAATTGATTTTTTTTGCTTCAGACTTAACTAATTCCTTCTCTAACTTAATGCTATATTCCATCATATTAGGATCACTTTGCCCTAGAGGAGCCTGACATTCCAGTATGCTGATCAGCCCCGTTTCATTACACAAAACAAGATCTAATATGGCTTGTTCCCTGGTCAGTTCATCGGCATACTGATCTAGAAAATTATCTCTAACGCATTCTCTAAAGTCCTCTTCTATCTTACCTTACCCAATTTGGTTGTCCCTGTCTACGTGCAGGTTAAAATCACCCACAATTAGTGTATTTTCTTTGCTACATGCTCCAGTAATCTCCTGATTAATGCCTTGAGCGATATTGTGACTGCTGCTTGGGGGTCTAGAAACTACTCCCACTACAGTTTTCTGTCCCTTGAAGTTACGTGTCTCTACCCGTACTGAATCTACATCTTGCTTTTCAGATTTGTACTCATAATCATACAGAGAGAGGGTGAGGCGCACATATGCAAAGAGAGAGAGGGAACACACACATAAAGAGAGAGGGGAGACACCCATATATACAGACATTTAGAGAGATGATGGGGAGACATACATATATAGGGAAGATGGAGACATACATACATATGGATCAAGGCACACACGCTCATA
This sequence comes from Hydrolagus colliei, assembly GCA_035084275.1. Taxonomy (NCBI): domain Eukaryota; kingdom Metazoa; phylum Chordata; class Chondrichthyes; order Chimaeriformes; family Chimaeridae; genus Hydrolagus; species Hydrolagus colliei. The sequence continues at coordinate 603,248 of JAYJKW010000483.1, read as the reverse complement.
CAGAGAGAGGGAGAGAGGGTGTAGGAGACACACACACACACAGATAGAGAGAGGAGATGCACACATACAGAATGAGAGACACACACACACATTCAGGGAGAGGGAGGCTAGAAACATACGCACAGAGAAAGTGGGAGACACCCACACTCTCAGCCCCGGCCTCTCACACACAGAGACACAGCCCCCACACATATACAGCCCACACATACAGGCCCCTCACACTGCCACCCACCTCCCCCTACTTACAGCTCGCCATTCCCACACATATACACTCAGCCCCTCCACACACGTAAAGCCCCTCACGCAGACATACACGCCCCCCACGAACATAGTACACCCTCAAACAGCCACACAGCACCCCCACCCACACACAAACATGCAGTTATAATGTATATGTTGGTGCAGGCCTGTAGCTCAGTGTTTGGAGCAATCGCCTTACAAGCCAGAGAACTGGGGTCAATTCCAGACAGGGGGCAGCTTGGGCTGGTTTCCATCTCCACACGTCTAATAACAACCCCACATACAACAAATAATTACATAATACTGACGTCATTATTAGATAAGAAATAATAATAAATTAATTAATTAATTGGGAAACAAAAATAAATACGAAACAATTAAAAATAATTTAAAAATTGATTAAGAAAATTTATTTCAAAAATCTAAATTGGAAAAAAGCCAAATACCAAACAATTTCAATTAAAAAAAAAACAATCTAGTGAGAGACAGTGGGCGGGTCTCTCTCTCTTCTGTCAATTACTGATTACCAGGGAAACGGGGGGGGTCTCTCTCTCCTGTCAATCACTGATTACCAGGGAAACGGGGGGCGTCTCTCTCTCTCCTGTCAATCACTGATTACCAGGGAAACGGTCGGGGCGTGTCTCGCACCCTTTCCTGTCAATGATTGGTTACCTGGGAAACGGAGGCCGTCTCTCTCTCTCCTGTCAATCACTGGTTACCAGGGAGACAGTGTTGCGCGCAGGCAAACTGCGTCATCAACCTCCGTCAGCAGGTCACGTGGTGAGTGTCCCCGCTGGCGGCGGCAGAGACACAGAGAGAGGAGAAGGTGGGAGCTGCCTGTGTACAGCCTGAGATACACAGAGAGAAGGTGGGAGAGAGAGAGAGAGAGAGAGGGTGTATGTGGGTCTGTGTGTGGGTCTGTGTGAATGGCTGCTGTGTGTCTCTGTCCCTGACCCCCCTTGTCTCCCTGTAGGTGGTTCTGCTGTGAGGTTGAGTGTGGCTGCTGTATGTGTGTGTTTGTGTGTGTGAGGGAGAGAGTGTGTGTGTCTCTGTGGGAGTGTGTATGTGTGAGAGTGGGTGTGTTTGTGTGTGTGTCTTACTAACCCCCCCCTCCCCCCCACCCTTGTCTCCCTGTACAGAGTCCTGGTCTCTCTGTGTGTCTGTCTGTGTGTGTGTATCTCTGTGTGTGTATCACTGTGTGTGTATCTCTGTGTGTATGTGTGTCTCTGTGTGTGTGTCTGTGTGTGTGTTTCTGTGTGTGTGTGTGTCTCTGTGTGTGTCTGTGTGTGTATCTGTGTGTGTGTGTATCTCTGTGTGTGTGTCTCTCTCTCTGTGTGTGTCTCTCTGTGTCTGTGTATGTGTGTGTGTGTGTCTGTGTGTGTATCTCTGTGTGTGTGTGTTTGTGTCTGTGTGTGTGTGTGTATCTCTGTGTGTGTGTATGTGTATCTGTGTGTGTGTGTGTATATGTGTGTCTGTCTGTGTGTGTGTGTCTGTGTGTGTCTCCCTGATACTCCTGACTTCCCTGTAGGTCCTGGTGTGAGGATGAGTGTGTCTGTGTGTGTCCCTCACACCCCCTTTGTCCCCCTGTAGGAGAGGCTGGTGTGAGGGTGAGTGTGTCTGTGTGAGAGAGTGTCTGTGTGTGTAGCTATGTGTGTGTCCCTATGTGTCCATGACCCCCCTCGCCTGCCTGTAGGGGGTCCTGATGTGTGGGTCAGTGTGGCTGCTGTCTATGTGTGTGTGTGTGTGTGAAGCTCCTGTGGCTCAGTGGTTAGAACACTTGTCTTGCTGTGTTTGAAACCAGGCAGGTCAGAGCGAAACCTTGGGCAAGTTTCCTTACTCCACACACACACACACACCTAATAATAATCCAAAAAAAAGCACAATTATAAAATTGATCATTTCAATCCACGACTGTGTGTGGGACATTGCTGTGCGCAATTGGCTGCCGCGATTTGCCCACAAATATACAGTCAATTCACTTTACAGTGTTTTCTGTGAAGCGCTTTGGGATGTCGATAAGATGTGAAAAGCGCTATATGAAATGCAAGGAATCATGTTATGTGTTTTTGTGTGTGTGTGTCTGAGAGTGTATCTGTGAGTGTGTTTGTGTGGTCTTGCTGAAACCCCCTCCCCCAACCCCTTGTCTCCCTATCAGATGGCTGGTGTGAGGGTGAGTGTGTATGTTTGTGTGTCTTTGTCTCTGTGTGTGTCTCCCTGACCCCCCATTGTCTCCCTGACCCCCCATTGTCTCCCTGACCCCCCATTGTCTCCCTGACCCCCCATTGTCTCCCTGACCCCCCATTGTCTCCCTGACCCCCCATTGTCTCCCTGACCCCCCATTGTCTCCCTGCCCCCCATTGTGTCCCTGACCCCCCATTGTCTCCCTGACCCCCCATTGTCTCCCTGACCCCACATTGTCTCCCTGTAGGGGCTGCATTTGACCATATGTTTGGCTGGTAACACATCAGGTGTATGTTTGTGCTGCTGACACAAGGCAGCAGAGAATGTCTGAGGAAACCCAAGCCAGCAACATGGAGTGTGTGATTACCCCAGGGAAAGGTAACCACTCAATATATCTGTACATTGCTGTGTTTACTTATTGTTTAAATGTTCATTCTAGCTTTATTGATAACTTGCCCATGCATTACTTGCATTTCGCCTACAATTATACAGACAATTGACTTTATAGTATATTGTGTAAAGCGCTTCGACATGTCGATATGGTGTGAAAAGCGTTATATCAAAAGCAAGTATATTATTATTTGATATTTCACTTTTCAGGTCTTCTAGATGTCTCAAAACGCTTCACAGAATATACTGTAAAGAAAATTACCTGTATATTTGTGGACAAAACTCAGCAGCAAATCATGCCTAGCAGTGTCCCACAAACAGCAGTGCAATGAAATAATCAATTTTTTTTGTTTTTTAGCAAACACTGGAAGCAAATATTCGAAGGAAGTAAGTAAACCTTTGCATGTGGCAGCACAGCTAGATAAGGCTGTAAAAAAAGCACATGGAATACTAGGCTTTATAAGTTGTGGCATTGAGTACAAAGGTTAGGAAACTTTAATTATACTGTACAAAACATGGTTTAAGCTTCAGCTAGAGTGCTGTGTTTCGATTCTGGGCACCATACTTTAGGAAGGACTTTAAGGACTTGGAAAGGGTGCAGAGGAAATCCACCGGGATGTTAGCAGGATTGAGGGACTTTAGTTATGAGAAAAGTCTAGAAAGTCTAGGACTATTCTCATTGGAGCAGAGTAGGTTACGAGTAGACCTGATAGAGGATTTTTTCATTCAGCGAGTTGTTCGAATCTGGAAAGAATTGCCTGAAAGGGTATTGGGGGCCGAATTGATAACAACACGAGGTGGGTAGTTATTTGGGGAGGACAGGTTTTGCGGGGTTATTGGGAGAAATCCGGGGAGTCGGATTGACATTGAATTGTTATTTTCAAAGAGCCAGCACAGACTCAATGTGCCAATATGCCTCACTTCAGCTGTAAAATTCTACGATACCATACTTCTGTTATTGTAAGGCATATGGAGTGAGGAAACTGACAGAAATTAAATCAGCTTTCTCGTTTATAATACGAGTGCTCTAACAGCAGAGCCACAGGATTTATTGGATATTGACTTAAGGAATTAATTGTACTGAACTGCATTTTTGTGCTTAATTTGTTTCTCATCATAATATTTTATAATAGTGATATTCCTTGCATTTGTTATTGCGCTTTTCAAATAATCTGGATGATTTACACTGCTTTGCAGAATATACCGAACGATGAATTGACGGTATATTTTACTGTCGAATCATGGCAGCCAACAACAACAACAACAACCAGGTTTTTTTTGAAGTATTTTTGGTTTAGGAAATCTATCAACCGGGTTCATATTTACTGCTATGCAAACAGAGGCTTGTGGTGTGAGGCAACTTGTCGAAGGATTTTTCACTCCTGGGAATCAAGCCCGGATTCTCTTGTGCAAGGCACTGTCCAATTTGATTTGGAGCAACTTTATTTACTTTCCACAAACTCTAACATCTCTCAGCCAAAAGCTGTTAGTGCTTTGTAGTCTCTGTGTACATCCTGTTTTACAATTCTGCTCTTTTTTTATATAAATTTACTCTATAGAGCCCAGAATTGCAAATAGTTTGAGCTGCCAACGGAATCAAGTGACGGGAGGAGAGGCTGGGAGCAACAGATACAATTTGAGAAAGAGGGAGAAAAGAAATAACACTGAGGACAAGGATCTTCGTGACGAAGATAACCTATGTAAGTGATAAATCAATCAGAGTTTCTAAGTATAAAATGGTCCAGTACAGCAACTATGCCTTAGCATTGATGACGAGCTTTTAAGGTGAAGTTCCTCTGGTGTTGCAGACAAGAATGCAACTGTTGGAACGAGTAGCAACTTATATAGAGTCCTCAAGACATCCTGGAGCACTGTGCAGGATTATATTGTGAATTGTTGCAGATTCCACAGCGATGACCCCACAAACAGCCATGAGGTGACAGACTAAATTTATCTTGGATATTGAAAGCCGGGACACTGCGGTGAAACCGAGAAAGAGAAACTTGCCCCCCCCCCACCCCTTTGGAATCATTCCATCATAATGCTAATGTCTACCCGAACAAAATGGCTGGAGAACTGGGCTAAAAATTTCATCAGAAGTGCGGCAACTCAGAAAACGGAACACATTCCCCACATTAATGTTAGTTTGTACCAGTGACCTGGCCAGGTATCCTCTTCACTAATTATTCACTCACCTCATGGCTGTTTGTGAGAAGTTGCTGGTTGCAAAACCTGACCTGCATGAAGGGGGCGCTTTATAAATGCAATGCCACACTGACCCACATTTTACAGTGGGTAGAGCAAAGCATTGACTTGGGCAGGTTTTGTATAAATGCAAGAATAGATTGATCGCACACCAATTGCCAAACAATGCACTCGCATGTATGTCACTTATACAAATATTTCCTGGTTTCCATCAGCAGCAGAAAAGGGCATCTCTCAGACAGGATCTCCACAGGATCGCCAGCCATCGATCTCAGGAGAGAGACTGTATGATTGTTCCCAACGTGGGAAGAGCTGCACACGTTCAGCAACACTGCACCAGCGATCACATATAGGGGAGAAACAATATAAATGTGCTGAATGTGGTAAGCGATTCACGAGTTCAAAAAATCTCAAGGTTCACTATCGAACACACACAGGAGAGAGACCGTACAAATGTGCTGAATGTGGAAAGAGTTTCAAAACATCAGGCGACATAAAAGTACACTATCGATCACACACAGGAGAGAGACCATACAAATGTGCTGAATGTGGAAAGAGTTTCCAAACAGCTGGGCATATGAAAATACACCATCGATCACATACAGGAGAGAGGCCATACGAATGTGCTGAATGTGGAAAGAGTTTCAAAACATCAGGCGACATAAAAGTACACTATCGATCACACACAGGAGAGAGACCATAGAAATGTGCTGAATGTGGAAAGAGTTTCCAAACAGCTGGGCATATGAAAATACACCATCGATCACATACAGGAGAGAGGCCATACGAATGTGCTGAATGTGGAAAGAGTTTCAGAATATCATCCAATCTCCAGGTTCACTATCGATCACATACAGGAGAGAGGCCGTATAAATGTGCTGAATGTGGAAAGAGTTTCAAGACATCACGCGACATAAAAGTACACTATCGAACACACACAGGAGAGAGACCATACAAATGTGCTGAATGTGGAAAGAGTTTCAAAACATCAGGAGTGCTCCAGAAACACCATCAGTCACACACGGGAGAGAGACCATATAAATGTGCTGAATGTGGAAAGAGTTTCAAAACATCAGAAGAGCTGAAAAATCACCAGCGATCACACACGGGAGAGAGACCATATCAATGTGCTGAATGTGGAAAGTGTTTCAAGGCATCAGGCTACATAAAAGTACACTATCGAACACACACAGGAGAGAGACCATACAAATGTGCTGAATGTGGAAAGAGTTTCAAGAATTCAGGCGACATAAAAGTACACTATCGATCACACACGGGAGAGAGACCATTTAAATGTGCTGAATGTGGAAAGAGTTTCAAAACATCAGGAGAGCTGAAAAATCACCAGCGATCACACACGGGAGAGAGACCATATAAATGTGCTGAATGTGGAAAGTGTTTCAAGACATCAGGCCACGTAAAAGTACACTATCGATCACACACGGGAGAGAGACCATATAAATGTGCTGAATGTGGAAAGAGTTTCAAAACATCAGGAGAGCTCAAAAAACACCAGCGATCACACACGGGAGAGAGACCATATATATGTGCTGAATGTGGAGTGAGATTCACAAGGAAACAGCACCTCCAAAGTCACCAGGAAATGCACACACGAGACACGGTATAAATGTGCGGATAGTGGGAAGCCTTTTGCAGGGGCTGGTCAGCAGAAAAATCACAAACGCTCGGAGACGTCGTTACTACTTTAGAGCTTTCCGTTTCAAACCACATCAGATGCTGCTTTGAGAAGTGATTATGATAATAGTTTGATGGATATGATACAGTGATCCACTTGATCTAATACCATTGACTCGCAGTCTATTGTCATGAAAAATCTTCCTGACGTTAAATGCGCCAACCAAGTGTATTTGTGTGGTTTTCGTAATATTACCATAACTAATATTAAAGCCATTGACATGCAATACATTGCCATTTTCATTATGTTCCTCATGTAAGGAATATGATGACAAAGCTTTTATCCCCAAATAGAGATGAATCTGAAGTGACTGTATAGACGGATATACAGCAGGACAGATACATTATTTCGCAAACAATATGCTTAGAGATAGGCCAAGGCAGTTGGACAAGAGATTGACTCTGGTGTAATGAACGGAGGGAGCTTGATGACCGATTTGACTGGCGAGAGCTGGAATCCGTAAATGAGAGATGTCTGCAGGCCCCAAAAGCCACATTCTTGTGCTTCCCATCCAAAAGCATGAGAACATTGACAAACATACTTTTTACATCAGGTTTCAAACTACTAAATACTGCCAGCTGAATTCAGGAGCTGGGTGAGGGAAACGAGCAAGCTGGCTTGGGGAAAGGGTCACAAGAAGAGTAGTCGAAGAATTGATGTGCTTTGAAAGAGGGCAGAAACTCACACTGTGAATCGAATAAAATGAAAACATTTGGCAGATGGGGTCGGGGTACATGAGGAAAGCTGTTGTTTCCTCCTTCAACTCCCAACCCCAGACACTCCACTTTGACGTCCCCATTGGTCACTCCAAATCCCTCCCTCTCCCTCCAACCTCCCTGTCCCCAGCTCGAGTCTGAAACAATGACTGTCCATTGCCATTTGACTTCCTCCTGACGTGAAAGACGCTATCCAAGTGTATTCTTGTTATTATTGTTGTTGTTTCCAGGGTGTAGGGAAGGACCTGGACTGGAGGTCGCTGAGGGAAAAATGATAATCTGTCTAGTAATCTGTCACTATCGAAACAGGGAGTTTTCTGTGATGAATGTGCATGATATGTTGATATGATATGCTGTTGTCTGACCAGAGACTGAGCTGATGAATCAGGTCATAGTTAATGGCTTCACTGACCTCCCTAATGGGACAGTATTTTGATGCTGAATGCTAAAATCTAATTAATCATCACATTTAGTTGTTTAAAATGATGCAGTATGAAATTCCACCATAAATATTTCTATTATTATTCGCTAACCTCCTGTGTGCTCCTGTGTGGAAGTTGAAATGTAGGCTTATGACTGACAGTACAAATATGCAGAGTGACCCAATCATCACCTTCCACAACATCGTCTTCAACAAGAATTACATCACTCTCCCAGTGCTAGTGATCGAATGAAATCAATTTATCCTCATAACATTTGCTCTTGTGTAGAAAGTAATATAATATGAAGATACAGCATAATGTACTGCCATTAACGATGATGTTTGGATTGAAGCATAACCACATTTTTATTGTATTGTGGATACACAGACAGCTCCAAGAGTCAGTGTGAGGCCAAGGTGGGAGGAACAAAGGGAGCCAGTGTGAGGACAAGGTGGGAGGGGCGGAGGGAGGTAGACAGTGTGAGGACAAGGTGGGAGGAACGGAGGGAGGTAGTCAGTGTGAAGAAAAGTTGGGAGGGGTGGAGGGAGTCAGTGTGAGGACAAGGTGGGAGGAACGGAGGGAGGGAGACAATGTGAGGACAAGGAGGAAGGGGCGGAGGGAGGGAGGGAGGGAGGGAGGGGAAGGGGTTGCAGGATGAGTTTACAGAACATCAACAATTTGAAGAAACAACACAAAACAATGGTGGTTGCAGTAGTGAGGATTAACAAGGGTATTTCGTCATCGTTGGCCATGAACTCCCTCAACAACCGCATCTTCGAGTGGTTCCCCTGCGGTTAGTGCGAAGACTTTTGCATGGGCTGGTCACCAGCTATTCACTGGTTACTGGACTATTGTTGGTTGTTATTGTTTTTGTTATTTATTTCTGTTTATAGTTCTTGTTTGATACCCCCACACCCCACCCCCTGTTCCTTGTCCTCCCCCACGATTCCATTTCTCACCCCTTTACCCCTCCCATCCCTCTTCTCCTTTCTCCCCATTCTCCCTGATTTTAAGCCCTCACCACCTTTCGTCTTAACCACCTTTTCCCCCTTTTTCCTTCCTGATTTTACCTCACCCTCGCCTCCCTCTACCCCATAATCCTCTTTTTCCCCTTTCTTGTCTGTACCCACATCCACCACTGTTAATGTGGCACTGTTGTGCGCAATTTGGCTGCCGCATTTCTCCGACAAATATACAGTCAATTTTCCTTCTTTCCTTCCCCCAACAACAATGCCCAACAACCCCCCCCCCTCCCCCCCCCCCCCCCCCCCCCCCCGCTCTGGTCCCTACCTCTTCTCCCCCCTTTCTTCCCTCTTGTCTGCTCCCTACCCCCCAACTGCTCTGGTCCCAAACATTGTTATATTCTGTGAAGCGTTTTGATACATCGATATGATGTGGAAAGTGTTATATAAATGTAAGGATTATCATTATTTTGTAACTGAAATAAATAATTTTATTGATTTAAATCAATTCAAATGATGCCTGCAGGTATTATGATAACGATGCTGCAAAGCAATGTTTACCAAAGAACAACAAAATTATATTTCTATAGTGCAATTTACACCAGGAGAACATCCATTCCTGTGGAAAGTGAGGGAATAATTCAGCTACTTTGAATGGAATTGGAATAGACATATCAGAAAGACATCCATTTTGATTTAAAAGGGAAAAGTCCAGTAGCATATGCAGATAGGACAGATGAACTATCCGAACATCATCATTATTGTTATCACAACATCAGCATTTGCTTGGAGAACGTAGACCAATGTCCACTTAATTGACCTTCATCAACTTCGAACTCGCAAGATATGTGATGTTCCAAATTATGCACTCCAAATATCTCGAGATATCGTCTTTTATTTAGCAGAAATGTACGTAAGCTTTTCTTGCAACAAACTATGCTATGTCTTTCCACAGTCTTTGTAGGCAGTTTATTCCACAATATTACTACACACTGCATTTAGTAGTGTATGAATTTTTCAATAAAATGCAGCATTCTCAAATTAATGTTGACTTTTTCCATGTTCTAACCTTTCGTGTTGACCCAACTCTTTTATGACATTTTGGTTTTCCTCCACATTTTGTTGTATCTAGCTAGTTCCTTGTGAATGTATCTTTGTGATCTTGATGTCAACTTTGCCACGCTGGTATTGCCAGTCTCACTTTAATTTGGAGGATACGAAGCAGCACGCACATGAAATTTGTGTCCCACATTTAAGGTGGAAGTTGCTTCTATTGAATGATCCCATGATATACCTCTTAAAGTCTGTCACGCATTTCCTTGAGAAGTATTGTTGAAGAACTCAGTCGGCTAAGCTAGCTACCCACCTGTAATCTCGCTAGAAGTTCCCCTTTGCCACCATTTACCCTCTCAGGGCTCAACCACCCAACTCGACTGTCCAATGGCCAGTTTGTGATTCTCCTCATTGGAAGAGCAGAGGAGGGGGTCTGCCTCCTTGTCAAGCCATTGCTGATGTCTGGAAGATGTGATCAGGCGCTGTATGAAATCCAAGGATTGTTATTCCAGTATTATTATTATCATCATTACAATAGTTTCAAGGCTCTGGACAGAGCAGTATGTGTGGGTAAACAGGGCGATGACAGAGAGAACCATTGTATTGTTTCAAGCGCTCTGAGACTTTACCCCACATCGAGTTTGTGTAGCTCAGTGGTTAGACGACTTTCCTTACAAGCATGAGACCTATGTTCGAATCCAGGTTGATCAGGTTGAAACCTTGGGCAAGTTTCCTTAGTCCCCACAGACACACACAATCTCGTCTAATAATACTCCATTCAAAAAAAACACTAAAAAAAATTGGTCATTTCATCCCATGACTGTTTGTGGGACACTGTTGTGTGCAATTGGCTGCCGCGTTTCACCTAACAAATATACAGTCAGTTCACTTTACACAATATTGTGTGAAGCGCTTTGTGACATTGATAAGATGTGAAAGACGTAAGGATGATTGTTATATTTTATTATCATAAATGGCTCTGCGTTTGTTTGGCAGAATGTCACCCACAATCCAACCCACTTGGCTTATTGCTGAGTGAGCCCGGTCCACGCTACTGTTGCTCAATGTTAACGATAGGACAGACATCCTGTTTTGTTCGTACAAACTGGAAAGGGAATGAAGCCACTAAAATTTGCAGGTTGGCCACCAAACTCATAAGCATGTTGATGGTTTATGGCGTGTGTCGGCCACTCTACTCAAAAAAAAGCCTTTACAATCTTGCCTAAGTAAAAGGTCTGCCTCATCATATCAGCCAATAAGCCAACCCTCTTCTACTCTCTTTTGCTGTGTGCAAATCAGCCATTGACAATATAGAGTCAATTTGAATTACAGTATATTCCGTGAAGTGCTTTCAGATGTCTAGAAGACATGAAAAGCAGCATATCAAATGCAAGGATTATTGTTTGTAGTTCTCCCCAACCGTAACCAATGTTAAATATTATATGTCTGCACTTTACTCATTCTCAAGTCTACACACGTCCCATTTACGTGTCCTTCATCAAATGGCACATGACTTCAATACTACCCTAATCTCTCTTCGATTAGTGCTTTCAGCCATTGGGACCTGACACTGATTAAATTCATTTTTTGTTCCTTCTAGTTTCCCTCTAATTTGCTCATTTACATAACGCACCTGAACTTTTTCTAACCATACTTCAGTTGACCTCTCCTTTCACCATCAATCAGCCTCAAGCTCAGGCAATATTATTTGCTCACAGACGGTACCGAGGGTAATGAGCATACGGTAAACCATAAGGTGATCACAACACAAAATACGACAGAAGCTGGAAATCTGAAACAAAAACAGAAGTTGCTGGGAAAACTCAGCAGGTGAGGCAGCATCCATGGAGAAAGGAAAGTGAACTAACGTTGGAGGTCCATGACCCTTCGTCAGAACTGGGGAATGTTGGGAGGAAGAGGTTTTTAAGCACAAGTTAGAGAGGGGTGGCAGGATAAGGAAGACAAAGGAGAGAATAAGACAAAGGTGATACATGTCAATTGGTGATACCAGTGTGAAACAAAATGGGATGTGTTTAAACACAACTGGGGTGAAGAGAGTTAGTGGTGAAGAGCAGACAAAACAGCAAGACAGGGGGTTTGTGGAGTGATGATTATAATGGGGGAGTGGGAGCTCTAATGGTCTGAAGTGGCTGAAATCAATGCTGTGGCCAGAGGGCAGCAGGGTCCCCAACAGATTGACAAGGTACCATTTCTCAAGCTTTCATTGTGGGTCACTGGAACAGTGCAGGGGAACATGGAGAGATCAGCCTCGAATGTGAGTGTGAGTTGAAATAGAGGGAGACTGGAAGATAGGGTTTGACTTTGTGTACAGAGGCCAATGCGGCCATCAAACAGGAGGGTTTGGAGTCGGGACTTGAAGAAGCAAACACCAGCTTTTCTCATTTACCCAGTCCGCATGTTCCCCCATCGTATCATTTTGCTCCATTTGGAGTTTCCGTCACTCGCTTCTTTGAAAGCACATCAACCCTTTGACTGTGCTTCTGGTCACCAGTTCCCCATCCACCTTCGTCGGTTCCCTCCCTCCCCCACACGCCCCCCACCCCTCCCCTCCAGCTCGGGTGTTCAGCTGGCAGTGTCGAGCACTTTCAGTCCTGATGTAGAAAGGGTGTCGTGTCTATGTTGTCGTACTTTTGAAAGGGAAACACATTGCGTCTATGGCCTGCGGACATCACATAAATAGGGAATCCTGCCCTCGGCAGCCAAATCTTTAGAACCCCCCACTGATATAGGGTAAAGCTCACTCTGCTCTGTACAGCTCGGTCACTCTGTTGTCCAACTTCCTTGGTCTATATCTAAGTATATTGTTTGAGGAATAATGTATCTGTCCTGCTATATATCGCTCTATACAGCCGCCTCAGGTTATTCTCTACTTGGAATTGAAGTTGATATCTTTATATTCATCACATGAGGAAATTAATGAAAATGGCAAAGTATTCCATGTCGATGCCTTTAATACTAGTTATGGTAACTTACGGAATGCAGTCCTCAGAATCCAACCCCCTGGAGCACCATTGATATAGGTTCAATCTCCCTCTGCACTTTATAACTCAGTCGATCTCTTGTCCTGTTACCATGGCCAATATCTGAGTGTATTGTTTGCTGAGTAATGTATCTGTCCTGATATATACAGTATACGTCTATATGGTCGCCTCAGGTTAACAACGATTTGGGGATGAAGGTTATATCTTTAGGTTCCTTCCATGAGTAAATTAATGAAAATGGCAATGTATTCCACGTCGCCGGCTTTAATATTAGTCATGGTAACATTACAACAACCATAACATTACATTTGTTTGGCGGATTTCATGTCGGATAATGTCCAATACAGAAAACATCGACAGTGGCTTTCCAGTAAGACTAAAAGCGTCACAGATACACAGATTAATATACCCTTCCTCACTTCAACTACTCTCCCTTCCTCCTTACCATCAGCAGCACACAAATTATTATCCCTCCACACGCTACTCCCCGCACTTTAATATCCCTTCCCCCACACCCAACAAAACCTTTTCCCGTGAAATACACATCAATATCACTCACCTCTTCCCAAATGCACATTTATCCCCATCCAGCAACACCAATCACCATCCCACCCCGACACACACTGTATAACTCCACCGTTAGAAACAAAAAATGTTGATTCATATTAAGCTGGTAAACTGTGAACTGGTTGGTAAGAGGCCAGTACACACACCCCTTTCTGCCGGCAATCAACTGCCTTTTGACCCACTGTTTTATAGTGAAGTGATATATGCTACGGTAATGGAATCACAAATAGTGTGAGTGGGACACACTGTCTCTCACATCTCACTGATCTCCGCGTGCTGTTATTTATGTTTGATTCTGGATGCATGTCTGTGTGTGACTATGCGTGTACGTGTGCTTTTGTATTTATATGTGTCTTTACGTGAGTTTGCGATAGTAGCTAGCTACATTGCCCACAAGGCACAGATGGTGGTCACTGCAAGTCTGAAAACCGGCCCTTTCAAAATCGAGCATTGCTGGTAGGGATATAGTTACATTTCACGTGGACTCGACTTGAACCAGCAATGTGTTGAATACCAAGAGAATGAAAGATGACACCGTAGCGCTTTGTAAATTAGTTGAATGTAATATGATTTCTTGTTGGATGAGTGAGTAAGTAAAGTGAGTAAGGTTTCTGCACCTAAGTACATCCTCTCGACGTGACAGGCGCACTACAATTTAATTTTGCGTGGTAAATAACAATAGAATGGTGATAGGATATATACCAGTTGAATAGCACAAGTGTTTTTGAAGTTTAACCTTACAGTTGTGATATGCCTCATAGTTGAACAGAGCTCTGGAAGCCCTTTCAATCACTGACAATTAGCACTCTCAAGTAAACACTTAACTTTCTAAGTTTTTAAATTGCTAGAATACCAATAAAAGATCGAGGTGTTATTCTTTATTTTCAAACTGAACCCGGGAATTACCCTACATCAACACATAAGTTAGTCGTCTATTTTTCCCTCTACACTAAACTACACTTCTCTCACTCTTTCTTGCATGTTACCTTTCCAACCTTCTAAAGAACATATGACTTTGGCCATTAATTTACTCATTCCAAAAATACGTTTCTATGTAAACAAATCTGTGAATTCACCGTTTATTCCGCCTTTGGGCTTGACATTATTTTGAGCTTTATGACAACTATCACTACTAAAAAAGAACTGAGTATGGTTCAATGATTTTGTCTTCCCTTAGTTTGAAACAATTGCGCATGTATTTCTAAGGAGCAGAATTGAGTCTGATTACCAATTCTGATTATGTATTTTTCTGGGGAACACAACATCTTTCAGCACAAATGAATGTTCTGGCTAATTCTCTCCATGTTGACTCAATTGTTGGTATTTTGTAACCCTTGGGTTCGAATGGCAAGGACTCGAAAAAAAAACAATGTAGTTTAGTAAAATTTATTGATTAGAATGATAATATGTGTATAGCAAATAGTTGATCAATTTATTACGTACAAGATCAGAAACAGAAAACAGACAATAAAAAAATAATATATAGCGTAAGATTAATCCCACTCTAACAGTAGCATAGAAAAGTAATACTCGGTTTACACAGCACAGGGAAGCAGAGATTCTTTCCGCGTTAGTCAGAGCAAAGTGCTCGTTCAACCTGTCCCTGTGGTTCCCTAAGCGTTTCTCGAAGTGATTCTAGAGGTCTACTTATCCGAGTACGTCACCTATACTGGTATGAATATTGTTCTGTCTATTCTGGCGGTTGTTTTAAACCCAAGTAGATCATGTAGCTTCAGTGCTATCTGTCTTTGCAGTTACCAGTAGTTGTAAGGGTGTTGTGAAAAGTACATGTCTCTTTCCGAGAAGAGAACCTATTGACTAATGGTAGTCTGTGTCTATGTGGTCCAAGATTCGGTATTGACCACGTTTAAATAATGATTTGTTTTACCGCAACATTCTGTTCTCTTTCTTAGGTTTCTGTAACTCTGGATTAACACTTCGTGTTCCAAAACATCACCTCAACAAATGTCGAAGATTATCCACGTCTGCCACGATGCAATGCACGGATGCATTCCAAGGCCGGTTCGTTTCTCTGAGGTTTGGTTTCCAAAGCGTAACCAAACTCCACACGCGGTCTGAGCTGCGCTTCGCAAGTCCGCGAAAAATACGTCCTCACACTTTCACTCCCCCCAAAACGTACAGTCAATCCCTTTTTTGCAGCCTCTGTGAAATATTTATTTTTTTACGATGAACGTGTCAATGTGCAATGTTATCTGAAAGCAATATTCTTATTCAATTTTTTTTAAACAAAAGCCAACATCTAGTTTGTCTTGGTAAGTAGTGCATCGTTGTCCGTGTTCTACTAGTTATTCCCAGAGAAACATGTGTTCCTTAGTTAACCAATTTCAGGATCAGTCTAAATGGATATTTCACCAGATGTTTCACTTCCGCCCTGAAGTTGGATTGTGTGACTGCATAAATGACGGTATTTATGCAGCAACTTGAAAGCTTAAGCATGGCTGCCACTTCCACGAACACAATGAATGTGTTTTCATTGTCGAAAACATTGGCTGAAATTCGGTAAAGTATGAATTCGCTAACGTACATCAGCCACAATAGTATGAAGCTTCCCGATATGGTGAAGAGCAAAACGATGGATTTCTTACGATTTTTCATTTCTGCGTCATTACCACTGTTACTTTTCTGGCTCAGCAGGTTTCTGCGGATTCTATTGGCCGCTGAAATGTGTCCAACGGTCACCGCGTTCATCAGCAAAATCAGAAAGAATGGAGCGAATGGGGTTGTTATTATGTCAAACCATTGAAACACAATCCATCCCAGAGAGGTGTAGAAAGCTGGTTTGTTACTGCAATATGAAGGCCCGTTTTCCCATAAAACCCAGGGCTCAAATTTAAAGTACCAGGGAACGCTGATCAAACAGCTCAGGGCAGAGATCACTCCTATAACCACGGCTGCTGTTCTCGCAGTGCAATAAATTGTTTTCAATTTCGGACAACATATAGCTACTAGGCGGTCAAAGGTGAAAGCCACTGTGAACCAGACTGAAAGGTGTGTCACGGCTGACATCAACACCAATCTGAGTGCACACACGGGAATGGTGTCCAGAAATATGATACTGCAACAAGCAAAATAGATCTGGTTCAATATCACATCGCTGATGGTGACCAGAAGATCACCCAATGCCATAGACACCAGGTAGTGGGTGGTACATTTGGAGAGACCACACCTTCCACGGGATAGGACCACAATGGCCAAAAGGTTCGCTGGAAGACAATGAAGAACAAGCACACGAATTGACTGTTGAGTTGCGTAAGTTAGATTATAATGAAAATAAGTAAAGTTTGCGTTTGATGTTACGCTTTTCACATCTTCTAGACGTCTCAGAGCACTTTACGGAATGTACAATTGATCTAATTGACTACATATATGTGAGCGAAAATAATCTGGTTGTTTTTGGACAGATTCATATTAAGCGTGTGGAGCAAACTTGCTCAGGATTTTGCCCTTGACTCGCCAGGATTCGAACACAGGTATCACGAATATCTGTCTGTGCTCTCATCACTGAGATACAGTACTCCATTTAGTTCATGGCATTTTTGCTCAAACAGCAGTTTCTGGTGGGAAGGCGAATCTGGAAATTTTCAGAGATCAGGCTTCTGAGTCAGGGGATTCAAGCGGACATATGCCAGGAGATCGACTCACACACTAACCTGATGTAAGTTGCAGCACTGGAGATACAATGAACTTAAAGCAAGGCAAATCAGAGTAAGATGCTCAGATAGCGATCAGGGGCTGGATCAGCGCAAATTTCTTGATGCTAAATGTTGTCAAAACAGAGACCATACTCTTTAGCTCTGGACAACGTTTCCATTCGCATAGATCTCACATTCTCCACTTTCCTGGTCTGCCCCTAAAACACTCCGAAATTGCCATGCAAACTTGAGGTCAGGTTCGACCCCCAACTCTCCTTCCTCCCCTACATCTGGTCCCTTACCAGCACCGCTTTCTGCCACCTCCGACGGATCACCCGCCTCCTGGAATACCTCAACCCAAAAGCCGCTGAAAACTTAATCCATGGCTTTGTCACCTCTCGGCTGCAATGTTACAACTCCCTCCTCGCCAGTCTCCCCGCCATCACAAACCACAAAATCCAGCTAATACAAAACTGCCACCCGCATACTCGCCCGCACCAAACTTCTCTCCCCCATCACCCCAGTCTTGCAGACTTCACGGGCTCACCATCCGAAGAGGATCGACTTCAAGATCCTCACCCTTGTTTTCACGTCAGCACCCGCTGCCTTCGCTCCACCGGATCTGGCGTCCTCTATTTCCCCAAATCCTCCGCTCCACCCTCGACTGCCATGTCTTCAGCCACTACGCCCCGAGGCTCTGGAATTTCCTTATTCACTCCCTTCGCCTCCCACCTGTCTTCTCAGTTTTACGTCACAGTTTAAGACCTTTTTCTTCGACCGCTCCTTTGTTCGCCTTTCTACCGCTTCCCCTGACTCGGTCCTGGGATCCCCTACTGTGAAGCGCTCTGAGACGCCACCTGGCGTGGAGGTCGCTATATAAATCGAAGTGGTTGTTGTTCATTAAGGAGTTGGGAGGGCGTGCAGGAGATCATATTCGTAAATTTTGGTTTGTTCAGACATAGCCAGTAATTTGAAGTCTATCTCTGGATATTTAAGATGATGCTGCAATATTCCACAGAATTATTGTGAAAAGATCAAAATACTTTACCTTGTTCCTTTTCTAAATGCTACCATTTTAATAGAGCGAAACTGCACAACATATATCCAATCGAATTAGCGGACCTAAATGACGAAATAAAGTTTGGGCTTTTCATGGCTTGATTTTTTTAAAATGTTGCCAAACAACTCATCTACAACACGACCAATCAGTATTCAAAAGAATCGTGATTATCCAGTGTTTTCTGATTGGAATCCACAGCTCAAAGGCGTTACTGCATTCCTCAAGAAGCTTGAATCTAACTTGTCATGGAACATATCGATATCAAAATCCTCAAACTCACCTTCAAATCATTCCCTGCCCCAGTAGCTGTCTACCCCTCAAACTGCTCACAACTCTGGTCCTTCCAGCCATCCCGTCGCTCGTCAACTTGAGCCTCAACACATCCACGTTACACTCTTTTGAAACATTTAGAAATCGGACATTAAATTATTGCTTTTTGACAGTGACCACAGTCACTCTGATTCATCTACTCAACACTAAAATGTTTGACTGCCTGATTCAGAAGTCATATCTCGCCTCTGATTCAAAGGTTTGTAGGCTCGATTCTTACATTGCGACTCGGAAACAGATAGTCAGCCACATCGCTGCAAGGAAGGGGTGATGAGCTGCTGTGTTTTAGACACCACGCTGCCCAAAAGGTGACAGCGTAAACCCAACCCCCTTCTGTCCATTCAGGTAGACCTTAGTGATCCCAAGGATATGTTCCAAATTAGAAAAAGGTTTCTACCGCCACCTGTTGGTCATTGTTTGTTCGCAACCGATCACAGCATTTCGCCCACAGCATATGCAGTCACTATCCTTCACAGTGGATACTGTGAAGGAAGCAGTTCATTTGAAAATGAGGCTCGTACTATCAGTGTCACACAGTACAGACGCGGTGTAGAAAGCAATATGAATTTGCCTTTATAAAGCGCCGTTATGTGGGGTAGCATCCTGGATTGCTTAAGAGTGGCAGAGTCTAACAACCAACCAAAGAATATTGCGAGGATGGGAACTGCAATCTAAAATGAATAGTCCAGCCGAGGAGTGACAAAGACATCGAATAGTATCTAGGTTGCTGTTAGGTGTGGATGGAGGCAGGCGATGGGGTGGAGGTGGAAACAAATGGCCTTGTCATTTCAACGGATGTGTGGCTGAAGTAAAGTTGTGCTTTGACCTGACTCTGAGGTCGAACAGTTCAAACCTACAGCAATGGAGACATTGACGAGAGCCTTGTTCTCCTCTAGCTGCATATTGATGTTCATCTACTGGAAATTATTTCTCACAAGAGGTATGATACCCATCAAAAAAACTACAGGACATCAAACCCTGGGAGCTGCAGCTGGAGTTAGTGAAATAGATTGGTTTTCTATTTGATACACGTCAAACAACGAGATACAAATACAAAAGACACCTGTAACTCAGTGGTTAGAGCCCTCGCCTTACATGCATGAGACCTGTGTTAGAATCCAGGCAGATCAGGGCCAAACCTTGGGCAAGTCTCCTTTCTCCACAAAGCTAACAATAAACCCTCCCCACAAAAGCACGATAATAAATTTGGTCATTTCAATCCACGACTGCTTGTGGAAACGCTGCTGTGCAGAATTGGCTGCCGCGTTTCACCCACAAATCTAAAGTCAATTACTTTGCAATATACTCTGTGAAGCACTGTGAGATGTCGATACGATGTGAAAAGCGCTATATCAAATGCGAGAATTCTTGTTATGGATTATTATTATAAACTGTCTGTGATTAATTACCTGAAATGCTTAAAGTGGCAAGAATGGGATAATAAACTAATTCGGCCTGAAAAATTATTGTAATTTCTGCAGAATAGCGGAAAGTCCGCAACATTGTCTCTGAACAGTGTAGTGATTATCAGTGCTGCAAACTGCACTTCAGACTGACACAAAATCTGCCACTATTTATATCCCAGAGAATCCTCCACTGAGATTTAGTTATTTTTAGAAATGACAGCAAGTAACACTTGTGTTTGGATTAAGGAACCAACCACTTATGCCATAGGGGAGGCATGCGAGATCTCATGGGGAATGAGGTAACGTTAAGTTGACGTGCTCCACAAAATCATCAACAAAATGAAACTTGCATAGCGACTTTCAAGACAGGTAGATGTCCCAAGGCGCTGGACAGTCACTGCTTCAGATCCGAGCTGGGGACGGGGGGCGGCGAGATGGGGGATTAGGAGTTGTCGATGGGACCATCGAAGGGGAGTTTTGAGTCGGGAGTTGATGGAGGGCAGGGCACAGGCGAGGGCGATGGTCTGTGGGTTGGTATTACAGAGGTTGGGGGCAGAGTGGCAAAATGCTCACCCATCAATGGTGGGGCAGGTGGGGCAGGGGACATGAACCAGGCGTGGGGTTAGTATTTGGAGGAGTTTGTTGCTGAGTGAAGATTACAATTAGTCCTCAGCAACTGTGATTGTAAGACGGAATCAGCATTTAGGAATGTCGGCTGGCGACAATTGTGATGAATGAAGACTGTTTTCAGGGTCAGAGACATCTGGTTTGGAGATTACGACATCAGCATTCATTTGGACTTTCCATAGTAGCTTGTTCCAAGATCACCTCATAGACGTGTTCTTACTGAGTGAGTGTGAAACCACCATTGGTCAGATAAGCTACAAGCAGGCGGGGGAAGCCCTGAAGAATTGTCAGAGTAACATAAAGTTGCAGAATGATCAATCTTACATTTCTCGTAATGCTTTAATGCTAATGTCACATGTTAAATGTATGGGAGTTTCCGATGTGGCAATATGTAGCCGGGCTCACTTTCAAGCTTGGACATAATAATCATACGTACAAAAAGAACACGACAATAAAGATTGGCTATTTTGAATCCACGGCGGTTTGGGGGACACTGCTGCGCCCAATCGGCTGCCGTTTTTCGCCCTCAAATTCGTCCCAAAGTGTGGTGACGATAAGTTAACACATTTCTCTAGGTGAGGCCTAACTAAATGTTTATAGCGGTTAGTCAGAACTTCCTGAATTTTGTACTCTATGCCCCTAGTTACAAAGATTAGTATGATAGCTTTGACTGCCTTTTCTGTCACCTTCAAAGAAACATTCACACAAACTCCCAGGCCTCACTGTTCCTTCACATACCTTAAAATTGTGCCTATATTGTCTCCCCTAATTTCTCCTCCCAAAATGCATCTCACATTTCTCTACATGAAGCTTCATATGCCCGTTTTACCATTCGGTTTATATCTTCTTGCAGATGCCACCTATTCTCTTCAATACTTACTATTTTTCCTAACTTTCTGTCACCTGCAAAGTTCGGATTAGTACCAACGATACCAAAAAAATCAAGATGATAAATATCGATTAAAAAGAGCAGAGTACCCAATACCGATCCCTGGGGGACGCCACTGTACACGTACTCCCAGTCAGAAAAGCAACCGTTCACCACAACTCCCTGATTTCTGTCTCCCAGCGAGATCTGGATCCATGCTGCCACTGTCCTTTTAACGGCGTGGTCGCCTATTTTATTTATAAGCCTTTCATATGGCACTTTGTCAAATGCCTTTTCAAAATCTGTATAAACTACATCAACTACACTACACTCATCCACCTCTCATGAAAGACACCAAACATAAGAGACACAAGTTTCGTCAGTGATGATGTGTATTGAGTATTCACTGCATGTTTTTGCATCACGCAGATCTGGGACTTTATTAATTCGTCCCAAATAAGCACACTAATAATGTATTGTCATCTCAATCGACGACTGTTGGTGGGGACACTGCTATGCGCAATTGGCTGCCGCATTTTGCCCGCAACAATCCAGTCCATTCACTTTACATTGTATTTTGGGAAAACGCTTTGAGACGTCGATAAGATGTGAGAAGCGCTATATCAAATGCAATGATTATTGTTATTTGATTATCAATTTGCTGGCACATCTCAAACTCTCCCTTAAAACGTTTTTCTGCCTCGTGAATGGAGGACATCTATCAGATAACTGATGAGGCAAGGGTAAAATCAGCATCTGGCGAGGAAAGAGTGAAATCAGTTGATGGAAAGTATAACCAGAAATTATATTTTTCTCACACGCATTACTTATCCATTTCATGACATCCATCTGGAATCGGAATGTATTTGCTATTGAAGATTCACACAGGAAACGCGTGGGAAAGCTACTGAATCTCTAAGTTGCCTGTATGACGATGGCCTGCAATTCTCCAGATAAAATTAATCAGTCACTCGATTGCAGTATATGGGAAAGCATAGTGTGTAAAATACGGCTAAACACTTTTACAAAAAAAAAAAAATTGGTATCAACCGCAAGCAGTAATGCTGCCTATTGAGTTGGCATAACCTCTCGAAGCTGTCGATCCCATCAAACACACGCCCAACTCCAGTATTGTAAATCATTCAACCTCAAACTTTCATATACTGTCTGCGCCTCTTGAAACCGACAATGGATTTTGCCTATAACACCATTCGGCATGGTGCCATTATTTCACACAAAATACAATCTCTACACTTTACACAAAAACCTGTGAAGCATTCGTGCCGTGTTATCCATGGGAGAGGCGCTGTACCACATGTAACAATTGCTATCCTTCAGTTCAAGATAGCACACTAAAACTATCTTCCCAAATGTAGTGCGAAAGATCCCACGTTATAGACAGAATTTCCCATCGCTCGCATCCAACCACAGAACTAAACGAGATTCCTCAGCCAATGAAAGTGCTATGAAAGCTGAATCACCCAACCACATCACTGAGAAATGACAATGGCCCAATAATGTTAAAGCCTCGAGTTCTTAGAACGAGTCAGTGCTGGGGGCCGAAGGAATGGCAGATTTGAGTAAAAAGGGGGAAGATCTCAATGTAATCATTAAAACAAAAGGTGAGGGAAAGGAATTGCTGAATAAAATTTAAGAAGAGGAGTGGGTAGCAGAAAGTAACAACAGCAAAATTATTTTGACAGAACGAGTTTCACACCTGGAAGTCCTGATGTGAAGCTGATTGAGGCTAGTGTGTGTGGTTGCAGTAGGCAGGTCGAGGCGGATAATTTGTCCGGGTTTGGAGAATGATGCGGCCTGCTGAGTTAGTGAGCGAATTAGAAGTCATAGGCTTGCATGAGACCATGGAGGGACTTGGAGCTGAGGGCCAGGATATTAACCTCTACCGGACAATATGCTAGAGGAGTTGAATGAGAAGCTCCCGATAGGACTGGAGCTTGGTGTGGCTGAGTACATGAAAAACCAAGATTTAGCTGGTCTACAGCTTGTGCTGGTTTGACTAGTCCAGGAATATCTAAGCTAATTCCTTGTTTGTCAGTTTCCTCACCACTTGTCTGCACCTGTTTTGGGTCATTGTGGAGTTGGTCACACGTGTGCTCTGCGTCACAAAGGTTCAGTGCCGATCACCCTCAGCGTTTTTACAAGAAGGACTTGGATTTGCACTGGGCCGTTCATGTGGGATAGCGTCTCGGAGCATTTCACACTGACGGAGCCTCTACCCGACCCTGGGGGAGAGGCAGCTGGGAGACGATTCTAAAAGTATGCGTTATTGTGAAGCGCTTTGAGACGACGTCTGGGGTGGTGGGCGCTATGTAGCTCGCAGTTGTTATTGTGTAGATCAAATTGGGATGTGTTTAGACGGTACTGGAATGTGTGGAGGAAGGGGAAAAGTCGATGGTGATTGACGGAGAGAGCAAGAGAATATTCGTTCATAAATGGCTGAAAGCTTAGCTGCTGGTGTAGGAGTTGTGTGGGCGTTGGACAAACAAGTGGCTGGAGCTGCGTGATTGGTGGATTGGCAGGAATTACAGTTGATGTAGTATATTTGGATATTCTAAATATATTTGATGAGTTGACTTGTTAGTAAAATTAAAGCCCACAGTATTATAGTGGCTGTAACGACAGGCAGATATAGAAAATTAGAGAGGAGACCGAAAACATAGTCTAGTCTGTGAATTATTGATTTTCTGATTCGATTGAAGTGCGCATTATTATCCCATAAAAAAACAGTCTATACCAATCTTTCATTCTCTCCAATCCTTAGTAGCACACACTGCATTTCTATCCAAGCAAGGATGAAACCGTTCCTGAATATATGTATGCGAATTTATGCAGGAAAGTGGAACAAATTTCACTAAGTGCAGTAAGCAGATTTTATTTGCAAAATGTAGTGGGTACATGAAAATTATTTTACAAAATACATTACATATTTCTCAATAGTAAAAGTTTCGTCAAATGGGAAATCTTCTTGCAGAGACGCAGCATGGATGCAGCATTGAATGAATATATTACACCTCTCTGCAAAAAAGGAGGACGCAGCGAATAACAAAGTATCCGAGGAGAATATAGAACAGTTGAACATGATTTTAAAAAATTAAACATGGAGAAAGTACTAACATGATTGATGATCCTGAAACTAGATAATTCACCCTTTCCATACTGAATGCATGCTGTGGTACTGATTGGAAGTATGGGTCAAAATAGTGGAGGCTATGGCCACAATCTTTCAATCTTCTTTAGATACCGGAATTTTGCCAGAAGACTGAACGGTTTCATGTGTTTCTGTTAATACTAATAGTAGTAGAATTATAGGGATCGAAGGGCCTGTTAGCCTAACGTCATTTGTAGAAAAATTTAAATGATGATAAGCCGGGACAATGTAACTTTTGCAAAGAAAATTATGGGTTTGTAGAACGACCCTCCAACATGTATTCGATATACTCAATTCATATCTAACAAACCTGATATTTTTAGTTACCAGAGGTATACAGCACAGAAGGTACTTATTGTGTCCATCGTGTCTTCTCCAGATCTTCAAACACATGTGGCCAAATCAACCACAAACCCCGTTCCCTACCTGTAGCACTCCAAAATCTGTCTAACCCAAACCACTAGCCTGTTATTGTAGCTCAGTTGGTTTGCAAGCGAGAGACTTTTGTTTGGTTCCAGGCCAAGTGGCACCTTGGCCATGATTCCATACTACACAAGTCTGATAATAATCCCATGAAAAAAAGAAAATGGTCACTTCAATCCACGATTGTTTTTCGGGTGACTGCTGTGTGTAATTAGCTCCGCAATTTAGCCAAAAATCGTTCTGTCACATCACGTTACAGTGTATTCTAACGAATGCTTTTCTACTTCTATATAGTAGCCATCTGCAAGAGGATATAGACAAAGTGGTAAAGTGGGCAGACACATGGCAGATGAAGTTTAATGCAGAGAAGTGTGAGGTGATGCATTTTGGGAGAAGAAATGAAGGGAGGCAATATAGGCTAGATAGTACAATTTTAAATGGTGTAAAGGAACAGACAGACCTGGGGATTTGTGTTAGTGACTCGTTGAAGGTGGCAGGACAGGTAGACAACGCTGTTAAGAAGGCATATGGGATACTAGGCTTTATAAATAGGGGTATAGAGTACAAAAGTCAGGAAGTGCTGACTAACCACTATAGGACTTTGGTGAGGCCTCAGCTGGAATACTGTGTTCAATTCTGGTCACCACACTACAGAAAGGATGTGAAGGCATTGGAAAGGGTACAACGAAGATTTACTAGGATGGTGCCAGGATTGAGGGACTTCAGCTATGAGGAGAGGCGAGATAGGCTAGGGTTATTCTCTCTGGAGCAGAGAAGATTGAGGGGAGACCTAATAGAGGTTTATAAGATCATGAGGGTTTTCGACAGGGCAAATAGAGAAAAACTATTTCCACTCGTGGGTGAATCTGTGACTCTTGGTCACAGATTTAAAATAGTTTCAAGGCGAAGTAGAGGGGAGCTGAGGAGAATTTTTTTCACTCAGCGAGTTGTTCGAATCTGGAATGCATTGCCTGAAAAGGTGGTGGAGGCTGATTCGATAACAACTTTTAAAAGGGAATTAGATCTTTATTTAGGGAGAACAGGTCTATTAGGCTATGTGGAGCGGGCAGGGCAGTGGGATTGAATCGCTCTTTTCAAAGAGCCTGCACAGACTAGATGGGCCGAATGGCCTCCTTTTGTGCCGTAAAATTCTATGATTCTATGATTCTATGATTCTCGGAGATGTGAGAGCTCTGCATCAAATGGAAGAGTTTGTATTATTATCATTTCTTTCCTAATTTTTTTTTTACCGAATCGGCTTCTATTTTCCCGAAATGCAATCCAGATCAGTACAACTCGAAGTGTGAAAAAACTATTCCCCTCCTTCCCAATTCAGATTAACAGCTATTGGATTTCATTGTAATCGGGCAACCGACCACTCTCCGGTGGAAATCATTTCTCTGTATTCAGCCTATCAGAGTCTCCATTTACCATTCCCTACGTCAAGAAGTATAATCCTAGATTCTTTCATCTCTCTTCATAAGTGAAGTCCTTAATTCATGGTACGAATCTGGTAAATCTGTTCTGTATCCTCTCCAATGCCTTGACGTTCTTACTAAAGTGATTGGCCCAAAACTGAAGCCATATGACGTCTATCCAGTGTTTCAAAATGTTTCGTCATTGTATCCTGACATTTTGATTTGATGCCGCTGATTATAAAGAATGGTATCCCGCTTGTTTTGTTTCAGTTTTATCTACCTTTCTTGACATCTTTACATGTTTATTTATATGGACTCCAGGCCTCGATTTTAATTCACCCACGGTATGTTTCTACCATATAGCTGAAATTTACTCTCCGCGTTCTTCCTTGCAAAACACATCACTTCCATTTATACAAATTATAGTTCATCTGTTAGGTGTCATGCCACAATCGGTCTGTATCCTAATATAGTCGGCAACTATCCATGCTGCCACTGTCCATTTAATACTCCGTCATTCTGTTTGGCTTAAAAGTCCCTTATGTGGAATTTTAGCAAATACTATTTGAAAATCCATATAGTTTTACAGTAATATCACTACCATCATCCGCCCTCTCAGAATTCATCACAAATATCCATCAGTTTTGTTAAACGTAAGGCTCCTTCGAGAACTCCATTTTGGCTGTCCTACATTGACCACAAAGGAACCGCATGAAATATTTTATTCTGGATTATAGTTCAAAGATGTTTCACTACTTATGTTAGCATGACCTTTCCATAGTTCCTGGTAGTATCCTTCTGCTTCTTTCTTTACCACCTATGAACAAGATCCCCCAATCATGAAAAACAATATTTGTTTGCCAATGTCTGTTACCTGTCCCCCAGGCACTTCACTGTTTAAGCTACCACTGCAATAAAAAGATTAGAGAGCACTTTTCACTACGGGTGTATCTCCCAATGCGCAATAAAGTCAGGGGTCGGGACCTGAGCATGGTGATGCAGGGTTGGGTGGAAATGAGAGAGAGAGGTGAGAGTGTGTCAGATGGTACGGAACGTAGTGTCTTGTGACCGGCCTTACAGGAAGCAAGTGGGTGAGCGAGACGAAGAGACTGTGGGATGGAGTTCCAGAGTGTGGGGCCAGAGAGGCTGAAAATTCGGCCACCGGAAGGCAGGGTACATAGATCAATCCGGCCCTTTTTTAACAGTGTGCTGTTTACAAGTCTCTTATGTGGAACTTTATGAAACGTATTTTGGAAAACCACATCAGTTACATAACTTCACCACATTGATCCACCCTTTGTGGAGCTTCATCATAAAATCTCCAGCAAGTTTGTCAGAAACGAGTTTTCTTGAATAAATCAGTTTGCTGTCCTAGATAAACTACATGTTGTCTGAGTGAAACAAAATTTTCTTCTCAGACTGTAGATTGTAAAAAAAAAATTCTAACCAATGACATTAGGCTGACCGATTTGAGTTCACGGGTTTATCCCTCGGCCCTTTTCTATACAGGTGAGTAGCATTTGCAATGCTCCAATCCTCTGGCACCGTCCTGCTGTCAAAGACGATTGGCACATTGTGGTCAACGGTTTAGTTATTTCCACCCTTGTGTCACCTCAGTAACCTGTTGTGTATCCACTGTGGATCGGATTAACTCTGCCTTTCATCCACATTGTAATTAGCTAAAGGTGAAGGACAATGGTCGTAGTGCATTTGTTGCAGGATGTATCGATTATACAATGCTTCTCGGTGAAGTGCTGCAGAATAGCCGTGTTAGGAAAATTTAATCCCATGTTATCAAAACAACAGTGGCAGTAATGGATACAAAACTATCTGGGAAACAGCAAGTGGAGAGGCGGGGTTAACGGTTGTAATTCTGAATGAAGGGATGTGTCCAGTGGTGCCAAACGTGTAGGTGTTTCGACATCCAAAAATTTTAAAATATACGAATGAGGCGAGACATGAAGGAGGTCAGAGAGGGTGAGAGGGTGGGTGTGGGGGGTGGTGTAGATATAGGGATGACCTAACTATAGAGGGGAAAAAAATCCTACTTACAGATGATCCATTGTTAGGAAATACAGAAAACGGTGACCAGACTGCAATGGGGCTGAGGCAGATTGGTGACGTAAGGAGAAGTTTATTGTAGATTAATTATGTTGTTGAGAGATGCGTAAATGGTGGGATGAAAAATGATGAGAGTCAGTACTAGATCGATGACACAATGGAAAAGGCGGTGCAGGTTCAACAAATATTTGTAAATGGCGGTACAGGATGTTAAAATAAAATTACACAGCATGCTCTACTTTAGAATTGGTGGCATATATTATTGATGTGATCATGTTATTATTGCTTATAGAAGTAATAGTGTTACTTCTATAGATAATAATGGTAGTGACAAAATGTCGATGTCAGCGAAACTGAGTATTTGCTAAAAAAAAACCTCTCAGCAATTATAGAGACTTGAATTATCTAAACGCATTGCACACTTTACACATTGCGTGAATTTTTGCAGCTCAGTGGTCAGAACGGTCACGTTAAAAGCGAGAGCTAAGTGTTAATTTCAAGGTAGGGGCGAAACTTTTGATATGTTTCCTCAGTCCACAAGACTGATAAGAATCCATCAAGAAAACAACGATAAATTTATCATTTAAATCCACGGCTGTTTATCGTAGAATGTTGTGCGCTGCTGGCTACCACGATTCGCCCACAAATACATACTCATTTCAATTAGTAGTATATTCTGTGGAGAGTATTGAAGCGTCTCTTAGGCGCGAAAAGTGCATTGCCAAATACAACAATGATCATTTGTTATTATTATGTCTTTATATAAGGATGAACCTTCTAAAACGACAGTGATTCCGCAACTAGAGAGCTGTCTTCAGTTCTGATTCCCACGCTGTAGGGAGGATGCCACAGCCTTAGACAGTGTGTAAACTGGATTAAAAGGATAGTCCCAGAAAAGCAGAACTGAAGTATCATACTGAAAAATGGGGTCTAAGATAACGAGAATCCCAAATGTGTACGTCTATTCCTCCACTGTTTAAACACAATGTAGAAATTGTATTATAAATGCTGCCACAATTTTCTATAGTCACGTGCAATCTAGCGATACACTCGGTACCAATGCTGTTATGTTCTTGTACAAAATCAACAAGTCTAATCTTCCGCAATTCTTATTTCCCTGTGTTATTCATGCTTCTTTAAAAATTGTTTATTTTAAAACCTAGGGCTGAACTGCGTTGAAGTTATGCAATCTGATATATGCCTGTATCTACTATCGTGTTTCATTATTTAAAAGCTTACACATGTCTGCTGTCCTGCTTTTAATTCTCTGAAACTGCCTATAACTTAGTATAATTCCATCTACATTGCTAATTTGCAACTTGCTTAATCTTTGTCACTATTTATGCAATTTCTGTGTACTTTTGCACTGTACCTACAGCACATGTTTTTTAATCTTCAATCACCTGCTCATCTATCAAATCAATATATGTTCTATACAGGTAGTCTAATTCTAGGTCATTTGATCAATGCATTTCTATTCAATATATTTTCTGGGATTACGTTTACAAATCACATACAGTGATTAAATATTAACATTGTTAGATTATAACCTGTCTTATTTTGTTACGTCAGGAAAGTAATGTTCAAGATCACGGAGAAGAATCCAGTTGAGAAGCTGTCTCCCGGTCATATTTACTACGTATCTCTCATCTTCTGTTCACTTAATTACTATTACGTAAGAACCATTGTTGTATTTCCAGGGAACATTCTTAAATTATTTGCTCATACAAGTGTAACTAATGTGAATGATCTCAACAGCCGCTGGTATCGTAGCAGGCTTTTCTCTACCATAAATAGGGCTGATTTTGTCAACATCACTTCAGAGGAGAAAACTTAGTGGATGTCATCAGCACAAAGAAAATGACACATCCTTTGATTAGAATATTAGAACAGATAGAACTGATATACTATCCAACTATTGCAGCTATTGGTGTTCTTGGTAAGTCCGCATAGCCTGATAGTTCACGTAAGTCAACGCTTCAATACATGACTGCCTTTGATATATATCTTATATTTGCACTCTCCTCATGGTTTTTATGCGATCTTGTTTTGTATATATTGGTTACTTAGATAGTCTCATAGATGGCTACACAGAGTCGAGTGCGCTCAATGAAAACATTACATGATTTGGTATGCCAAACCCGCAAAAAAAGTGTTTTTCAATTAATTGATTCCTTAGTATCACGGAAAAAACAGCATTAGATGATACAAGAGCATCGAAGGGAGTTTATGCAACAAGAACAACAGCTTGCAGTTACACTGCGCATCTGACGTGGAGCATCTCAGAGCACTTAAGATCACCCGCTCCAATGTTATTTGATAACTGTTCAAAACGTTACACAAAACAATCTTGGAATATGTAAATATGATGTACTTCTCACAAGTAACATTTATGCTTTATCTCCACCTAGGTTTATTTGTGCGTTAATGCTAAATTCTCTTACTCTGCATAAGTGGTTCACTTGTTATAAAAAAAATACTATTAAATGTATGATTGTTATCGGCAATATTTGCAATAAATATCCGAAAGAGATAATAACAAACATGAGATTTCATGTTTTGCTTTAACATATTCTAGTCTACTCAAAGTATTTCACAGAATATATTTTAAATGGGCTTGGCTGTATACTAGTAGTTGGAACACGGGAGCAGTTGTTGAATGAGTGGCAAATTTTTATTCTATCATCATTTATTTAGATATACTCCTTGAAGCACTTTAACTTGTCAAGGTTTGGATCAATTTATTCTAAATTGTGAAGCTATGTTTCCGTAAAATTCTCTGACAAAACTGCAAACCTGACATCGAAATTATAATTGATTTGAACAACTTCGAGGCACATGGATGCGCCAGACGTCCTACTTAGGGTAAATCCAGCTCCCAAATCGCCATTCACTAAACGACTCATTGACTAATTTGGGTTCAAATTATTCAAACAATAGGAGACACCAACGTATATGTTTCAAAAGAAAATCTAGTAACTATGTAACAGAAAGTGAACTGCAGAAGGTGGATTCACGTTTACTTCACCAAGTGAGATCTAACCAATCCCTCCTTACTCCCTGATGCCAATAGGGTTAGTTTCCGAATGCTCAAATACCTTCTGAATCTCCTGCGTTACCTGGCACCTGGTTGTGGTGTTCTGACACCGACAAATTCTCCATTGCGTTACCCTGGGCGAGGGAGGCGATTAAACTGCAGTTGTTGATTTTGTAAGATACTCGAAAATTTCTTGTGTTTTGTTTGTAGTTAACCTGGTGACGATTGTGATCCTCTGGCGAGAAAAGTGCGGACTCTCCACGTGCATCACTCGCTACCTGGTGGCCATGGCGGGGGCAGATCTGACGGTGGTGATATTTGATGTTATAATGAACCGCGCAGGTGATCAGTATCTCCCAATGTTCAATGTTCTTCTTCTCACCCCGATCTGCCTTCTCCACGAGGTGCTGCTGTATGTGACCACAGCGTGTTCTGTCTGGTTCACAGTGGCTTTCACCTTTGACCGACATGTCGCCATTTGTCACCACAAATTGAAATCAACATATTGCACCCAGAGATCGGCGGCTGTGGTTCTGGGAACCATCTCTGTGCTGAGTTGTGCACTATACAGTCCTCTGTGCCTGGAGTTTGAACCGCTCTTCATTATTAACAACAAACCTTGGCTTTGTGTCGTTAAAATAAGTTATTATTTTTCAATGAAATGGACAGTATTTAAGGTATGTCTATATGTTGTGACTCCATGTATCCCTTTTGTCATCGTTTTGCTGCTCAATGCTCTGACAGTCAGACACATTGTGGTCAGCAGTAGAGCCCGCAGAAGACTCCGAGCCCACAGCCCTGGGGAGAATCACATTGATCCAGAGATGGAGAGTCGGAGAAAATCCATTGTTTTACTATTTGTCGTATCTGGGAGTTTTGTACTATTGTGGGTGACTTATGTAGCCGCAAATCTTAGTTATTTAATTATGTATTTTTTACAGGCAAGCTACTTGGTGAACTTACAAATGTTGGAGATATATTTCGACTTTTTAGTTGTTCCACAAACACGTGTATTTACGCTTTGACACAATCTATGTTCAGAGTACAGTTGAAGAATATGGTGAGGTACCCGTTTCGTAAACTTGTTAAGTTAGTTTGGTGAACGAAAATCACTGCCTTCTAATTATTAATTACCCTATTTAACCCTCCTTAGTCCCGGAGTATAGAAAACTGAACACAGTAATCCGGGTACAGTCAGATAAACGTGTTGCTTAGTCGATGGATAATTTTCTCTAATTCACTTGCCACACTCCTTACCACTAAGGTTAAAATCTCGTTGGGTTTCCTGATAGCGCATCGCTACAGTGATCTGTATTCAGTGATTAGTTCACCTGAACAACAGCATCCTTTTTGTCCTCCACCATACTTTTTTTTATCCACGTTCAGAAAGTATTTCATTCTTCTATCTCTAGTGAATGAGTTCCCGCATTGAATTCCATCCATCACGGTTTCCTCCCTTCACTTCATTTATCTACGTTCGGAGCAATCTTCCTACTCCCCTCTAATCAGTACGCTGCGCCTCCAAATTCTGTGCCGTCAGCCGGATTGGATATCAAACTCTCTGTTCCTTCACAAACCTCATTTAAATATAGTTGGTAAATAGGTGAGGTACCAGAATGGACACCCTGGCTACCACTGCAATGTGACTTACGATGCTATCTGATTTATTTTGTTGCCAATAACACAATATTGGGTATATCGTTTTCTTAGAACTTTACCTTTCGCATTTAGTCACTCGAGATTGCCACAACAACATTAATCAAGAATGCAGAATTAGTTTGGTATACATGATAATATTTGATCTGCTAATACCTGATCTGTACGGATAACTTTTCTTTATTCTTGCCAAAACAATAAATATTATTCACGAGCAAATACTTGCATTTATTTATTAATTGATGCATTTGCGCTTGGCAAACTGTGACATCCTGAGCGCTTCTCATTGGTGTTATATGATTCCCAAACCGGGAAACGTTGACTATCAGCACGATTAAACTCTCCGAACTGTTCGCTAAGCAATCCACCCACTGGCGCCTCTGCTCGACTCGCCTCGCCAACTTGCTCATCCCTTGCAACTATCGACCCACCATCAGATCACACGCTTTCAGTGACGCCAAACCCTGGAACACTCTCCCCAAAATCCTCCCCCTCACAACTTCACTCCCCTCTTTCGTATCTCAACTAAAACGATGCCATTCGACCGTGGTTACCCCCTTCCCCCGGCTCAGAGTCAGACTCCGCAGCTGTTAAGGGTTCTGAGACGCTAGTCTGTGAGGATATCAGCGGTGGCTGTTTCTGTTCCTGCTACACTTTCCTGCTCAAAACCCAGCCTGTTGTGTTAGACCAGCCGACAACCGCCTGTTAACACGTTAGTGTGACATTCTCCAGATCAAAGGCTGGTGATGTGGTTGAGGTCAGAGTCTTGAGTAGTAATCACATCAAGAACAATGGAGTGGACAATCACGTCTGTTCATCTAAAGTTTTACCAAAGAAGAGCAACGTCACACCACAGCTGGGTTTCCTCAGTTTTAAAGCAAAATAGTTAAATGATTTAGAAAACAAACACCTTTTCCTGTTGCTGTGAACTATAAAGAGATTTCGTTTTCAGTCCCTTCGCTTTACCTTTGCTAATGATTCCCTTCTTATATTTTAAGAAGGTAAAGACACTTAATAATAATTAGCAGCACACAACATATATATGGCTGTGGAATCTGTGCACGTGTTAATGTGTGTCAGTAACTGCGACTATTTCAATGCTGTCCTCATAGTTCAGAGTTCGTTGATCAGCCTCTGATCTGACACCACTCGCCAGCGACGTTGTGATATGATGACAATTTAATGTTCACCAATTCCGTCCCTAATGACGGACATTACATTTACTCAGAAACAGCTGCATAATCTGGAGTTTCTGGTGATGGTTTTTGGTATCAGCTAAACAACCACTTCCCAGACAATATTGTGATGAAAAAATGGCTGAAAAGGGACAGTCAATGGGTCACGACAGTGGTCCTGCAAACACTCATGGATTTAGAGTCCAATTAAATAAATGTAAGAACCAACAATGATCACCAACGCTCTTACGTATTTCCAATCAGTAACCTGTGAGCTACTTGTTCAGCCGTCCTCAGATTCTGGGGCAGTCACACTTTCAACTCCCACAGCTAGACCAAGTCACTGACCCAAAGTCAGCCGCCTTTTCCGTACGGCCACGTTAGACTCCAAAATGTCAACTGAAGTACAATTTCGAGGCATTGTGTGCAATATGATATTGTAATCACCTTTTAACGGACACTCAGCAAAACATCTGCTCAATTAGGATCCATAAATATCTTGAATAGCATTTAGTATTGAACACAACATTATTTCCAATTAAATCATGCCAATCTGTAAAACACTCCATGTATTCACAGATAAATTATAGTGTAAATATTGTTTATCAGTATTTGCACAATTTGGCTGCCACATTTCGCCCACAAATATACAGTCAATTTTCCTACTCTGCATTCCTCTGTCTCGACCCCGCTGCCCTCCTCTAGTTCGTAATCGACTCTTCAGTGCCTTATGTCGTCCTACCAACGTGAAAGGCGCTATATGAATATAATTATGGATTTATATTTGATATAACATCTTATCACGTTTTGGGAATTTCTAAAGGCGTTTCATAGAATATTCAGTGAAGCAAGTTAACTATATATTAGTCGAGGGAAACACCACAGATAATTGTTTACAGCGGATTTCCACAAACAGTCAGCAGATTGAGGGAAATAATTATTATTCTTTGTTTTGGTATGAGAGACTTTCATGAATTTATTGCATCCAATATTATGTATTGATAACATCAGTTTGTTGGACACTGTTGTGGATAATTTGCTGCTGCATCTCACCCACAAAATATACCGACAAATCACGTAGCAGTATTTTCTGTCAAGCGCATTGAGAGGCTTCATGTATGCTATAAACCACTGGACAATAGACAACCATTATTATTATTATTATGCATTCACATCGGCATCTGTAGTGATGAGCACAATGTACTTGCTTTCTGTAGTTACCAGAAAATGTGAGACCACGGTTAGAATAATGCAGCTCCAAAACAAACATTATATTTTTATGGGAAAATCACGTTGAGGTCAATGTTTTGGTGTACGTTCACGAGATCTATCAAGTCCAGTCTTAGCTGTTTGTTTTACGATTTTAGCAAGAAGAGCAGCATGTGTTTAAACACAGCTGTGTTCAAACAATTTGAATTGCTACAGTTTAAAGATAAGGACACTCATATTTTTTGGAAACAGAAAAGGGAACTCATCTGCATTCAGATGTAGCCGCTTAGTTTACATAATCGTGTTTTTTGTTATTGTGATATGGTTTTTCCTCTTATGAGAAGTATAGAGTGAAAATGGTTCCAGACAGGTTTCGCCGGAATCTTGAGCAAAAGGCTCAGGATCAGCATACCTGCTGGGGAGAGCAAGTGGCTGGTGCTGAGAGAGGGTGGGCAAGATAGGTATGGATCGACAGGGAGCGGGTGAAAGAAAGGGCGAGAGAGGGGATGTGGGCGTGGGCAGAGG
Organism: Hydrolagus colliei; assembly: GCA_035084275.1. Classification (NCBI taxonomy): domain Eukaryota; kingdom Metazoa; phylum Chordata; class Chondrichthyes; order Chimaeriformes; family Chimaeridae; genus Hydrolagus; species Hydrolagus colliei. The sequence continues at coordinate 567,197 of JAYJKW010000483.1, read as the reverse complement.
GGCGGCGGGGGTTAGAAAAGGTAGCACAAAATCACTGTTAATTACAATATTATTAAGGCAATCTTTCAATCAGGTACACTTCACATTAAAAAAATGGAATGTCTCGTCACTTTCACGAAATCCCTTTGTGGTAATAAAATGTTTCCACAATCCGTGAAAATTGGCAAACATTACGACATCCAGTGACACAATCCTTATTACTGTGTGCAATATTCATTGTCAGTAGGATTCGAAACTGCGCAGGAAGTTTCTCAATGGATTTAACTAGTCCATCGCCGTAACCACTCGGCCACAGCTACCGACAAACCTGCATGGAAACGATTTAGATAAACCCTTGTTTGCACGTCATTAATTTGTAGACTTTTTCCTAATTCTACTTGTCCTTCGATTTGATTGGTTACATTTCACAAAACGTGCTATCACAGCATAGAGATGACATGACGACCTTCATTAGATGCTTTTTGCTGACAGATTTGAGTATTTACAGAACTGTATTTCTGCGTGAAAGCTGCACAGGTTCTCCAAACGAACCAAAACTACAAATTTAATCTCCAATTTAACCTAGGAAATTTGGCAGCAACATAAGGTGAATGTCATTTGTAATAAAGATCCACCAGGCGGTACTTTTCCGTTCATCTGGTTGAAACGCAGCAGCTCCTCACACCTGAATACCTCTGGTCACTCAGCCTTCACCATTGGGGTTCTGGTCCAAATACTGTCGAGAATTAGGTAAACGGGAAATGTCCCCTGATAAACCATAATCACTTCATGCTAAGATGGTGGATTCCAGTGCACAGGTGGAATGCTCAGAAGTCTCATGACATTTAATTGGACGTCATTACTACATACTTATTTACAAAAAATGTTCGACTGTAGGTGGGTGAGTGAAGGTCTGTGATTGCTGAGTGTGTCATTGAACTCAAAAAACATAAGATTCTTTATACCGAAGGAGATAGTTCTGACCATTAGTAAGTGATTTAATAATCACGCTAGTGAATGAAATGGACAATTTGGTAATGATTGTTGTCGTCTACAACATATACTGTCAATTGTCCTTGCAGTGTCATCTCTGAAACGTTTGAAAAGCTCCGATTACGCGATCAGATTCTGTTTTACGTGCAAAGCTCATTGTGATTATGGCTACAAAACTTCCATTCCTTGTGCACTGACAGAACATTAAAACACATGAAGAATACAACAAACTGCAAAGGGCAGGCGATTGCCATGTTCGCAATTCAAATCACGATTGCTGCGATCACAATGTAGAACACTAACGATCACGGCTGAACATTTGCCCCACATACAGAGCAGTTACTCACAAGAAACAACAAGCGTTTATGTTTTGAAAATTATCATATGATTCGCATTTTATTAGACGCTGAACTCTTTTTTGAGTGTAATTGTTTGCTGAACACACTTTGTGGTCACGCATAACAAGTTCTTATGTCAAGTAAACTTGGCTTGAAATCTCAATTTACAGCAGAAAATAGTTTGAAAACTGGTAAGAATTACATGGGATATTCAACTTCAGATTCAACCTCAGATCAGTTATTGTATTCATATATTGTTCCAATACTTTACAAATAAATATTCTGAAAATCAATTTTTTGATCGGTTTTGGATTTTTTAATTAAAAACTGAAAACCGCATTTAGATTTTCCTTTTTATTCTGGGACATTCAGTGACTTTCTACCACTTTTCTTCTGAGTGCCTTCGGAATTCAAGGACGGGTTGCATATTAGAAATTATTTATCTCCTAACCGTGAATTCAGTTAGTAGAGAAAAGCCAACTTTGGTTGAAAGTGATCGACTGGCAATTAAAACTATCAGTGTGTTTGCCTGATAGGCAGAAAACCTTAGCTGTTGGGTGACCAATGAAATCTGGAATTATCTTGGTAACTATATCCACACATCTGTTTTTGTTAAGGAAAACATCTGACGTGGAAAATGTACAAGGTGAGCAAGATGACAAACATTTGATGGTGGTGGGATTCGAACTCACGTCTCTAACGAGACTGGAACCTGAACGCAGCGCCTTAGACCGCTCGGCCACTCTATCCGATGTTTCTATGCATAACGAATCTACCAGCATCTCTCACTAACAATGTTTCAATGGGATGCTAAAGTGACAATGAAATGAGTGGATAGACTTGGATGGAGTAAACGAGAATCGAATTTAGTCATACCATTGATGATCTCAAGCATTGTTTATGTGATTTTCAAACAATGCTCATAATGCAGACAACTTGATTTAATGTTTGATTCACCACTGCACAGATTGTTAGGAATTAAACTGATTGTTGCTTTCAGGTGCCTTTGTTTCCAAATTATTGAAACTCACCTGTCTTTCATTTATTGACTGCAAGGCCTTAAGCTCTTGTAACCATCATTTTACTGGAGTTTAAAAGAAACACTTCTTCAACAACATTCGGAAGATCTCCTATCTGCTACTTGTGCCATCATTAAACAATTATATATACCTGTAACTTGCATCCCAATTCTGCATTTCAGTTTCGTGATAGATCTGAAAGGCATCATTGATTTTGTATTCACCTCTCCATAGCTATCAAGTCACTGAAGTTTCTATAGTGTTTCCATAGTGTAGTGGTTATCACGTTCGCCTAACACGCGAAAGGTCCCAGGTTCGAAACCTGGTGGAAACATTAGTTCACTTTTAATTTGTAAAATCATTTTTAAGTATAGGCACTCGCAAACCATAATCATGAAATCGAATTATGCTTTGTAGAGGCAGATACAGTAGTGAACATTTGAGGCAGCGTGCAAAAGAAATATTCTCGCTGCTCAACTGAATTCCTTTGTTACTGCAGGTTTGCAGACCATGAGGCGAAAATATTTAATCAGTTCCCGTTCATTTAAATTTATGAAATGATTGTCTAACGGAATCCAATGATATTGAAACAGTAACATGGTGCGTATGGTTATTTCTGCACAATCGTTTCTCCCCCTCAAATATGGAATATCTACTTCAGATTATATCCATCGCAGCCACATGCGGACAATCTTCTTATCGTTTTACAAAAAACAATTTGCAATCCACATGAGACAAGACACAGTGGAAAGTTTAGACCTAAATGTAGACCTAAAGTTTAGACCTAAATTTCCAAGATTGGGGATTTTTGTGTTGAGGGAAGTGAGCGATGATATTTGACATTGAAGATAGAGAGTGATTTAGGAGGAGATATCGAGGTAGATTTCCAGAGGCCGGTGCCTTGTGACTGAAGGTCAACACGATTATTGACGATGAAACTACGGAAGGCAATGAGATGGAGAGAAGCAAAGATTGTGTTCTAACCAAACTCCATATGATCTAGTGTAGTAACTCTTATCATCTGTTTCTCTTTAGGCTGTGTACCTTACAGAACAATCTCCTTCTGAAGATCATTTGTAGATTCATGAACTCAATGCACTAGGGCTGATGGTCTCATATCTGGTATCTACGCCATCAGGCCGCTGATGGCTTACGTTGGTACTGGCGAAAAAGCTATACGGTCAACTATAAGAACAATAATAATCCTTGCATTTTGACACAGTGCTTTCACATTTTATCGCTTCACAGTGTATACTGTAATGTGAATTAACAGTACATATTTGTGAGCGAATCGCGGCAGCCAATTGCATACAACAGTTTCCCACAAACAGTCGCGGATTGAAATGACCAATTTTAATATTGTGTTTTTTGTTGTAGGGATTATCTAGCATGTTGAGTAAGGAAACTTGCCCAAGGATTCTCCCTGACCTGCCTGGAGATGAATACAGTTCTTCACAACATGGTCTCCCTGGCAAGGCTCTAACCTTGCCACAGGTGCTGCAAGACGACTTGATGACCTAGTAAGTCGCGATACCAAGCAATCCTATTATTATGATCATTGTTTGTTGAAATCACAACAGTCTGAGCTCCCGCTGTTTGCATGGCGAGGGTTACAGCAGACCAGCCAGCGGCATGATTCCTGGGTTCTCAAGAGATGATCGGCAGTATCGCAGCTCCAGAGTAGGGTAAGTTCCCAATTTCTGCCAATGATTGCCGCTGTCTGGTCTGTCGTGACTAGTGCCCAGCAAAAACATCTGGGTCATAACTCGACATACCACAATGCCACAGGAGAGAAACTAAGATAATGTGTATGTATATATATTTATTAATTTCGCGTCTTGCATTATTTGTTGTGGTGCAATTTAACAGTAAATGAAGAACGCTTTTATTGTGAAGACACTTGTTGCAATGTTGTGATATATTGCTGTAGCTGTATTGCTTGACATTACAGCAAAAATCACAGCAATACAAATCCATTCAATTTTGATACGGTGCAAAATTAACTTACATATCTATGTGAATCCTCGTTCGTATAGCGGTTAGTATGTCACGCGCGAGACCGGGGTTCAATTCCCCGAAGGGGAGATCATTCTAGTCCCTCTATTCGTTATCAAGTTGATGGACATTGGAATTATTTGATGGAAAGTAGAGTAACATTATCGTAAATAAGATCGTTTAATGCAAGAGTTATTTCTCCATATATATACATACAACTCACTTGACAATACATTCTTTGATGTACTTTGAGAACATGGTGTACTGTATATCAAATATATGCATTATTATAATGTTTGCCAGAGAGATTTCCTTGGGATACAATCTCCATTCACTCTTCCATATACAGGTTATCCAACACCACATGATAACTCACTTGAACGAAAAAGGAATAAAATGAAATCTTACTTTCTTTAAGAATTATTAGATACAGCATTGTAATTTAATTTTTTCAGGACTTTTTTTCGCCTTGTTATACAGAAGTGGTTGTGGTCACTGACGACAGCTGTCATGGTTATATTTTGTGTGAACATGGTAAGATGGTATGATTAAAATATAGCAGCTTATACGCCACTAAAAATACGCAGTTACAGGAACAAGTGTGTGCTTCGTGGTTTACTTTATCCCCAATAGGGTACCATTCAGTGCTCGGCATGAATCTTTGTGCCATCTAGTGCCTTTTTTGCGGGTCTAAGCTCTGTGAGTTTGGTAGTGACCTTAAAATATGAAATATCTCCGCTTCTCTTTGTTTCATTTAATCGTATATTCTGTTTCCTATGGGTTTTGCGATAACAATGCTGTCGACAGTAATTCCATGGTTGAATCAATACAAGTAATAAAACAAGCAATAAAGCAATCTCGAATCGAAGGTTTATTGTTTTAGTAAAGTCATTATTTTTATGCAACAGTTCTTTTGACTTACATTTCTGTTTTCACGAAATTTTAAATTGTTCCAAAACAGAATGAGGCAATATGTTAAAATTGTGATTTGATCGCAGCTTTTGCATGGGGTTACAACGTTGTTTGTTTTTTCTACGAATAGCGTTATCAATATTACTTCGTATAATTTGAAATGAAATTGACAGAGTTGATATTTGAAGTTCATTTTTTTACATCTGGCAACAGAAACCCGGTCCTTGGATTTTTGGCGGATTACACTTCCATCAGTTGTAATAATGGTACTAAAACATAATATTCCGAATACTAGTTTTGTCACTCAATCCATGACTTTTTATGGCGTCACAGTGGTGCAAAGTTCGCCGGAAAAAAAAGTCAATTCATTTCATAGGGAAAACTGTGAAGCAGTTTAAGACATCTGAAATACGTGATAAGGCGTTCTATAAAAGCAAGGATTATTGTTGGTTATTATTGGTTGAGCTACATTTCATTGCAGCTCCACTGGGCAGTAGGTAAAATTATGGCCCGTACGGGGATCGAACCCGCGACCTTGGCATTATTAGCACCACGCTCTAACCAACTGAGCTAACCGGCCTGGCTTTCTGAGTGAGTCACCGGAAGTTCACTTTGCTGATATACACTATGCAACTCCATGACTGTCACATATCGATGTATTTAATGCAGAACCTAGAGTTACCTTAATCAAGTGCAACCGAACATTGGGCTGCTCGCAACGTATCTTGGAGTCAGAGTCATAATCTTCCGGACACGCACTTGCTCAGGAGATTGTTCATAGTCAGCAGTTCTGCTCAAGTATTCTGACAAGGCCGATTGACAGGGAACTTTATGCAAAATTAATTTATTCCCTAACAAATTCCAGAAATTGTGAATAACGTGGTCCGATATCGCATCTTGTGCACTGAGCAGGGATTCAATGTGACTAACAGTGACCCACATTGACTCCAAGCGGGTGTAGTATGCGAGTGTAGTGTCTGACGGCCGCAAGCATGTTTAAAGAGCAAATGTGCGACTTGTAAAAGGGGAAAGGAGGGCAAACCGGAGGCATTGATGTGGAGTGTTCAGGGTTTGGTGGAATGGTGGCTCAAAGTACCGCGTCCCATTGTATAGCAGAGGGTGCGATGTAGCACAGGAACCAGTGCCAGGGGAGGTTCTAGAGGAATGGTGTTTTCTCATTGATGACATTTCGTATCTTTCGAGCAGAATTTTTTTTTGGAACATCCAATGTACACATAGAAGAGATCAGTCACCCGACAATATACCATCATTTCACTTTCTACTGCATTCTGTGCGGAAAATATATCGAACATACATTGTGGGTTTATATCAAATCAACGATTATTCTTAGTATCGTGAATGTAGTCAAGACAGCACCGCATGTTTGTATGATTTTGAACACAAGCGAATTTACAATTCCAGTCGAGTAAAATAATATAAAATTGCTTCCCTGACCGGGAATCGAACCCGGGCCGCGGCGGTGAGAGCGCCGAATCCTAACCACTAGACTACCAGGGAATATACCAGAGAGTAACAATCCTTGCCTTTATTACACGTTGCATTCTTGTATGGAGAACGCCTCAAAGTGTTAAAAGACAGATTTGAAATCCAAACAGAGAACTAGAGTGGCAAATTGCTCTGAAAATCGCTCACTGCTACACATAAGAAAATGGAAATTATTGGTGAACAGTGAAACACATATACTGTTTATTTTTGTTGTGAATTTACAGGACTGTGAAGAAGATACGTTTTTTAAAAAAACAAATGAGTGAGTGTTGTATAATTGATCGAAATATCAGCATTGATAATTAATAAAACATTGGATATCCAGAAATCTGATGGTTCCTGTTACAGTTGTTCAACATTCTATTGATTTCTCGATGAGAAGAAGATAAAAGAGGGAATGGGTTCCTGTTCAAGAAATTTTGACAAACGCCATTTCAAACTTTTTTTTAAAAAAAGAAGTGAAATTAGGTTTCTCGTTGAATCCGGGTCAATGGTGTAGTCAATGACTTAATGGAGAAAATTGATTTTTTCATTTGGGAACTGGAAACTAGATAACATTGAATGAACAGTTCAATGTTGGAATTGGTGGAATGGATCTTCAGGAAGATTAAGATCAAATAAGCCAAAGAGCTTTCTATCGTGGAATAATTGGCAAAGTTGTGAAATCATGCTTTCCGATTTGATCAGCCAAACAAGAAGAATACAAAGCTTCCAGAAATGAACTTTTTATTGACTCGCTCAGTGTGGATACATGATCATAATTTTGTCACATATTATTGGTTAGGAGCATTAGTGAGTAGTTTTCGGTGTGGGGCGGTAGGTTTGTGTGATTGTGGGGGTAGGTTTTTTGTATGCTTGCGGATGTATGTTTTTATGCATGTGGGATGGGAATAGGGTGGGTTTGAGTGTGGGGGCAGGGTTGGAGTTTGGTATATATGTGGCGGGTTGTTTTGGGTTTGGAGGTGTAGGGTTGTGTATTTTTGGGGTGTGCATTAGGATTATTTATGTGGGAGGGGATAGGCTAGCGTGCGTGTATTTATCGGGCTAGGTTTGTGTGTGTATGTGTGAGCGGGAGAAGGATTGTGTGCGTGCGTGTGTGCGTGGGGTGCAGAGTTGTGTGTGGGGTTAGGTTTGTGTGTGGGTGATGGGTAGTTTTGCTTGTGGGGCGATATGTTTGTGTGAGTGTGGGATGGGTTTGTGTGTGTGTGGGTGGTAAGTTTTTGTGTGTTGAAGGGAGGGTTTTTGTGGGTGGGTGGTAGGTTTGTGTATGTTTGGGTTAGTATTATGTGTCTGGGAAGGGTAATGGTTTGTATGTGAGGGGGGGGGGGGAAATAGTGTGTGAATGTGTGTGGAAGGGGTAGTTTAGCGTGTGTGTTGGTACGTTTGTGTGAGGATACAGGTACGTTATTTTAGTGTGGGGGTGTAGGAGGTGTACGTGTGGGGCGGGTGAGTTTGTGTGTGAGAGGGTGTAGTTTTGTATGTGTGGTGGGGATATTTTGTGAACGTGTGGGGAAGAGGTATCTTGCGTGTGTCAGAGGGGTAGTTTTGAGTTGTGGGGGTGTAGGTGTTGTGTGCGTGTGGGAACGGGCAGCTTTGCATGTTGGGTAGGGGTTCGGAGCTCCTGTTGCTTAGTCGTAAGAGCGCTTGTCTCTGGGAGACCACGCTGGGGAGACCTGTATTCGAATCCAGGCAGGTCAGGGCGAAACCTTGGGCAACTTTCCATACTCCACACGCCTGATCATAATCCGTCCCCAAAAAAACGAGAATAAAATTGGTCATTTCATCCACGACTGTTTGTGTGACATTGCTGTGCGCAATTGGCTGTCGCGATTTGCCCACAAATATGCAGTCAAATCACTTTACAATATATTCTGTGAAGCGCTTTGGGACGTCCTAAAATTTGAAAAGCACTATATCAAAAGCACGGATTATATTATTATTATAAGGATAGCATCATACGTCTAGTATCGCTTTGATTGCAATGCTTGACTCGATATCAAGTCAAACACCTCTATATGAAATTTTTCACAGTTTTAATGCGATCAAGACTTGGTGTGCGTCTTCGACAACAAAAGTAGTCATTCAGAATTATACAGGGCGTTCAGTTGTCGTTTAGTCGACTTTTCAGTATCAATAGTAATTATTCCTTATTTTTATCACATCTTCATGCTTGTACTTTAAAAACACAAAAAACAAAAAGTCAACTTGTTTTGCAAATGATTCACGTATATTTCGTGTGTGTATGAATAATCAACATATTAAAGTTATTTGTTTACCAAAATGACGAAGCTATTCAAATTCTAGTTTGGTTATCTTAGAACATCGAAAATATCTACATTGCAACTAGCAATTAAACAAAGACTGAAATACAAAGTTATTTTGGAATCTAGACGCGATATGTGGGAAGGAAAGGACAAGCGAATTTTATCCTGCTGCACATGCACATGCACATGGTAGCAAAACTACTTGATCTGTTTGGTTACACTAAATCAGCTGGTGTCACTGCATGAATCAAGTAGTTGTGTGCTTCCCACCAACAAAAATCAGCTATGCTTTCCTGTGGCCTCTGACTGCTAACTTCGTGTTGGTGGTAAATTTCCTGTCACCGTAATAAAGCAAAGTCAAAATTGCTTGTTTAAACATCAGTGAAATTGAAGCAAGAGTTCCACGAATTGAGTTACAGTTTTTTCCCTGAATTGTTTGAAACCTTACACATTTATCTTGGATTGGACTGTGTGGGGAGGGACTCGTTTGGTGAAGATGTCGACCATTGTCAGGCTGCACCTGTTAATTGATGAAGGTTGACTCATACCATGGAAGAACTTTAACCAGACTGAGTGTATCCTGATCGCAATCCACAAAGTGATAAGGAGCGGAAAGCGTGGCCTCACATTGCAGCAGAGTTTGACTATGGGCTTCACAGCCTGTACCACAAAACAATTCAAATTCAACGATTCACCTAAACCATTTTGCATATAAATTTTAAGGGACATTTAGCTATTTTTATCAATTCTTCTCTAAACTTAGCCTGGGTCACGGCATAAACGCATGTGTTAGTGCAGCAACTGAGAAGTGAACTCATGTATCCGATTTCATACAGAACATAAACTGGATCATTGTGGCCAGAATAAGGACATTGTTTTGTTATTTGTTCCTATAAGTAATATACAATGTATATCATCCATAAAAGTATAAAACTCCCGGATATAGCGAAAAGAATAACGATGTTTTTTTCCTGTTTCCAATCTCTGGATCATCATCAATTCCAGTGTTGTTGGCGAGCAGACTCTTATGGACTGTGTTTGCTGCCAATATGTGTCTAATGATCAGAATGTTGAACAACAAAATCAAAACGAAGAAAAAGCAAGGGGTTAGCACGATGTAAAACCAGGAAAAAAATTCCCAAGCCTTTGAATCATAATTACTTTCCTTTTTCTTACAGAACCATGGTAAATTATTAATCTTATACCTAGGCTCAAGAGTAAAATACAAGTGAATGTTTCTGATTCAGCTCAGAGAACAAACTGTTCCTATCACCACAGCCGCTATTCTCTCATTGCAATATTTATTTTTTAGCTTCTGACAGCAAATTGCTACAAAGCGATCAAAGGCGAAGGCCACTATGAGCCACACAGACAAGTCAGCGGCAGCACAAAACATACATTTTACGTTTGAGCTAACTGGAGTCAGGTCCAGGAAACAAACTGGGTAATGGACATCATTCAGTCGATTCAATATTACGTTGCTGATAATAACCAGTAGATCGGCCAATGACATGGAAACCAGGGAGCGAGTGATGCATCTGGAGAGTCCACACTTTCCCCGGGATAGGATCACAATCGCAATTATGTTGACTCTAAGGAAAGAAGTAAGATGTCTATCAGTTAATGTTCACTTATTCTCGAAAGTTTGAAATTAACATACAGGTTCGGTTAATTTATAAAACAGATAATGTATTGTAAATCATTTATTAACCCATTTTCTATGCTGGGATGAACCGGTTACTCTTTCCACATACATCTTCACTCTTTGCTTGGACACATGATTTATCAATACTGATATTGTGAAGACATACCTGGAACACCAATAACAGCCAGGAGAGGATACAAAATATACATTATCTAGAATATTGTTTCTGATTGATAAACCTTGTCTGAACAGCTGTGATATCGCGTCATGGTGTACACAATAGGAGTGACTGAGTCTAAGTGCTCAGAAACAGTTTCATTTATATGAGATGGGAGTCTCAACAGCCACAATTCCTGGCATGTATCTCCTACGTACCACAGATGGATTACTCCCAGTGAATTAACATAATGTCCTTGGGAAAGAGGATTTAGCTGGATCCCATAGGAGCTGCTTTGTAATGGAATAGCATGTTTAATTCAGTCCTCAATTGTGATCTTGGTCATCTTCACCCTCAGCCAAGCGTTCCTGCAGTTCACCAGAACACTGATAACAACAGAATAGTGTCAGCGGCTCGTCCTTATCAATTCCTAAGATGGGAGGGCTGACGAGATGAGCAAATGACGCAGGGTATTCTTAGCCCAAACAGCAGTGACAAAATCACTGCAGATTGTACCACCAGTAGCAAGCTTTTGGATTCGTCTTTTTGAGGTCATTTGATCACCAAACAATCAGAGGCCGTGCGTCTTTTTAATGACTAACGTGTAATGACCTTTTTAGTGTTAACAGTAGGAGATATTCACAGAAACGACTAACACGTTTTCTGCTGTTTATCCGCACAGGACTCGTGACAGTTTTGAATCGACATACTCTTTGTCTTTGCCTACGTAAAATTTATGGTTCTATTTAGCTGTTTCTAAAATAACAATGATAGGAAATATAATAATCCTGTCACTTGATACGTGCTTTATCCGGATGGTTGCAAGCCCTTCACAAAATAAACTGTAAATTCGATTGACTGTGTAATTTGTTGGTGAAATCGCGGCACCCAATTTGCACAGCAGTGTCCCAATATATTGCTTGAATTTCCAATTCCTGAATCAACAATACAAAATTTGATTTATTGGTTCAATAAGTGTCAAAGCTGGAAATTGTTCACTAACAACTTTTCCCAGTGAGTCTGACGGTTAGTATTTGATGCATTCGCTACGTACATTGATTGCAGGGTGGAATCATTGGTTTGGCTGGAAGCACAATTCCACTATTATTGGTCAAAGTATTTAAATTCAGCAGAGCTTCTGTTCACTTAGTAATTTACATTAAAATTTGAAATTCAACAAAACAAGAGAACAACTAAACAACATGATGGTTTTACTAATTTTGGCTCGTGCTTATATCAGCAATCTTACTGTTCCAATTTCACCAATTGCAATTAAATCACCATTGTATGATCAGCAAAATTGCCAAAATCTAACTTCAAATCGGAGGAGTTGACGTTACCAATAAAATGTCAGAAGAGTCACAGCTGGAATTTACACCCAGGAGCTCCTGTTCACAAGACAGAAGCTTTCACCAACTAAGCCACCGCGCCACGGATTTCAAGATGATCATTTTTTCTTCATGAAATAAAAATGTCCGGTCGATATTATCAATAACAACAATTACTTTTGGTATACATTGGGGTCGGATTAGGGGTAATGAGAGCAGCAGAGTGGGGAGAGATAGGGAGGGAGCATGGGGCATGGTCGAAGGGACCGGCCTTAAAGGCGGAATGGGAGGAAGTAAGACGATGTATTTGCGGGATAGATTTCCAGAATGTGGGGAAGGGAGGATGACAGGACGGCCACTGATAGTTGGGGCGTTAGGGCGGTGCACACGGAGCAGGCCTGTGGCTCTTGAGCGGAGGGGAAAGACAGGCTGATAGGGAGACAGCAGGTCGGAGAAATTGGCGGGGCAAGGTCACGAATGGCCTTGAAAGTGAGGACGAGGATTTTGAGTTTGATCGTCTGGGTGTCGGGGAGCCAGTGCAGACAGACAAGGGTGGTTTTCATGTGGTCGCGAAGCCTGGTACGGGCGACTACACGAACTGCAGATTTATGAATGATCTGCAGCCTATGAAGGGAGGAACTGGCAAGGCCGATGAGGAGATAGTTCCCGTAGTCGAGCCTGGATGTGATGAATGCGTTGATGAGTGTTTCGGCAGCGTGTGGGGTGAGGGAGTGGTGGAGAAAACATTCATACAACACGTTTACAGATCCAAAAAATACACTGTAAATTCACTTTGCATGATTAGTTGCGAAGCGCTTTGAGGCATCACATTAACACGTTAAGGTCTTTCATTGAAATGCTCAATCAACAATTGATGTTTTGTGTGGCCACAATCAGAGCAAGTGCTAGATAGCAGCAAATGTTTAAAAATAATCATGGTATTTAGTTTGTCTCTAGTTTTCTTTGGAATTCATAGTTATAATGGAAAGTATTTATTGAACAGAAGCTGTGCTGAACTTAAGTAAATTTTGAACTATGACAAAGGCTGTGTACTTCTGTGGTGTATCTTTGGGATAAAACCTTTGTACAGATACAGATGAAATGCAAAACATGTACAAGGTATAACCAATTGCTAACTGCTTCGCAGAAGGTAGTTTCTAGTTTTCTGAATATCTTGCATCAATATTTTCTGGAGGAAGTCAACAGCGGCAGCATCCTCTCCTACCCACGAGGTCACAGAGAACCACTGTCAGCGGACAGTTTCCAAGCTTGACACTTTTTCAGTCAATAGCTATTTGATTTGCACACATTCGTTTAAGAGAAGCGATGTGAGTTGATCCAATTGTCACCTTTTAGTTAGACTTTGTCCACATATTTCGGTGAAATACAGCGTTTAAATATTTCCTCTCACACAGTCCCAGGTTTGAAACAAGCTGCACACATTCTTCCCTTACTTTCAATAGAAAATCTAACAATTTTCTCCAGGACAAAATAAAACCTCTCCAACAAGTATGTTGAAGTGAAAAAGAAAAAAAAGAACCCAGTAACAGAAAGTATTTTACAAAACTAATTCGTGTGGTGAAAATATATTCTTCTCGCAATGAATTGAACTGGAGTGCATGTAATTTACATTCATGAATTGATAGCATTTTATTTTCAGGTAGGCATATTATTGGTTTTGAAAATATATTTTATCTCAATCACTATTTTATTTATTGCGGTATGACGTGTGTATTGTATTGGTCATCGGATTATGTTATCATGTTACGGAATCCCGTACCTTAGCCGTTGGGGCTCTCGCCTATCAAGAGAGAGACATGGCTTCGATTCCTGGCAAGATACATGACCAAAAACTAAGTCTGATCCACAGTCAAGTAGATATTACGACAGGTTTTGGACTAAATGTTGAAGAGCACAAGATAAGAGAATTCCGGAACAGAGTATAAAATGCCGGGATGGTTAACCGCTGATGGTTATAAAACTGGTTCCTGATTAGTTTCTTATTTTGAACCCTTTTCGCACTTTCTTAAATACTTAGCACGATATTTTCAAATGTTAGAAGTGTTAGAAACATGCATTTCCCTTTTTAGAAAACAAATGTGGGAAGGTAGCTTTCCGACACTGAAAACCGTCGGATTTGGAACAATCTGACTGGAATTACACAAACAAGTATTAGTATTTGTTGCCGCGTTTTGCCCACAAATATGCATTCGGTTTTCCTGCTACCCTTCTCAAACCAGGCATAACCCACCACACCCTGCCCTGGTCGCTAAGACTTTTCCCACTATTTTTCTCTCTTTTTCTTCTCTCTATCTGGACACTTACACCATCCCCACCCGCCGCCTGCTCTGTTCCCTACCGAGGGACGTTGTTATATTCTGTGAAGCGCTTTGAGACGTTGAGAAGACGTGATAAACGCTATATAAATGTAAGGATTTTTATTATTATTTGCTTTGCGCCATTCATGCAAATGGAAGCATTCAATAGACCGCACAACATGATTGGAGCTTCAGAAACGCTGGCTGTGGAAGTGGAATGTTATTTAATTTCCCTAGATTTGATCACATGCTGAGGACACATGCAGGACAGTGCAACAATAAATTTACTTTGCAATAATCTGAACCCTCCTTAGGTTTCCTACAAAACAAAATGGCGACACCTGAGCGATCAGAAGGTCGCTGACGGGAAGAGAAGCTAAGAACATGAATTTTGACTCAATTTCTACTACTCGTATGAAAATGCACTTCTACTTGTGACACTTTGCTGTTCTTGTGACGTATTTGGCGCAATCGTCTTTAATCCCGAAAAGGAATGAGGGTTAGATAACGAAGGATGCAACATCTGAAGCACACTTTCGCAAAACATGCTGTGGAAGTATGTTCCCTTGGGAGGAGGATGGGGCTTCACAGGGGGATGTAGGGGGGGGATGGCAATGATGGATTCGACTATTATCTGGCTGATTGAAAGTCAAGACCCTGATAATGGGAATGATGTGTCAGGGATCGGTTGGAACAATATCATGGCGTGAACATAACGAAGGAGCGAGTATGCCTTGAACTCAATCCCCTAATATATATGGAACCAAGGCAGCAGAGATAGGAAGGGGTGCAGAAAGCCAGCTGCGATGTGGGAACAGAGGTATGGATGTGAACCTCACAGATTGTGGCACAAGTCAAATAATTTCCACAAACTATCGGCTCATCAGTTATGTTTCGGGACAGCATTTTCTCATTGTTGCATCAGCGAATTTATTAACTTCAAGGGATATTTAGCCGCTTTTTTCAATTCCGCTCTGAATTTCGCCTGGGTCACAGCATAAATACACGTGTTAGTGCAGCAACTGAGATTCGAAAGCATGCATCCGGTTTCATAGAGTACATATACTGGATCATTATAGCCCGAGTAAAAAAAATACATTGCAATTTGTCTATATATGTAATATACAACATAAGTCATCCATAAAATTATAAAGCTCCCTGATATAGCAAACAGAATTACAATGGATTTCCTCCTGTTGATAATCTCAGGGTCATTGTTGATTTCAGTGTTGTTGACGAGCAGACTCCCGCGGACTCTGTTTGCTGCTAAGATGTGTCTTATGGTCAGAATGTTGAAGAACAAAATCAGAACGAACGAAACACAAGGGGTTAGTATGGTGTAAGACCAGGAATAAACTTCCCAGGCAAGTGAATCATAGAAGCTTTCCTTTGTCTTACAGAACCAAGGTAAATTATTAATGATGTACCAAGGTTCATAAATAAAATACCAGGGAATGTTTCTCAAGCAGCTCAGAGCGCAAACTGTTCCAATCACCACAGCCGCCGTTCTCTCGGTGCAGTATTTGATTTTCAGGTTCTGACGGCAAATGGCTACAAAGCGATCAAACGTGAAGGCCACTGTGAGCCACACAGAGCAGTCAGCGGCTCCACAAAGCAGAATAGTTACCAGCGAACACACTGGGGTGAGGTCCAGGAAGCAAACTGGGAAATAAAGGTAATTCAGTCGAGTCAATATCACGTCGCTGATAATAACTAAGAGGTCGGCCGATGACATGGAAACCAGGTAGAGAGTGATGCATTTGGAGAGACCACACTTTCCCCGGGATAGGATTGCTATCGCAGTTATGTTAACTGTGGGGAAGGAAGGAAGATACAAGTCAGTAGGTGTCCACTTTTCCTCAGAAGTTTGAAGCTGACACAACAACAACAGCATATTCCTTTTATATAGTGCCCTCCACGCCGGACGGCGTCTCAGAGCGCTTGACAATAGCAGATCCCAGGACCGAGCCAGTGGCATTGGAAGAAAGGTGACCAAAGATGCAGTTGAAGAGAAAGGTCTTTAGCTGGGAACTGAAACTGAGACAAGAGTGGGGAGGCGAAGGTAGTGAGGAAGGTAATTCCAGAGTTTCGTGTTATAGTGGCTGAAGGCCAGGCCGCCGATGGTGTAGAGGAGTATTCGGGGGACATGGATGATGCCAGACCAGGTGGAGCGAAGGCAACGGTAGCTGGGGTGGGGAGAGAGGATATGATAGAGATAGGGGGGCGCATATGAGTGGAAGGATTTGAAAATAAGGGTGAGGATATTCAAGGCGATCCTCTGGGGAATAGGGAGCCAGTGAATTCTGGCAAGGACTGGGATAACGTACAAATGTAACAACAATTCAAAAAACAATCAATGTTATCTAAATCATTGAATAGTTCACTTCCAATGCTTGCCTTTACCTGTTCGACTTTCGAAATAAATCTTCACGCTTTCCTTAGACACATGGTCGATGAAATATTAACAACCAAGATTTCCAAATGTATTATCTCAGCTATAAATACAATATCAGTGTCTGTTCCTGCGAACCAAACATTTTATGTAGAAATTCACTTAATATTATTTTCATGCCTAGTCAGCGTTCGCTAAATCCCATGTTCGGGCTATGTACTTACAGTATTGTCCTCTCACTGCAACCCATATCTAAATGAGTGCTGTACTTTCTTTGGTCTGTTGACATTTTAAATTGAAGTTCTATCCTAATGTTGATTTAAAAATAATACTGTATTATTATTGAAATTGGAAGAGAATTCACCCTGTTGTCCATGCTACTATTCCAGAAACTAAAATTGATCACTTACTCTCCAGCTAACGCATTCATCTATAAAATGCACAATCGCTGTGTTTTTTTCAGAAAATACACCAAATTGCTTGCAGAAATCCTCCTGATAAGAAAATTGGTTTGCTTAGCAGCTTCGTTTCTAACAAAAAACGAAATCTATAAAAGTGAAAGGCAGTACAGGAACAAATAGCTGCATTGGCACAGTCACAGCATAGTCCACAATGTCATAGGGTATTTCGTCAAGGATATTCACCAGTCCATTGTAATTTTGTGTACTGTTCACTAGCTTTTCCAACGTAATAATGTAAGATTGGTTTTCAAGTATTTGAATTCACTTAATTCCATCATTGTTCTGATTTTTACTTCTCGTTTCACTGCCTTGATACTGTTCCTCTAATCGAATGCAGAAAAAATTGGAAAATATTTAAGACGCCTTGCCGCATAGAATAAACTGATTCATTATCTTCTATGCCAAACAATGTTCCAATTAATGCAATTATGAGTCTCCATCAAGCACAGGACAACAAAAAACTGCACAAACAATTAAATGTGATTTTGCACTAGAGCTACATTGATACGTCTACAACAGTGTTGGGATTTCCAATCCCGAGTTTCCAAGTATGACTCGACAATCCAATATATAAAAGGTGATTATAAATAAGTGGGTAGAAGATGCATTAAGTTTTATAACATAGATATTTGAGGAATTATACTACCAGTTGTATCCGTCAGCCATAGGACACCACCTTCTCCTCTACACAGAATCTCTCGACCTTCACCTCTATGCCTATCTCTCCGTTGTTCGTCCTCTTCTTCTAACGTTCCTTACCCAACTGTGCACGAGTCAAACCATTTTTCCAAGTGCTCCTTTCCTAGGGACCCCTTCCCACTTCTTGTGCTTGGCCACGTTGTCTCGTTGTCCTGTCTAAACCAAGAGTTTGATCAGTTTAGGTCAAACCTGATGTCTGTCAATACTCTTTCTGAAGTCATTAGCAATCCGTTCACCAAAAACCGGATGCTCCCCTCTTATCGATACTTCGTAATGTCACCATGAGTTTCTGCCTGAAACAATCTGCTCATTCATTGGGCTTTTTGAGAATAGCTTATTTTTTCTTTAATTGCGTTTGTTTGATAGGTCCTGACCGCATCTCTAGAGTTTTTGTTGAATTGACAGTGCACAATTAACGATTCGACCAAGTACGAAACCCGAACCTTGCGTTATCTGTACGGGAATGTGTGTTCTCTGGTGATCACAGAGAAGTGAGCGCTCTTTTATGAGCTTCACCCTTTCCAAGACTCCCTTTATTCCTTCCATCCACAGAGAATCAGATATTCTTTGTCACATGACAGTCGATAGTTTACACATTGTGTAATTATCCGTTAATTATTCCATTATATTTAGGCTTTCATTTCTATATTCTAGCAATCGGAGTAGAGTTTTAAAGAGGTATAGCGATAAGGTAGATCAGCATAACTTCGTGAGAGCAGGTTCAAACGTGATGGGCCAAAGTGATTCCTTTATGCTGTACATTTCTATAATTCTATCAAAACCTCAGGTAAAAATTAATCATCAAAGTAAAGTGCATTCTACTAAGTTTGCAAATTTTTCTATTATATAACATTCAGAACTTAGTAAATTGCAGAATTTAATTATGCTGTAGAATCTCGTTGTCTGTTGGTTCAAATATGTATTTGAGATATGTACCAAACATTCAAAATTTCACCAAGCTATCCATGACTGAAATCCTAAGAAAAATAGAGTGAATTGCTCCATTACGACTATAACAGAAACACCGATATAAGTTCAGTACCTTTTACGACACGCTGAATAATTGGTATTCGAAACACTGATTTTGTGAAGACATACCTGGAACACCAATAACAGCCAGAATAGGATAATAAATATACATTATCTGGAAGATTGTGTCTGGTTGATACAACTTCTCTGAAAAAGTGTGATATCTCTTCATGGTGCGTTTACAATAGGTTAGAATGACACTAAGCCATTAGAAAGATTCTGATTTATACGAGATGGAAGTCCCTGCAGCCACAATTCCCTGAACATCTAAAGTAGCTACGTCACCAACATAATCCCCAGTTAATTGACCACAACTTATTTCAGGGTGAATGTGTAAACAGAGTTTAGCTGGATACCAGATGAATCGCTTGGCAACGGAACCACAACACCAAGTCAATCCTCTGAGGCAATCTTCGATACCTTGCTCCTCAGTCCAACTGATGTTCAGTTCACCAGGCCAATGTATAATTAATAGGATTGTTGAAGTGTAATTAATGCGATAGATACCACTCTGGTATCTACATTAAACTTTCACTGCTTTCTTTCTTCAGAGAAACAAATTGACAACATGAATAGTCGTTGAAGTTTATGCAAACCTGTGTTAAATGCTCCTGGTGTTTCAAAGTTTAGCTGTGGATGCATTTTAGTGTATTTTCATAGCGAGTTTTTTTTCAATTTGCAAAATTGACGTCGCTCAAGGTGGATAAGTCACCTGGTCCGGATGGGATGCACCCTAGGTTACTAAGTGAGGCACGGGAGCAAATAGCAGGGACTCTGGCCACGATCTTTCAATATTCCTTGGACACAGGGGTCGTGCCAGAGGACTGGAGGATAGCTAATGTTACTCCCTTGTATAAAAAGGGGCAGAAGGACAAGCCTGGTAACTACAGACCAGTCAGTCTAAAGTCGGTAGTGGGCAAACTTCTAGAGTCCATAATCAGGGACAAGGTAGATCTTCACTTAGAAAGATATAGGCTAATAAAGGACAGTCAACATGGATTTGTTAAAGGCAAATCTTGCCTTACAAATCTGATAGAATTTTTTGATGAGGTAAGGGAATGGGTGGATAATGGTAGCGCAGTTGATGTAGTTTACATGGACTTTCAAAAGGCATTTGACAAAGTGCCACATGAGAGACTTATTATGAAATTAAAGGCCCATGGCGTAACAGGGACAGTGGCAGCGTGGATCCACAACTGGCTGCGAGACAGAAAGCAGAGAGTTGTAGTGAGCGGCTGTTTTTCAGACTGGATGGAAGTGAGCAGTGGTGTGCTACAGGGATCAGTTTTGGGACCATTGCTGTTTGTAATCTACATCAATGATCTGGACTTGGGTGTACGGAGTACAGTTTCCAAGTTTGCAGATGACACTAAGTTAGGGAGAATAGTAAATAGTGAGGAGGATAGTAGCCATCTGCAAGAGGATACAGACAAATTGGTAAAGTGGGCAGACACATGGCAGATGAAGTTTAATGCAGTGGAGTGTGAGGTGATACACTTTGGGAGAAGAAATGAAGGGAGGCAATATAGGCTAGATAGTACAATTTTAAATGGTGTGAAGGAACAGAGAGACCTGGGGATTTGTAGTAGTGACTTGTTGAAGGTGGCAGGACAGGTAGACAAGGCTGTTAAGAAGGCATATGGGATACTAGGCTTTATAAATAGGGGTATAGAGTACAAAAGTCAGGAAGTGTTGACTAACCTTTATAAGACTTTGGTGAGGACTCAGCTGGAATACTGGGTTCAATTCTGGTCACCACAGTACAGAAAGGATGTGAAGACATTGGAAAGGGTACAAAGAAGATTTACTAGGATGGTGCCAGGATTGAGGGACTTCAGCTATGAGGAGAGGCTAGATAGGCTAGGGTTATTCTCTCTGGAGCAGAGAAGATTGAGGGGAGACCTAATAGAGGTTTATAAGATCATGAGGGGTTTCGACAGCGCAAATAGAGAAAAACTATTTCCACTCGTGGGCGAATCTGTGACTCGTGGTCATTGATTTAAAATAGTTTCAAGGCGAAGTAGAGGGGAGCTGAGGAGAATTTTTTTCACTCAGCGAGTTGTTCGAATCTGGAATGCATTGCCTGAAAAGGTGGTGGAGGCTGATTCGATAGCAGCTTTTAAAAGGGAATTAGATCTTTATTTAGGGAGAACAGGTCTATTAGGCTATGGGGAGCGGGCAGGCCAGTGGGATTCAATCGCTCTTTTCAAAGAGCCGGCACAGACTAGGTGGGCCGAATGGCCTCCTTTTGTGCCGTAAAATTCTATGAATCTATCAATGTAAGGAACGTTGGAACTGACAATATTCTAACTGATCTTGAGATTCTTGCTTTGGACAAAAAGCTAAAGTGCGGAGTGAAACTTACCTCTTTTCTGTTTGTGTCACCCATACTACAGTCTCTCTTATGATCACAAATTGCTCTAACATAAAGCAATCGCCATCAATTCAAAGTAATAATGCTCCTTAGCACATTGTTGTTGATGGGATGCTGTTGTAGATTGGGCTACATTATCAAACTACGCCTTTTTGAACAATTTCCTTCTAATTTTTGATCAACTGTATCCAATTCAGTTATTATTTTAGGTACAGATTGACTTGTCATAGCAGGTAGAAGATGAATCTGTTCGCTACGGCTATTTGAAACCTAGCTACAGTGATTCATCTCTAGATTACTAATGGACGGACACAGTACAAATAATAATAATACATGCATTTGACATATTGCTTTTCACATCTTCTAAACGCCTTAAATCGCTTCACTGGATATACTGTAAAGTGAATTAACTATATGTTTGTGGGCGAAACACAGCAGCCAATTGGGCAAAGCAGTTTCCCTCAAACAATCGTGGATTGAAATGACCAATTTACAAACAGCTATTTCTGTTATATAACAGTGCTGAATATGATACTATAGTCTGTATATTTCTTTGAATGCAGACTATAATAATACAGCCTGCAGTCAAACCTAAAGTCCATATGTCTGAAGCAAACAATTGTAACATACTTGAGAGTTTATTTATGGGCTCAGTTACAAATGAGCAACTTCCAACTGAGATTAATATAAAAATAGTTGTCCAGTACATTCGGAAACATGTCTTTAAAATGTAGATCAGCATAGACAGGATCTTGCTTTAACTTTGCAACTGACAGACAGCATTCTGGGAGCACAATATCTCCCAACTGGAGTGTCAGTCAACCTGATCTGTGAGCTCAAAGTCAACAGCGTCAAACTTTGTCCCACAACCACTTACCACGAGCATGGCTGACCAATCTAAAGTAGCTCCAGCGATGATAACTCTGATAAATATACAGGTGACATTAAATGTACAATTAAAAAAAAATTCACCCTGGCCTAATATTACCTATCCATTTCAGGCAGTGTCGCCAATCAAACTTGTTTTCCAGATATTGTTCAGACTTCCACAGGATAAACGTAACTTTCTCTTCCCCAGTCACTGGGCTTCCCATCCATCATCAAACTAAACTGAGTGTAACATTGACACATTCTCCCTCTTAATTCAACATTCCCTCTCGTTCATTCCAGTCACCTGCCTATCTCAACCCATCCCCTGCACTCTGAGTCTAATCTCGATTTCCTGCCCATTGAAACTCATTTTTGGAACAGGCAGTGAAACCTTATCAAAGCTAATAGGCTAATGTTGCCTTTTATGAACATTTTCATGTAATATAACTGTGGGTTGGGCTCTGGACTTGGGACCAATAGGTTCTGTTGAGCCTCAATGAGCTCAGCCTTTCCCTCTTTAAACGTCAATCATATCAGCGTTGTCATACAAGATGTTTTCCACTTGAGGGAAAGGAGAAAGAAAATGTGAGCATTTAGGTCTCTCTCGATTCAAGCTCTGCGATTCTATCAACCGCACTTTCCTCCGAACTCTACTGCCTTCCCATCACAGGGGACATCATTCCAGATCCTGTTTCTCACCTTCTACTCCCATGTATCTGCGACATTCTGACCTCCTACTAACATTCCCATTTCTTCTACTCAGCCGGCTCCCTCCTGCTTTAGTTTGCCAGCCTCATCGACCACAGCATTGCAGGGCGGGCCTTCAGCCACTCTCTGGAACTCCATCCAATATTCCCTCCGCCTCACTCCTTCACTTTCCTCCTCCAAGACACACATCAAGAATCGCCTCATCTACCAATTGAGCTTTCGATCAAACACCCAACTGACAAGCAAAAAGTATCAGGTGCGGTTTCTAACCAGAAAACTCACCGTCTTCTCTTCCTCCTCACTCAGTGAGTGGAGCAGTCGGTTCCAGTGTCTCCCGATCCTCTCCGTGATGTGGGCTCAGGAAACTCTGCTGTAACAGGGTGATAAAGACCCCCTGGTCACAGTCCACCGTACATCAGAGCCACGCTCTGTCCTCCAATCACTGGACTTCACATCCATCAGCAGACTAACCCCAGTGTGAGATTGACATCTCCTCCCACTTGCTTCCACCTTCCCTCTTTCCCATTCCAGTCACCTGCCCAATTCAGCCCATCCCCTGAGCTCTGCGTCTAATCTGATATATTATAAAATTTATGCATATATATATATGTGTGTGTGCGTGTGTGTGTATATGTGTGTGTGTACATAGGATGTTTTCTAATCAAATAATATTGATATAATTCCACCAATACTAACCAGAACGCTTGCATCGGATGTCATGCCTTATTTTGACATTGAGTCCTCTGAAAGCGCTTCTCAGAACATAACAGTGTGGTGACGGTGTCTTTTTTCGATGAATTATGGCTCCATTTGTACTCAACAGTATTCCCGCAAACAGCGTGGATAACGTGATTTACTGATGAAATTATTATTTTGCTAATGTGGATTAATGTCGCAGAGAATGTGTGTTTGTTTTATCTCTCTCTCTCTCTCCCACTGGTTACAATATCCACGACAGTTTGTCGGACTCTGAAATGAACAACCAGGTGCCGCGTTTCGATTTATAGTCAGCAAACATCACCCTGTACCATGTGAAATACGATGAGACATCTTAAGGGTGTGATACAGCACTGTGTCAAATGAAAGGATTCTTATTCGTTCG
Source organism: Hydrolagus colliei (assembly GCA_035084275.1). NCBI lineage: Eukaryota > Metazoa > Chordata > Chondrichthyes > Chimaeriformes > Chimaeridae > Hydrolagus > Hydrolagus colliei. The sequence continues at coordinate 543,108 of JAYJKW010000483.1, read as the reverse complement.
CACATCCGAGCATACAGCAGTATTATTATTATTACTATTATTATTACTATTACTATTATTAATATTATTATTATTATCGTAGTAATATTTCGTCCACAATTGTACCATAAATTCACTTTACAGTATATTCTGTCAAGCACTTAGAGACGCCTAGATGATTCGAAAAGCGCTATATGAAACGTAAGCATTATTACTGAGTGTGATAGAATATTTATCATGGTATCGGAAACAACGGGGCAAAGCAGAGTTTTAATATGCAGTGGATGTGTTGGATTATTACTGGATTATTTGATTCATTTTCTCTTCTTGTTTGTGATAAATATCTACATCGAAGCTAATGACGTACAGAGCCGTGATCCAGTCCAGCAAGTATGCTTGATAATGAACCTCTTTTGACACAGATCCTATCACGACATTGAGACATCTCAAAAAACTTCACAAGATTTACTGTAATGTACAAAGCACATGGACTCCATTTTTGGTAATAATAGTCGCTGCATTTGATGTAGCGCATGATTACATCTACTAGACCTCTCAAAGCGCTTCACAGGATATGCTGCGAGTTGAATTAATTAGATGTGAATGCGTGGGTTTCTTTCTGGACTGGATCAAATCTGTATTAATCTGGATAAAAGGAAATCTGATATTATTTCTTTCAAATTTCAAAAATGGAAACAGAATTGTTAGATGATAGGATGTTGGTTTTATACCTCAAAATTGAATGATTTAAAAATAAGTAAAATTGGTTGTTTAGAAACATAACACTGACCCATCTGTGTGTCTGTGTGTATTTATATTAAATGCTAAAGGGTTTAGAAACACTTGAAGATGTACAAAGAGGAATGTCCATCGAATGAAATGATTTAAAATCACTCGTTGAGACGTTCTGTTTATTTGCTGCAGAATTGATGGGATTGTATTGATTAATACATTGTGTTGGGGGACAAGTATCTGACATCAACCCACTTACAGCTCTACTACCTCTTAATATTATGAATGGTTGGGACGTTGGTACATTACATCATTGGTATTTGGGGTGGGGGTTGTGGGGTGGTGGGGAACAGTGCTGCTTTGTAGTAATTGTCATCCTTGAGATGTCATTCAGGTAGATGCTAAAGGACCCACTACATGATTAGAAAAGATAAGCGAGTTTTTTGTAATGTCCTGGCCAAAAACCCTTCAGATAAAATTGATCACTTCATGGTTGTTGGTGAGCAACTTATTTTGTGAAAGCTGACTCCTTGTTTGCGCACAAAACACACCGTCTCTGTACAGTACAGTAAATTTTGTGAAGTGCTTTGTGACATTCTAATGGTGTGGTAAGTCTGTTCACCAAACACACGTCAGAGCTTGAGTGAAATGGTGCAGTCAAAAGCATAGACATTCATCTGCATTCTCTCCTATCAACCCGCGGTACTGTATCTCTCGGCTGACGTCACATTGAGGAGAGAGACACAAAGACAAACACACAGGGCTGTACAGGGCTGAGCATTGGGTCTGTGGGCTGGGTTCCATGGCAGAAAGTTAATCTATGTTCTTCTCAGTGACCTGCCCTCTGCTCCCATTAACTCGGGAGGACGTCACAAGGCGCTGAACAGTTAGGTCGGGACACAAGCAGGTGGGAAGTGTCAGGGTAGGGGGGAAGAGAGTAGGAGAGGGGGAGAGTTAGAAGGGGAGCAAAAGGCACGAAAAGGAAGGTCTTGAGACCGGCCTTGAAGGAGTAAAGGAAGAAAGCGAGGTGAAGAGATTGTGGAATGGAGTTCCACAGTGTGAAGGGGGTTCTGGCGGGGGAAATGGAGCAGGCTGCTGAACGGAGGGAACAGGCAGGCTGATGGGCAGAGAGCAGGAGTTTAGTTTAAAACGGATCAGAATATAAAGCAATGGTTTGGGTAAATGCTTAAGAGTGCGTAAGGCTCCTTTAATAACATCTATAAAGTTTCCTTTCCTTTTCAAGCTAAATGCAGGTATATTTAAAAACAAACTTAAGAGTAATGATAAAAAGTAAGTATAGTGCACATTTTAGGCTATGTTTAAATAAACAGTTCCTAGCTTCTTCGTACAAACCAATTTATTTTTAAAGTTAGTTATTTTGCCGACGATTTCAAAGACTTTATCTTCAATCCGTTTATTCGTCTCTGTGAAGAGAGCGCTGAGGAAATCAGTCAGTCTAATGCAGCTGCAACGGGACATTTACTGCTGCTGCGTATAATTAAACGTTTAATCGCTTCTTTGTTTCCAAAATATATGTATTTTTAATTTGCCGAAGATTTAAAAGCCTGACTATTGTATTTCTTTACTACTGTCATTACTGGGTTCAATTCCAAGCAGGGCGAAACCTTGGGCCAGGTTCCCTACTGCACACGCTTAATTATAATCTTTCTAAACACAGTAATAAATTGATCACGCAATCCACGACTGGGACACTGTTGTGCGCAATTATCTGCCACGGTATGCCGACATTCAACTCAGTTTTCACTGTATTCTGTGAAGTGCTTTGAGACATTTAGAAAACACCAAAAGCGCCATATCAAATGAAGGAATTACCATTTTTATCATTACTACACGATCAAGGTATATTCGCAGATTTTAAATTGAAGGAAGTATCAAATCGCTGCAGTTTTTAATTCCCCGTCTCACAGGAAACAAGTCTGTTAATGCCGCTCAGAGCAAGACAGATGCAAAACAGAAGACACTGGCTCAGAAACAGTTCTACTGTAACAGCACTGTGTCCTGTCTGTGTCTGTCCTTCACTGTCAATTTGAGCCTCTTGGCCAATAACAGTCCATCGATTGATTTCTCCTCAATGAAATTCAAAATAAAATATTGATATCCAGATGGGAATATATATATATTTTTTAATCAAACTTTAATTTAAGTATAAACCCAATAATATTGACTGTCCTGTCGCGACCCTGACCTGGCGACACTTGGCTCAATGAATCTCCTTCATGATCCCGCCCACCCCAATGTGTCTCACAACCACCGAACGGTGCCTTTAGCCGTTCTGTCTCCGCGCTCGGGAATTCTATCGCGCAGTCCCCGCTACTCGCTGCTTCCTTCCCCCCAACTCGCTACCTTCCACCATGTCCATCTCAATACTGGCTCATTATCGACCATTTCTGTCACGACCTCCACTCCCTGAACTCCCTGTCCTGGCTCATGTGTGTGGCCAGCTGAGTTAAGCCAACATTCCCTGCGATTCCACACACACAGCTCAGTTGTATAGTCACCAGTTTTAAAAGCGTCAGGTCGCCCGGTAAGTCGCTATGTCAATATATCTTGTGTTGATTTGTAGAAACAGGAGAATGAAGAGGGACAGTACCCGGCATAAATACTGTTTGCTTTGTACAATCGCTTTAAACACCAGAGATATTCAATTAAACATGAACTAAATTAAATAAAATATTCAGCTTTAACAGCTGGAGATACAGCCGCTCTAAGCAGCAGATAATTCACCTCAAACCACACAAGTTACAACTGATAAACTCTTCGTGTTTCAATTTGAACATTATTTGCACCAACAAACAAAGCAGAATATTAGTTATTAATTAATCTAACATGCCGAAACAAACATTGCAATGTTCACATGACCCACAATCTGCTCCGAAGTGCAACAACAAAACAACAAAATTAGATATACAGAGCGCCTTCCACGTCGGGAGGGGATGAACAGTTAGGCGGGGACTCGAGCAGGGGAAGAAGGGTCGGGGTAGCGGCAGCGGGAAGGAGAATAGGAAAGTAGGGTGGGGGGTTAGTCGTGTAGCAGAAGAGCGTGGTCATAGAGGAAGTTCTTGAGGCCAGACTTGAAGGAGAAATGTAAGAGAGGCGACGAAGCAAAGGGATGGCGGGATGGAGTTCCAGACGTTGGGGGAGGCCGAGAGGCTGAGAACCCGGCCAGCAATGGTTGGGTGGTTCGGGCGGGGGATGCGGAGCACGCCGGACACAAAGCAGATATACACATTGCCTCTGATGTCACAAGCTCCTTTACCGTTTTTAATGCCTTCAAATGAATACTTTCAACAACATTTGTCACTATTTCATATAAAGTCTTTATACATCTGTACATCCAACTCAGTTTCAGACAAATCAGACTTTCCACTTCGTGACTGATTGGGAAAGTAATCATGTCTCTTAATTTATTGAAAATGGTGGAAAGGGAGGATGCGAGGTGAAGGCATTGCGGGATGGAGTTCCAGATTGTGGCGGCAGAGAGGCTGAAATCCCGGCCACCGATGGTAGGGCAGTTCTGGCGGGATACACGGAGCAGGCCAGAACCCGCTGAAGGGAAGGCACGGGCAGGCTGATAGGGAAACAGCAGGTTGGAGAGATATGTCACGGCAAGTCCGTGAATGGGAAAGAAAGGTAGGGAAATGAAGTTTGCAGAAACGCTGGGCTGTCGATCGCTGTGGGTTGGTGGCCAGTACTTAAGGGTGATTGTGGGAGAAACTGGATACTAGAGTGGACACAAGCTGCCGATTTCTGCATAATCTGTCACGTTTGTGGATGGTAGAGACGCAGCGAGTTGTTCTACTCGAGGCTGTGAATCATGAATGCATCAATGAGAATTTCAGTCGACACTTTTGATCGTCAGCATTTTGCTGATCGCTCCGTCCACTCCGCAGATACTAGCCTACTTCACATCACTGCAGTACCCACCCCCATCAGCCTTTCATCCAATCTGTTAGGGTCTGGACTACCTGAAAGATAGTTGCCAGCAGATTCAATAATAGACTGTAAAAAGGAATAGGATTGTATTAAAAGGAAGGAAAAAGATAGGCCTCTATGGATGTGTGAATCGTACAATGCAGTACGTTTTTCAAAGATGAATGATGGACGTTTGGTTTCCTAATATGCTGCAAAATTCTATTTTTCCATTTGAAAGTTGGATAAAGGAGCATGTCAAGTAAACAAATTTGGCATATTGTTTCCCACATTTCACTTGCACTAATCTCCCCGACCACATCACTCCAAACATCGTCCGGCTCCATTGGCTCCCGCATTACCCCCAGAGGATCGAATTCAAGATCCTCGTCCTCACCTTCAAGGCCGTTCAAGACCTTGCCTCCCTATCTCTCCAACCTGCTGTTTCTCAAAGAATCACCCCACCTCCTACTCCAAGGCCGATGTTAAGACGTACAGCTTCGACCGTGCCTGGTGCTCCACTGCTATCTCTCCCCCCTCTACTACTGCCCTTCCATTCCCACTACTCCGACACCCCCAACCCCCTGCTTGGTTCCTGAAGGGACTGTCCAGCGCATTGGTACGTCATTTCGACGTGCAAGCCATCTAGAAGTGTAATTTGATTGTTGTTTTTTGTCACTGCACTTGACAGTATATTATGTGAAGCACTTGGAAAACATGTGAAACATGGCTTTACCAAATACAAAGTTTATTATTATCTTAAATACATTAGTTACACAACCGATTCCATTCTTTGTCGTTTGGTACTATATTACCTGTCGTGTGACCGTTTGCTTCCAAAACCAAAGGTGCTATACGTTACCTTAAATAAACTTTTTAATCGAGTTTTCAACCAACCACCTACACGTATCCCCGTTCTCCGAACCCCCTGACCCCAAACGCACCAGTTTCAGTCCAAATGTCCACGCGACATGAAACGCGCTGTGTATACGTTTTAATTATTGTATAGTTGCTGTCTCTTTGGCTATTCAACCAGTTTTCTAAGCAAGCGATAAGGCCAGGTCAGATATCGGATTAGCTCTTGCCTGAATCTTTTCTGTGTACCAACATAGATACAGCTATTGGTGGCACTGCTGCTGAGCTGGAGCATGATAGATGATTGGTAGAGGACATATACTAAGTCACCATAGCCAGAGTAACTGTAGTCCACGAGCAATGTATATATCACATACACAACGTATACCATCCAAAGTAAAATAAAGCTTCCCGATACTGCGAAAAGCAGAACAATGCCTTTCTTGCGGTTTTCAATCTCAGGATCACTGTGATCTGTGTTGTTACTGACCAGCGATCTCCGGATTCTGTTGGCAGCCACCACGTGCTTCACTGTTAGTACATTGCAGGTGAGGATGACGAAGAAGGCGAGGAAGGGAGTCAGGATGATGTCCAGCCAGTGAAACGCTGTCCACTCAGCGGAGACGAAATACTGTGCAATTGTCTTGCAAAACCAGGCAGTGTTGTTTACTGTGACCCAAGGTTCATAGGCCAGATACCAGGGGAGATTGTTGATTAAGCTCAGTACCCAGACCATAGTGATCACCACACCTGCAGTTCTCTCTGTACAATAACTGCCCCTGAGCTTCGGGCTCGAAATGGTAATGGAGCGATCAATGGTGAAGGCCACAGTCAACCATGCAGAGCTGTCAATAGCAATGCAAAGAAGGACTGTCCGTGTTTTGCAAGCCACGGTGAGGTCCAAGAAACAGACTGGGAGGAACAGGATATTCATTCTGGTCAGAATCACATCAGTGATCACGGTAGCAAGGTCAGCGACAGCCATAGCAACCAGGTAACGACAAACACAGTTGGAGAGACCGCACTCTCCCCCAGATAGAATGAGAATCACTAGAAGGTTCCCTGTTAATGTAGAAGAATAATGATGGTAATGATACTAGCGTTTGATACAGTGTCTTGTCATGTTTTCAAAACATCTCAAAGCGCTTTGAATATCATACAGTAAAGTAAATTTATTGCATATTAATGAACTAGTCATGTAAACCCATTACTGTTTGTGGAACCCTATTGTGCACAATTTGATGCCGCATTTCACTCACAAATTATACATACATCTCCCAGCACATTATATGCTCTGGAGCGCGTTTCAATTCTAGAAGAGGTGAAAAGCGCTTTATCAAATTGGTTATTATTATCATTATTATGGTGTGGGCAAAATACATCAGATATTTCTGCACGGCAGTGATTCGTAAAGTGTCTTGGTTTGAAAAGAACATTGTTGTGTTAAGGAATGTACATATTGAGAAACAGTGGGCATGCGACTGGCAGAATCCAGAATAAGAGAAAGCAAATGTCAGAGGGAAATCTTGAAAGGGAGACAGAATGAGAGACAAGTGGACACAGCGGATAGGACAGATAGAGAGAGAATGAGATAGACTAACAGACAATGCAAAAAGAGGGAAAGATAATGCAAGTTAATCCTTACTTTATTAACCAATTGCTCAGAGATGTGTTCTGCTTTTGGTCATCGTTTCAAGCGACAAATTTCTATTTTTAATGGAATTGTTACTCTCAGAAAAACGATCATCCAATCAACTGACATCCATTTCTGTACAGACTGCTAGATGAAGAAATAGGGAATAAGGAAACTTGCCCCAAATTTTGCAATGCTGGTCTGTGCAAGGCAACTTCTCTATCAGCTGAATGTACGGCTGCAGAGGGTGGAGAGGAGCTGAACTGGTGGAGCAAATGCAACGAGTGCTGGTTTGAGGCGAGAGGATGTCGGTAAGGCTGGGATTGCAGAGCGTGGAAGGATTTGAAAACAAGGGAGAGTATCTTAAAACCTATCCTCTCTGGGATAAAGAGCCAGTGACGTCTGGCAAGGACTGGAGTAATAGGGGCAGAAGTTTGGTGACGGTGACGATGCGGGCGACACAGTTATTAATGAATTGGGTTTGACGGATTGTGCAGAAGGAGAGACCGGCGAGGAGGACATTGGAATAGTCGAGCCGAGAGGTGACAAAGGCAAGGGCCAGTGTTTCAGAGAATTTTGGTGTGAGATATTACAGGAGACTGGCGAACTGATGGAGATGGAAGAAATATACTTCTATTCACTTCTCTATGTATTACTGCACCATTGTGTTAAGGTCGAATACCTGGATTGTAGATGAAAACCACAAGAAGTAAGCTAATTTATTTGAGATATTCAGAGCTGAATTTGAACGACAACGTTAAATCAAACAGCAACACTACAGGAACAAGAGAGTTTAGCTTCGAGGAGCGGCTAGCGAATCTATGGCAGATTCGTTTGAGCAGAGAAGGTTAGCGGAAATAACAAAAACAACTTCGATTTATATGGGGATTACCACGCCGGACGGCGACTCGGAGCACTTCACAACAGAGAAACCTGTACCGAGTCATGGGCAAGGGGTAGAAATGTGACGAAACGCGCCGTCGAAGATACAGCTCTTCAGCTGTGATGTGAAACTCGGAAGAGGTGGCTGAGGCAAAGGGAATGAGGAAGGGAGTTCCACATAATGGCTCAAGGCACGGCCGCCGAGCGTGGATATAGAGGAGGCCAGACCCAGTGGAGCGAAGGCAGCGGGTGATGGTTTGGGGAGTGTGGAGATCATAGAGGTAGTTTGGTGCAGAGGAGTGGAGGGATTTGAGAAGAAGTAGGAGAAACTTAAAGTCGACCCTCTCAGGGACGGGGAGCCAGTGATGTTTTGCAAGGACTGGGGTAATGGAGGGAGCAAATGTAATAGATATGCACAAAACAATACGGGGATACGATAGAGTGAATAGGGAGAAACAGTATCAACTGATGGGTGGATTGGTAACCACAACAACAACAACAACAACAATTTACATTTATAGAGCGCCTTTCACGTCGGGAGGACTTCCCAAGGTACAAACTTAAAATAATTGCCAAAGAGGAGAGATGAAAATACATATTTTCAAACAGAGATTTGTTTGGATCTGGAATGCATTCACTGAAAGTTTAGTGCAAGCCAACACAATAAAAACTGACAGAGAAATATATAAATGTTTGCGGAGGACAGGGCTTCGTAGACAGCACGTGCGAGTGGAATGAAATTGCACTTTCAACGAGCTGGCAATTGTGTGACAGACAGAATGGTGTACTTCCGACTGTACAATTCCATAACTCTACAATTCTACGTGTGAAACTGCTGAGTATCTTTAGCGAAGGAAAATGCGCTGAATAAGCAAACTTATAGTTACATTTATTTTGGTTTCACTTTGCAATCAATGCTGAAATGTTAATTGATACAAACACCACTAATGACTATGACAGAAATTTGAATTCAGTTAGACGATGAATACACTCAACAACAAGAAACACAGTTTGTGCTTGATATAACTTCCTCCACGCCCGGTACCTTTTTAGAGCACCTCAATATTATAGGCTATATTAAAAATATGGAGGAACCAAAGAAGAGTAAAAACGACGTGAAGATAACATTCTTAACTAAATATCATTAATAAGTTACACCACCGGTTTCTGCAAATTTGTCATACTAAACACAACGGAAAGATTGAGAGCTCGAGGTAGAGAGCCATTGAGCGGCTGGGAGATATATAAATGGACTGGGAAATAATGTGAGAGGAACATAGTGCGAGAAAGACAATTGGAGATAAAGAAGCAGAAGGAGTGAAGGAAAGACACACGTTTGCAGATAATGTACACATAACAAGATTACATTGATACTCCACGTGATTTAGCAAAACCATTTTATTGCCTGCTCCCTCATGTAGAAGCGCAATTTCTTTTATCAGCATGTTTACTATCTGATTCATCTTTCACTTCAGACATTGTGTTGCACATTCACATTGCTATCTGGGTGAAGAATGTCCTGCTTTACTTACTATCACATCCGTCATTGCTATCTCCTCCTTATTTCCTCTGATACTTATACAAATAGAACAAACTCTCTAAAGAGAGAATGAAATAACAGTAACCTTTGCATTCGATGTAGCGCGTTTCACATCTTCTAGACTTCGCAAAATGCTTCACAGAATGCTTCACTTTGTACAATTCTGGTCAACACATTTTATGAAGGATATTACGGAATTGGAAAGGGTGCAGAGGAGATTTTCCTGCAGGATACCAGGAATGAGGGACGTCACCGATGAGGAAAGGCTAGATAGCCTAGGCTTATCCTCTCTAGAACAAAAAGGATTGAGAGGAGAGGTACTAGAGGTTTATAAGATTATGAGAGTTTTCGACAGAGTGAATAGGGAAAGACTGTTTCCACTGGTGGGCGAATCAGTGATTCATGGTCACAGATTTAAAATAGTTTCAAAACGAAGCAGAAGGGAGTTGAGGAGCAATATTTTCACTCAGCGAGTTGTTCGAATCTGGAAGGCATTGCCTGAAAAGGTGCTGGAGGCAGATTCCATGACCGCTTTTAAAAGGGAACTAGTTCTTTGTTTACGAAGAGCAGGTCTATTAGGTTATAGGGAGAAATCTGGGAAGTGGGATTGAGTTGCTCTGTTCAAAGAGCCGGCCCAGTTTAAATGGTCGGAATGGCTTCCGTTTGTGTCCTAAATTTCTATGATTCTATGAATACACTGCCGCGAAACGCTGCAGCCAATTTTCCTTCCAACAGTCATGTATTCAAATCATCAATATTTAGTATTGTAGTGTTTTGTGGACTGATTATTATCAGGAATTTTTAGTAGGTAAAAGTGGCCAAGGTTTCGCCATGAACTACCTCAATTCCAACCCAGTTCTCACGCTTGTAAGGTTAGTGTTCTAAACCGTGAGCTGCAGTAATACACGTTGGGTTCGATTCCAGGCTAGGTGAAAGTTAGGGTAAGTTTCCTTACTCCGCACACAGGTCGAATAATAATCGCTTCCAAACAAAAAAACCCATAAATTGTTTACTTGAATCCACGAATGTTTGTTGAACACTGCTGTGCCAAATTGGCTGCAAACTTTTCCCTAGAAATCCACAATCATTTCACTCAACATCGTCTTCTGTGAAGGACGTTGGGATGTCTCGAAAACCTGAAATGCACTATATCAAATGCAAGCATTAGCACCACAAGCATAGTGTAAAGCGAATTGACCTCGAGTGATTACTATCAATCATGTGCAGTAAGAAAATCTGCCCAATGTTTCCAGCTCTGCTTCCAATCGAACCCAGGTCTCTCGCCTGCAATGCAAGTGCTCTGACCATTGAGATACAGTAATCTTTTGTGCGACTGTTAGCTCATTGCTGAGCAGAACTCTAGTAATTAAGGATCTCAAAGAATTGAGCAAATTGGGTTATGTAGCACTGTAGCTCAGAGTACTCGTCTTGCAACTAACATTCTTGGTTTGATTGTGAGTAAGGTTGAAATGTCGGCCAAGGTTCCTGCATAGGTGCCTCTGTTTACATGGCAATAGTTAAGAAAGTGGAAGTTAGTTGATTGGCGGATTGCTTTTCTGGAGGTAATAATTCATTCCAATTAAATAATAAGAAGAATAAATTGGTGTGTCAATCCACCCCAGTTTGTAGACATAGTTGTGCAAAACTGGTTATCGGATGTCACCCACAAAATATAAAATAAATTCATATTACGGCACATTCTGTGTTGCTGCTTGCAAGAATTTGAAGATGAGACAAGGCAAAATATCAATTGCAAGGAATATTTTATTGTTAATTTTTCTCTGTGTGCAAGAGTTGGCTTGCCTCCTTGCCTAAAATCAGAGAGAATGATCTGTTCAGAATTTTCACGTGAAGCAACTTGAGATGAATTGTTATAATGCTTATGCATCTTCAGTACAAGTTAGAAGTGCTAATTTAATTTCAGAAATTTTGTAAACACATGATATTGAACAAGATGCACCATAAAATCGCGTTTGCGCAAGAAAACACTTTTGTCCAATCACAAATAAATGATATGTACACTCAGATATCTTAACATTAATATCACAAAGTGAAAGTATCTACGAGAGCTCACCTAGTCCTCCAATGACCGCTAGAGTGGGATAAAATATATACATAATCAAAAATATTATTTCACCACGAAAGCCCTTTGACGAGGACATATGAAACCTCTTCATTTTGTCCACTAATATTAAATCCCAACACCATATATACAAAGAATACATCCCCAGGTGGATCAATTAATCTGCTGAATCATTGACATTACTCACAGCCCAATAAACAAATGTTAACAACATTTTCATAGTACGATGTGAATTGGTGAGTTAACACTCTGGAGGTTTAGTGAGGAGGAGAAGTTGGTTGGCCTGTATGTTTAATAAAGTAGATGAGGTTAAGGTGAGATTTGACGGAGGGAGTTAAACTAATTATGATCATTGACAAATTTAGCAGTGGACAAATCCTCCAGTTTCAGGTCCGCAGCGCTTCCCACCCTATAATTTGTGGTCGTACATTCAGCATCTCTGCCCCTAATAGTGTGGAACAGCACCCCACAGACCCTCTGCATTTCTCCTCTTGTGCCTCCTTCATGCCCATCTAAAGACCTACCTACCTTTGCGTGTGCCTTCAGCCACTCTGAACCCGAGCTCCCAGTGTTGGTCCCAAATCCCTCACTGACAATTTGTCCGAAAGAGTGCAGTGAAATACATATTTACATAAGCGTAACTTGTTGTTGTCCTTTTCCGTTCAGGAAGTATAGCAGCCGGTCCTGCAGAATGGAGTGTTATACCCCAGTTGATTGACCAGTGGCTTTATCAAGCGAGAGACCTAGATTCAATTCCAGGCAAGGGGAAACCTTGGGCTAGTTTTCTAACTCCATACACATAATAATAATCCCTCAATTAGGTGCCCAAATTTGCAAAATATCGTCTCACTCGACAGTGGGTTTTGTGAAACGCTATGGGACCTCAGGAAGACGTAAGAAGCTATTGTATCAAAATGCAAGGATTTTGATTATTATAACATCACAATTGTAAACATTGACATCTACAGTGACAAAAGAGATCAAGCATCCATGCAACCAGTGCTGTTCATAGATCAACAAGGTCACTTCAGTTCCAAGTCTCACATTAAATCTGTGAGACTTGGAACATCTCACATTAAATCTCACATTAAAGCTACTTCTTCGTTTATGCCTTTTAACCTTACACTTGAAAGATAAAATTTACTTCTCCACATGAACGAGCAGGGTGTTCGATATCCAACTACACTTAGAGCAGCAACACAACGCTGCTCAATTATCATTTCTATCTTCTCTTCGATTCAAGAAGAATAATTGTCATTTGTATAGTGTCGTGCAAGCCAGGGAGCGACACAAATCACTTGATGGAAGTTTAGCGCAACTCGAAGCCTGGCAGATGGCGAATGGGGAGTATTTGCACGGTCGAATTGTTCTAAACCTCCTTCCATTTGGTATTGCACCTTTCTAGTCTTCTCGAAGTCTCAAATTGCTTCATAGAGTATACTGTAAAGCTTAACTGTAGCCAAGCAGTATAGAAAGTGGGGTTGCAGTGAGAGCGGTTGCGAATGACAGTGAGTCAGGTTAACGAGTGAGAGCTTCAGTAAGAGATGCAGTAAATATTGGAAAAGACAAAGTGTGCTAGACGGAATGTGTGCAGCTAAAGAGAGGAAAAGAGAGCCAGGATGACTGTTTAAACAGGGAGAGAAAGGATGTGAGAGTGAACGTGTATCCAAAAGAAGGATTGTGTGTGTAACATTTATAATAATCCTGATGTTTCGTAAAGTGCTTTTCATGTACCATCGACGCCTCAAAGCTCTGCATAGAACAAACTGCATTATGAATTGACTGTTCAACTTGTGGGCGAAACGCGGCCGACAGAAATGACCAACTTCATTATTGTGGATTTTTATTTGGAAGGATTATTATTAGGATTGTGGAGCAAGGAAACATGCCCTGTTTCGCCTGGATTCGAAAACAGGCCTCACATGTCTCGATGCAATGTTAGATCGCTCAGCAGCGTTAGCTCTATCTTTAGATATGTCCTCTGTCACAGTCATAGAATCACACATTCACTCATTCTCTTTTGAATCACACAGATCATCATTCCCTATCACACGTCAAAAATTCACACCCAGGGATGAATTAATGCAGGGGCTTTACGCGATGAAGATCCACCTGCTCCACCACTGACGGTGGGCCATCAGACGGTCGAACTCCACCCTATGGATCCCAACACAACAGTCCTGCAACATCGCCTCATCCCTTGTCTCCTTCAAGTACCATTTCAAAGTCCTCTTCTTCGACCGTGTTTTCAAGCAACCATCATTGAGCATTTCCAAATCAGAAATATTACCCATTTCCACCTCACTAAAAGCTGTCACAGAAATCTTGTTTAGCTCCCTCATAAACAAACAATAAATTAAAGAGTAGAATCCCTGACGTTTTGTGCATTGCCGGCAATTGACTACCATATGTCGCTCACAACTATACAGTCAATTGATTTTACAGTACATGATGTGAAACGCTGTGAAACATCTAGCGACGTGCTGTATCAAATGCAAGGATTATCCTATCATAATCTGTCTCTGCTCTCTGTGCCTCTGTCTCAATATCTGTGTGTATATCGTTTGTCTCTCTATCGGTATGCATCTCTCTTTCTCTCACTCTCGACTCCACCATTGGTTCTGCCAAACCATCCTTCCACTCCAAGATACTTTGGAACGCCAAATCCCCAGACGCCTCTTCTCCATCACTAACCACCTCCACTAGCCATCTTCGCCTCCAACCCTTGCGCCATCACATATGAATAATTAAACCGTTGTGCAACTTAAATTTCAAATGACTCTCAAAAGTAATTATTTTGTTAATTAAATCTATAAAATTGATTCAATATACGAAATTTATTACATTACTTAAAGTGTTATTCGTAATTATTATTCGTTATTATTGCCAGGCCACATTTCTGGAAATCCTGCTCAGGGAACAGATGTGGATGACGAAATTCAGCTGTGGGTCCCTTTGGACAACTAGATTATTTAAGAGTTCATTTGGTCTGAGTTTGGAATACCAGGAGTGAAAACGTTCATGGAAGCCATAGAGTATAGCTTCCACCTTCTCCATACTCAGCTGCCTTAACTTTCATTATATTGTAATGGACAAGTTAATCTGCTTAATCTCTGGTTTAATTCATCGAAATTCTCGTCAACTGTTTATTACATAGGAAGGTATCCATGAGCCAACCTGGTGGACGTAACATCAGTACAATTGAAGCAACCTTTTCCAAGTCTTGAAAAGTTATTCTGCACATCTAGCACTGGAATCCTCAAACGCCCTGTCTGAATCTTAAATTCTGCAAATCAGTGTGCGTGCACTATTTTCCGACTAAGGAACGTTTCTTCACTTCTTTCATCCCGCCTCCCTTTTCTCTTACCAAATTGCCTTAAATTCACCTGATCTTTTCTCCTGGATGTGTCCAGTCCCGTCGTCCGCAATGTCCAAGTACCACAGCAGTTGAATGCCCATATTCGTACCGTTATCAATGTTTTGAAAATCATTATGTATTGCCTCGTTGGGTGCTACTTGCTTCTTGTTTATCAACATTAACGAACTTAGCCAATTATTATTTCTTTCGAATTCGTGCACTCTTCTATCTCTCGGATCTGCGGCTGCTAGGTAAGAGCCTAAGAATTTGCTTGGTGAAACAAGTCAATCGAGTTTTTTGTCCAACCTCTTGACATTTTGAGTCATATGCCAGAAATTCTATCCTGAGATATTATTTACCTGAACGAAAATCAAACTTTTGCTTGAAGCAAATGATACTTCCTGCTTCCACTGCCCCCTCTAGGTAGCCTGTTGTATCAGCTTTTGTTGCACTCCCACTGCAGCCGAGATTCAGCAGACTTCCTCTGGATCCACGTCATTGCTTTCACAGCTTGTGTCCTATTTTCACGTTACAATTGGTAAACGATTGGGCTTCAAATACAATCCAGAAACGTGTATCACTGTGAGGCAGTGGTGCCAGCCTCACATGCAGAAAGAGATACACACACATTCACAAGCCTTAAAGACACTGGGGAGGAATGCAACCAGAGAGAGGGGTGGGGGTGTGGGGAGACACGCACACATACTGAGTGGGAGAGAGACAACACACACATAGAGAGAGAGTGGAGGGAGGGGGAAACACACTCATACAGAGAGAGAGGGAGGTATTAGACATAAAGACATACATATGTAGAGAGAAACAGTGGAGACATACACAGATAGTTAAAGCGCTCTGAGACGCCGTCCGGCGTCGAGTGCAGTATATAAATCGAAATTGTGGTTGTTGTTGTTTACTGTGGTTGTTGTTGTTTACTGTGGTTGTTGTTGGAGTGAGAGAAACACACATACAGAGAGAGGGGGGAGAAACACACTTATACTGAGAGAGCGAGGATGTGGCAGACACATACACACTGATATAGAGAGAGTGGGGGAGACACACATACAGAGAGAGAGAGACACACACACACATATGGAGAGAAGGTCAGACATACACATGCACAGAGAGATGGGGTAGACACACACAAAAACATAGAGAGGGGGGGAGAGACCCACACATATAGTGAGAGAGTGGGAGAGCCACACAAATACAGAGAGAGACGGGAGGCACACATACACACGTAGACATACAGAGAGAGGAAGACACACATTTACAAGCAGAGGCCTCTGTGTCTATCTCTCCTTGTTTTTCACACGTCAGAAATCATACACACTCACTGGAACACACTCACACACCCCTCCCCCCTACACACCCTCCCTCACACACAAATACACACACACAGGAACACTGTCATCCCTCCCAACCCCACAAACATACAACCCTTCACGCCCCACATACACAAACATACCTCTACACACAACTACCCCATCACATACCCACAACTTCACCACACACACACCTAGACTCACAGCCCTCCCACACAACAGCCCCTCATACACCCAACCCCCAACAAACATATACGCCGTGCACACTCCTACCCACATACACCCTCCCCAAACACACCACTCCCCACCACCTACCCCTACTCACCACACAACCTTCCCCACACACACACACATAAATTTGACATACAGATACTCATAGCCATATACACCACCAAACATACAATCATTCCTCCCACACTAACCCCCTCACACAACGTCGCTCATCACACACAATCCCCCTCACACACAACCCCCCTCACTCACACAACCCCCCCCTCACATACACAAACCCCCTCACACACACCCATCACACACAACCCTCCTCACACACATAAACCCCCTCACACCCTCCCCCATCACACACACAACCCTCCTCACATACATAATCCCCCTCACACCCCCCCTCCATCACACAGACAACCCTCGCTCACCCTCCCAACACAACCACTCACACACCTCACACAAACACTGCAACCATACAGCCTCCCCTTCACTTGCCGACACATTCCCCCACATCCCCCACACTTTCTCTCTGTGCACCTCTCACACACACTGAGTCTATAAGTCTCTGTCACACACTCATTGCGAGCAAGAGACACAGAAACAGACAAGCACATGCACACTGAGACAGAGTGAGAGAAACACACATAGAGACACTGAGATAAACACACAGTCTCTCTCTCACTGACCACACACTACCTGTGTCTCTGGTCAACTGAAATGACACATACATGCAGACGCAGACACAACTGACACTAAAATATATACACTGGCCTCTCTGTGTCTCTGTGACATACATACACACTGATTTACACGGAGTGAGACACACACAGTGAGTGACAGAGACATACATATATCCACAGAAGCACATTGGAATCCCCTCTCTCTGCCTCAATGTGTTTCTGTATTTCTGAGACACTAACACTCACACACTCACACAGAAACACTGACATCCTATCTGTAGACTCAGCTGCACTCACACAGAGACCCTCACAAATGTCTCTGTGTCTGTCTGGCACATACAGGCCCCTGTCTCTGGACATCAGAAGCCACATATAACATTGCAGGTACATTCATTCGGTCACACACACATACACACTGTCGCCACTCTCTCTGTGTTTTTCTGTGGTTGATGGTTTTTATGATAGTGTGACTGATCATTTATTTGAGACATCTCAAAGCGCTTCAGAGGGTACACGATGAATTAAATTGACTATACATTTTATGAGCCAAATATGGCAGCCAATGTGTCTGTCTATGTGGTGTGTGAGAGTGTGTGTTCGTAAGAGTGTGTGAATGTGAGAGTGGGCATATGCATTGTGTGTATATAACTGTATGTATGTATATGTGTGAATGTGAGAGTGTGTGTGGGTGTGAGACTTTGAGTATGTGAGTATATGAGTGCGTGTGAGAGATTGTGTGTGAGCAGAGTACAGTTCGCTAGCAAAAGGGGCTGGGTTGGATTCCCGGGTGGGACAGAGTGAAATGGTGCGTAATTTTCATTTCTTCACTCAAGCCTCTGTTTACCAGCATCAATAATAGTAGAGTTTGTAATAATCCTTACAATTAGTACGGCCCCTTTAACATGTATTCCAGACATCTCAATGCGCTTCAGAATATATTGTAAAGTGAAGTGACTATATATTTGTGGTTGTATTGCCGTAGCCAATTCCACATATGTTACAGACAACAACAACAACAACAACTTCGATTTATATAGTGCCGTCCACGCCGCACGGCTTCTCCAAGCGCTTAAACAGACATGGATTGAAGTTACCAATTTTTTTTCGAGGGAGGATTATCAGGCGCATGTGTGGAGTAAGGAAACTTGCGCAAGGTTTGAGCATGTTGGTCGATTGGTGATCGCTTTTCCTGGGGGTAATAATCCCTTCACAATAACAATAATAATGTGATCACTCAATCCACGGGATATCACTCAGTGGAATTTGCTGCCACGCCCACAAGACACACAGTCACTACACTTTAGTGTATATCCTGCGCAATGCTAAGAGACGTCTCGAACACTTGATAAGGTGCTGTGTCAAACGCAGAGAATATTATTAGCAGTCACAGGGGGCAACAGACTCCATTGTGTCTGTGTGTGTATGTCTGTGTGTGTGTGTGTCTGTGCGTGTGTGTGCGTGACTGAGTACAGTATATGCCAGTGAGCGTCTGTGTCTGTGATTTCTGATGACCAGAGACTGAGGCCTGTGAGTGTTTGAGAAACAAAGAGCGAGACAGTCACACAGAGAGGCCTGTGAGTGTGTGTGATGCACTCTCTAGCTGTGAGTATATCCCAGGCTGTAAAGAGGATGATACTGTTTCTGTGTCCATATGTAAGTGGCCGTCAGTAATAACAAGAAACAGAAAGAGACAGAAAGAGACAGAAAGAGACAGAGAGAGAGAGAGAGAGAGAGAGAGAGAGAGAGAGAGAGAGAGAGAGAAAGTGAGATATCCTTTTATAGCTTGTGACACGCATCTATGCCTGTCCAGGAATCGTCCCGCAGAGCCACGAAGTGTGGGGGTTTGATGTATTGGGTGAAATGCTTGTCTTGCGTTACTCCCATCGAGCCCACCTTAGACAACTGGGACCCTGCTTGCTTCCCAAAGCACGGCAGGGTGAGTACGGCACCCATGAGACCAGCCTTTGCCTCTCGTGAGTCGCAAGGTACACATTCAACGTTAGCTTCCCACATCTCTTTACTGGACACCTTATTTTCTGCTGGTAGCCACTGGCCTAACTGTTGGTCTGATATCCAGTCGTGAATGTTCCCTGTTTCGATTTCCCCGAGAGCGCTCCTTACACTATCTTGCAGGAATGACAAAGACAAGCTGCAGTCAACTGCCTTGGAGACCTTCTGGTTAATTTGGTTCTGAGTTCCGACCCTGATCATGACTACCATGTACCTTTGTGCTCTTTGCAAGTTAGTCGCAATCTCGTTAAAAGACAGTGCAAACTGTAACCCTTCAAACATGGTGCCGCGTGTCTGTTTGATCAAACTTGCAGCGGTGTCTCTTATGCGTGTGGCACTGTTGCTTGGTGCTAATATTGGTTATGGAGGTCGAGTCTATTCATCCCGGCCCCAATGTCTGCCACTCCAGAAAACCAGTCTGTTACTGATCTACCCATTACCGTACCCTGCCCGTTGCGTCCACAAATGTAATCAATTCAATTGATAGTATGTTCTGTGAAGCGCTCTGAGACGTCGATAAGTTGTGCAAAGCGTTATATCAAAAGCAAGGATTATTATCATTATTGAGTTTGTGATTTGGCTGTTGGGTAAACAGGAGCTGAATGGGAGTATTCCCTGCCCCCAGTCACTTTTATGCCTTATCAGTGTCTGGTTACACAATCTCACTGAGTCCCAGAGAGGAAATGGTGCGTTTGTGGAAACGAAGCAGTTTCATTTTTAATAAAGATCTAAATTAAAATAATTTGCTGTGCGGGTAAATGAGATTAATGCAACATGGCTTTACACCAACTTTACATTCGCAACATACCGATTGTACATGAAACTAACTTGCCCAGTTTGAGCTGCCGTTGTAACTTTATGCTATATTTTAGATGTGTTTGGTTTCCATGGTGATTTGTTTTGACCTTGGCTCTCGCGCTGCAAATGTCAGCAGCAGAGAGGAACAAGCGGCTGTGATTTCAGCTCTGCAAATCTGCTGTTGTTAGTTATCCCGCAGCACGATTTCCTGAACTCTGTGCCACGCCAACAAGAAGCCAGATCTTTAGTTTTTGACTGGAAACGCACTGAGATTGGAATTCGTTAAACGCACTCTAACTCACACTCTGGAACTCTATCCCAAAGCATCTTCGCCTCGCTCCCTTCCTCGCTTCTTACAGGGTCGGTCTAAAGAATCTCCTGTTCAACATTGGCATCTGCTGCCCTCCCAACTCTCTCACTCCCCTCCTACCTCTCTCCCGTGTCCCCCCTCTACCCCTCCCCCTTCCTCGGGTCCAGACCTGACTGTTCATCGCCTTGGCGCAACCTCCCAATGTGAAAGGCTCTCCATGAATGTAATTTTGTTGTTGTTGCTGAGCTACAGAAATCCACAATGGCCTAAATCGCGGCCTCTGCTTGTTGAATGGAGGTCAGAGCCAGCAAAGCAGAATTGGCTGGCATTTGTTTGGGAAGTAAAATGGTAGGAGAGGTAGGAGCTGCTAGGACCTCGAGGTATATGAAGATGAGTTGATATTGGAATCTAAAATTCTCAACTTAAAAACTCTGTGAGCAAGTGTGCGTTACGGCATTCATACAGTTCGCTGCCTCTAAATATGCTCTTTATACACACACAATGCATAAGGAAAGATTGGCTATCTTCGTGAATCATGCAGATGGCAGAAATAAATAACTAATAATTGTGGTTTGCAACTATCTCATATGCCTTATTTACTCATGTTTCGTTTCCATCAATCAAGTGTTAGATAATGTAAGTAGGCAGCAATAAGTACCTCATGAACAACAAACATTTTGGGGCTCCACAGAAATGTACAAAATTTCACTGAATGCATATACAAAATACCAGCAGTTTTCGTAAATATTTGCACACTTTTCAGTTCCCCCAGGCAATGTTACACAAATAAACATTTGAGGAATTTATCTGGAAAATTGTCGGCCAGGAAACTGAGAGAGAGGAACTGCCTTTCCGCTGGCAGCCTCTACAATGCACACTCTCGAGAATACTCAGCATGAAAATGAAATTATCCATATGTATGATTTCCTCTAAATACAGTTATTGGGAATTATATTATAACCCAAGTGTATTAGGATCCTGTATTGCTATAATTCAATAATAATCCGTGCATTTAATATAGCAATTCGTCGTATCTTCCAGATATCTCAAAGTACTTGAAATAATTTAATATTAAGCAGATTCACTTTATATGTTGTTGGGTGAAAAGTAGCGACCAGTTGCACACAATAACATCGCAACATCTCTCATGGAATGACTGACCATTTTTGCAATCATTTCGAAGGGATTATTAGCACAAGAATCAAGATCCTCCAGTCGGCTGAACAAAAGGTTGTATATTGAGTGAAGAAACTTATTCAACATTTCGCTCTGCTTAGAATCAAGCCTATGTCTATCGCTTGCAAAATTAATGTTCTAAACACTGAGCTAAAGGATTCTACTCTCCTGGAATTCTTCATGTAATATTTTGGCTGAATGCAATGAGCTGCTCTTAAATTTAATCTATTTTCCAAGAATTAGCAGCTTGCTGGAATGAAATGCAGATAGGTTTAATGTTGGGTGCACCTTCAAGCATCCGGCATTGTCAGCCTCCATGTTTGGAAACTCTACGTCACCAAGCCAGTCAGGAAACTTGGTGTCTTTATCGATCTTCAACAGTCTTTACTCCTCCACATCCAAGCCATGACCCACTCTGCCTTCCCTCAACTCCGCAGCTTTGCCTAACGGCGCCACTACCTCAGCCCTCAGGTTCAAGAAATATGACCAGTAGAGTTTAAGCACATACCCTGCTTGACAGCCTTCCCAATGCCTTCCTCCCTTGACAAAAGGGCTTTCAGAAATCTACACACCGTAGATTCACAAAACAATCTCTGGAATCCATTCTCCCCCATTTTCACCTGACAACATTTCCTCCACATCACCCAGAGGATTAAATTCTAGATCCCAGTTCACCTCTTTAACGTCTTACATGGCTTTGCTCCATCTTACCTCTGCGACCAACTAACCGTCTACCAACCTGCCCATTACTCATTCAGTGGTCTCTGGTTTGCTCCTTGACACCCGATCCACCCACTCCACTATCGGCAGGCGAGGCTTCAGCTAGACTACCCCAACCTAAGCAATTCCATTTTGAAGTCCCTGGGCTTCGCCCTCTCCCTGGCTTACTTTAGGTAAGGCCTCAGGCCCTCAACTTCGACGGACCCAATGGTCATCCCAAATCCCGTTCCTTTCCCTCCAATCGTCCCGATCCCGACCATTGCTCCAGTCTGAAACAATGACTATCGAGTGCCAGTAGAAATCCTCTCCACATGAAAGGTGTTTTACCAGTGTAATTTTATTATTGTTGCTCCGCTCTGTAGTGCATATGGATGGGGGGGTGGTGGGGTGTCTTTGTGTGTGTGGGTGAGGGGGTGGGATGTAGATATGGTCGGGAGACGTAGACGTGCTTCCATGCACCAGAATTACCAGGCTTCAGTGACGAAAGCAATCTTTGAGTGCCACGCTGCACGCCTGCCTGTCTGCATGCCTGCCTGCACTCCCACACACATACGTACCAGTCAATCTCCCAGTATGTGTGTAATCTCTGTATCTGTCGGTGATCACAGATGTGTATCTCTCTTGTACACATCTTGCACGTGTAGAGAGCGACAGATATACAGGTTTACATATGCCTGGCCTTCAGTTTCTCCGCTCCCACCTTATGGAATGCCATCCCTCAATCCCTCCGTCTCGTCTCTTCCCTTTCCTCTTTCAAGGCCGGTTTGAAGACTTTCCTCTTCGATCGTGCCTTTTGTTCCACCCCAAACTCTTTTACCTCCCCTTCGTGTTTCACCCCTTCCCAAACACTCCCCTCCCAACTCGGGCCACACGCCTCTTGTTTAGCGCCTTGGGACGTCCTCCCGACATGAAAGGCGCTATATATATATAAATGTAAATTGTTGTTGTTGTTGTTGTATCTGGGTATATGTAAACCTGTATATCTGTCGCTCTCTACACGTGCACGTGTGCATATTGCTCTGTGTCTTTGTCTCTCCTTGTTTATATCTGTCTGTATTTTCCTACATCTAGCAGTGTCAAACTCTCCACGTGTTTCTCTGTATCTATCTCTATGTGTATATATCTCTGTCAGTATGTATCTCTGTATCTCTCCCACTACCGCTTTGCTTCTGACTGAGTGTTTCTATTCATCTCTCTCTCTCTTCCCATCATTCTTTACATAGCAGTAAGTTGGAGCCAGGTTATTACTCAATTGATGGATCACCTTTCCCGTTTGGCCTTACTTACATTTCTGTGTGGTGACAGTATCTCTGTGTGCACATATGTCAATATATGCACCTAATTGTTTTTGTCTGTGTGTGTATGTGAAGATATGGATGTGCTGGCATGCACTCTGGTTTAGTAGCCTCGGTGTCTAGAGCAGACATTATGCGATACCCGGTCTGTGACAACCATTTTTAGTGTTGCGGAGAAAATAATTAGGCACTATTTAATTTCAAGTATTTCCTCTATGTGAATCTTTATCTCTCTCTCTCTCTCTCTCTCTCTCTCTGCCATTTTGTCTACATGCATACCTATTAAATCTCTCTATCAAACTGTGTTTGGCTGTTTATCTCGCTGTGTCTCTGACTTTCTCTCTGTTTTTATGAGAGTGTGTGTGTATATCTGCTCGTGTCTGTGTTTTACTCTCTCTCTTTGTCATGGTGTGTCCCAATCTATCTGTGATATGCATCTGTATGTATTTTTGTGTTTGTCTGTATAGCATTGCACTGTCATTAATTCTCGCTTCCTAAGCATTCCTTTATGTCTGTGTTGGAATGTAGCAGTTTTGTGTGTGACTCTGTAACAACACGTTTGTGTTTATCTGGCAGTTTAGACTGATTTAGACCAGATAACTATGTATTGTAGAAATATAACAAGTGTGTGTGACCATTGGATCAGATAACTATGTATTGTAGAAATATAACAAGTGTGTGTGACCATTGGATCAGATAACTTTGTAGTGTAGAAAGATAACAAGTGTGTGTGACCATTGGATAACGCTCCTAATATGGGCATGTTGGTTGGGCAATACTGTCTTAACTGATTGGGTCCTGTAGGACAAAGAAAGCAAACTGAGTATATATGTGTTGAATCCTCCGAGATTCAACGGTTCGAACTAACAAGTAACTATTCGAATCACAAGAGGAGTGCCTGTACTATAACTGGGATGTAGTACTGAATAAAAAGATCATAAAACTCTGTGATGACTGAAGATCGTTTCTTTGAGAAAACACCCATTTCTTCCGAATCCAACAATTTGGCGTAGTCGGCAGGATCACAGAAGGTAACAAGGACAGACATTGAACACGGATTGCCTAAGGTGAATCGGTAAAGGTGTATGGCTCGATTGATAAGGGCGGAACACGGTCTACCTCAGTTGAATCGGTAAAGGTGTACGACTTGGTTAACAAGGGCGGAACACGGGCTACCCCAGATAAAGTTAGGTAATCTTTGTTAAAATTCCTCGGCACGTGTGGAGCTGTTTGAACCTTCTCGTGATTCTTAAAGAAAGAACCGGATTTGCAGAAGACAAGAAAACAAAGTGCGGTCAGACGTAATCTCGACATAAGAAATATCTCTTTTGTTTGAGTTTGGATCCTTAGGAGACGTTATACAAGCGGGTTTTAGGTTTTAGAAAATTACCAAGTTTGAGAAGCCCATTCAGATCCTCGGGGTGTAATCCTCTATCGGCGTTGAAATTGCCTACGGCCTCAAGAAAAATTGGTGAAAATGGTATACCAAAAGAAAAGTGAAAAAACCACTTTACACAAAGGAGGGCAGGCACCTCCGGACGTGTCTGAAACCGAAATGTTGAGCGAACTAACACAAATCTTCCAGAAAAATATGAACTTACTTAACCTCCAGCAGACTTTGGAAAATAAATATATCATGGGAACGGGACAGTGGTCTTTACCCAACATACAAAAATTATGGGGAAAAACTACCCGCTCAAAGGGGAACGACCAGACAAGGTTGGCGATGCTTGTCATGAGTCAGCTACGACAACGGAGTGAAATTATGCGTAATACCCAGTACGATACAGATATGAAGAAAGCAAAGGAACAATTAAATGCAATGGCAGAACAATTGAGTAAAAAGCAAACTGAAGTCGAAAAGCTTAAAACTGAACTGTTTAAGCAAAAGGAGAAGGGTGTAAAAATATCAAGCGCTCCATCGGTACCGTACCAATCAATATATCCATCTTTAAATGTGTTACATGCATCTACTCCATCTTTACCTCCTGAGTATGCCAGTGATTATGAGTGTGATCCTTGGGACCCGTCGACTTGTCTACCGGACCCTTGGGGGGATGATAACCGTCCACCGCAATTGAGACCTATGGTCACCCGATATCGTGCCCGGCGCGAACAGGGACCAGCGGGTCCGCCGGCAGCACGACCCGAAGAAGGGGCGAACATCGGTCCGGTGGGTGGGGCTCAGGCATTCGGAGCTGTTTAGGTACCTTTCCATGAACACCAACCTGCCGATCCGGACAGAATCGACAAATGGTCAAAAGCATTGCCAGACCCAAAGAAAGGGTCATTGAAAACATGGGAAGAGCTTAACCGAATACGTACCATCTATCGGCTGCATCCTCAAGATGGTGTGCAAGTTTTGTCAGTAATGGCAACCGGTCGAAATGCCCAAGAATTGCAACAACAAGTTTATACCGCATTGGGCGAAGATGGAAATAATTTGAACGCTGGATGGGGAGCGATCAGACAATGGCTGAGAAATCAAGGTCCGGCCCGGGTGGACTGGAAGAAAATATCAGGCTGTACCCAAGAACCGACCGAAACGGTTGCTCAGTTTGATGAGCGCTTCAGGGCTGTGTGGATTGAACATTCGGGACTGGCTAACGACATGCAAAATGCAGACTTAGAGGCTAACGAGGAGGGTCCTTTGAAACCATCTTTCATGGCCGGACTCAAAGCGGAAATATCAAAATTGGTAAAATTAACGTTGCCCCTGTGGGAAGAACAAGGAGTAACGTTCGGTCAGTTGGTTGCACGCTGTATCCAAGTCGATAGGGACCAAGGGGTACAACTACGAGCATTTCAATGAGGAGAGAGAACTTCAGCGGGACAGTCATCCTTTGGACATAAACCTGGCAAATGCCGCAGATGTGGTAAAGAAGGTCACTGGGCTAAAACGTGCCATGTTCGAATGAATGGGAATGGCGGCAACTTTAAAGCGTTTTCAAATAAGCAAAATCAGGATGATGACTGTGATGAGATACATAAACCTCGATCAAATCGGGAGCGTTTTGAAAGTCTTTCCTCTCGAATGCAGCGAGCCCTGTTGAATGCCGCTGAAGAAATTAACAAATGCTGTAGGTCCTGCTTCTCGACAGGTGTCGACGGCTTGGGGAGATTCACCAAAGGGAGGACACGATTTGGTCCCGGGAGAACGAGTGTATATCAAGAAGATACATAAAACTCCGTTAGGTGCTAAGTGGGAAGGTCCCTACATGGTGTTGCTGACAACTCCTGCTGCAGTAAAAGTGGAAGGAAGGAAGGCTTGGATTCACGCGTCACATGTGAAACGCTCCACTGTTTAAGAACTTGTATTGTTTAAGCACTGTGTGTTTATAATTTTTTTAAAAAAAATTAGAATACTTTCATTTCTGTCAATATGCATAGGGATGGTAATGGTAACCACGTCCCAACAGGGAGAAGCCCACGCTATCGATAAGCACAATGTGGCAGTTAATACCTATTTGTTAATGACACTTAAAACCTCCATTGCCACAAATTGTACAAAATGTTGGGTTTGTAAGATTCCCCATAGTACAAAGGAAGATTTTCCAATAAGGGTTGTTCCTTTTAATGTCACAATGATGTTACAGTGGTTATTGTCTCAAAACAATATTGGTAATGTTACTGAATTGGAAATGGACACGAATGGGCCAGTTTTGCCCAAACAGCTGGAATCAGCTGGTTATTCCTCGACTCAGTTTTCGGGATGGTATCACCCCGAATATAAGGATACTTCACCAAGCCCTTCCCCCTTTATCTTAACAGTATTATGTTTGGATTGTTGTGACAGAGTCACAAAAGGGGGGATTGTGGGAATGTAGCAGTTTTGTGTGTGACTCTGTAACAACACGTTTGTGTGTATGTGGCAGTTTAGACTGATTTAGACCAGATCAGAAGTTTGTGACCAGGTAATCGTGTATTGTAGAAATATAGCAATTGTGTGTGACCATTGGATAACGCTCCTAATATGGGCATGTTGGTTGGGCAAGACTGTCTTAACTGATTGGGTCCTGTAGGACAAAGAAAGCGAACTGAGTATATATGTGTTGGCTGTCCTCCAAGATTCAACTGTTCGAACTAACAAGTAACTATTCCAATCACAAGAGGAGTGCCTGTACTGTAACTAGGGTGTGGTACTGCATAAAAGGATCATAAAACTCTGTGATGACTGAAGATCGTTTCTTTGAGAAAACTCCCATTTCTTCCGAATCCAACACAGCTAATGCAAGAATTTCAGTTTCGCTCACACATATACATTCAGTTTTCCTGCTCTCCTTCCCCCACATACCCTCCTCTTTTCCCCCTCTACCCTAACCCCTCTTCCATGACTATGACTGTGTATGTGTGTGTATCACTGTGTGTGCGTGTGTCTGTGACTGTCAGTGACGTTGTGAGAGTGTGTGAGACTATGTGAGTGGCACTGTGTGTGTATATGTGAGAGTGAGGTGTGTATGTCTCTCTGTAACTGTCTGTGACTGAGTGTGTGTGACAATGTGTGTTTGTCTGTGTATGTGTGTTTCTGTCTGTGTGTGTGTCTCTGTGTGTGCCTGTGTCACTGTGTGTGTGTGTATGTGTCACTATGTTTGTGTGTGTGTGTCTCTGTCTGTGTCTATGAGTGTGTCTGTGTATGTGTTACTATATGTGTGTGTCACTATGTGGGTGTGTGTGTGTGTATCTCACTGTGTTTTCGCTATATTTCACAGGTGGGAGGAGGAATACACAATAAGACTCTTAACTGCAGGACAGAATCACCACATTACAACAGGTGAGTCCCTAAACCTGACCCCTATCCTACACCCTAACCCTGACCCCTATACCCCCTGACCCTCAGCAGTAAGAGCTTTATGTCTGTTGTGAACATACAGAATGAAGTTTGTTAAAACTGAAGTTGAAATCTTATTTTGGTTCCTTTTAAATTGCAGCATCCCAAATTGTAACCAGATATTTATCCATTCAACAACAAGACTCGTAAGGGTATGTGTGAGAGGCTGTGTAAGTGTGTGAGGGAGTGTGTGTGTGTGTGTGTATGTCAGGGTGTGAGAGTTTGTGTGTGTGATGGTGAGGGTGTTGTGTCACTGTTGTCATTGTAGAAAGCTGAAGGCGCACGAAGAATTGGTGATGAAGGTTTGTCAACTCTAGGCTGAGCTCATCCTCTTCAAAGGGTTAATGAGCAACATGAGTGGGCAACACACCCACATACAAACCCACACACAGACTCACCCACACACACTCACCCACACACATACCCCAACTTGCCACTGGAATGTCCGGCATATTTGATTAACCGGCACGGGTCAGGTCCCGAGGGAGCCAGATAACAAAGCTTTTACTGCAATACTAATCTTCTTGTTTGATATAGCAGCTTTTCCCGTCTTCTAGATGTCTCAAAGCTTTATAGAATATACTGTAAAGTGAATTGACTGTATATTTCTAGGAGAGCAAAACACGGCAGTCAATTACACACAGCAGCTTCTCCTACAAAACAGTCGTGGATTGAAAATTACCAATTTAGTATTAGATTTTTTGAGGGATTATTATCAGGTATGTGGAGTAAAGAAACCTTCCCAACGAATCAAACCCAAGTCTCTCGCTTGTGAGGCGAGTGCTCCAAACCTTGAACTGCAGGCCTCCACAGGAAAATGCTCTAGTACCTCCATTGGAAAGAAATATGGCACTTTGCACCTTTAGTTAGTAACTGAAACTTAAAGTTTAAATCAAACAAAATCCACTCAGAACAGTGCTGATTCACCAAAACTGCCAGCAGCTGGGTTATCCCTCACGTAATTTATAATATTTTTTTCATTTAAATATATATTTAAAGTTCATGAAATCGGAATAGAAGTGCATACTCAAATTTACACTCTGCAATTGAATCAGAATTGTGTTAGCTTAAAAGTGGTGCAACGTGAAATTAATGTAATTCTATCAGGATGAAAATTTGTTGGAAAGCATTTTCCAAATTTGTTTATATAATATTATAAAGTTGTTCAAATTATATATTAGATCAATATGAAAAATTGTATTTGTTCACTATGGATGTGAGAGTATATTCTGTGAAGCGATTTGAGACGTTGTTAAGATGTGAAAAGCGTTAGATCAAATGCCAAGATTATTCTTATTATAGTAACAGGAATGTGTGCTTGCTTCTCTCAGCTTCAGACAGGAGTGAAGGACGTATGTGATTCTCTCTGTTGTGTTGCAGGTGAGGACGTTTGGAGAGGCATGTTTGATGGTCAGTCAGCCAGCACTGGAGCTCATCAGTTATTTGAAAGCGACCAATTTTTTGTACCCTGCCATCCGCTACCTCATCTGTATCCTTTTCACTTCCAAACTGGGTGCGATTCCCGCAAAGCGTTTCCATACTCCACACGTCTGATAATAATCCCTCAAGAAACAAACCCGCTGGAACACTGTGTAAGGTGGAATCCATCACTGTGGCTCAATGTCCCAGGTCCTTTCATTGACCTCTCGGCTTTCAGATGGTGAGAGAGGCTGTGGGAAAACACTCACACTCTGCAACGCTGTTCATTACTGTTCCAAGCAGGACTGGCTTATTCTCCATGTCGCAGATGGTGAGTTGCAGCCAATGTTTTTGGATTGGATTGGTGTAGTGGTCCAGAGGATGGCAGCAATGGGGAGAGGGTTTGGGCTGGTGGGCGCGAGAGCAGTCATTACTCTTGGTGTTTCAGGACATGATTGACAATGGGGGCATGTTGCTGTACATGGCCACCCACTGGTGCTATAAAGCTGTGTGTGTCTCTGTGTGTCTCTGGTGGCACTAACAACAATGTTAGAGGCAGAAGTTGACCTTGGCTCCATCGTTTTTCCAAGTTCATGAGATTTGCTGGCTGTATGTCTAAACTATAACTCTACACCAGCTAAAACCATCGATATGGATTCATGGGGGACTCATGAGATTGCTACTGTGTGTGTAGCTGAGCAACAGCCACAACAACTTTGATTTATACAGCGCCCTCTATGCTGGACGGCGTCTCAGAGCGATTCACAATAGTGGATCCCAGGATCGAGCCACGGGCAGGGGTATAAAGGTGACCAAAGGCGTGGTCAAAGAGAAAGGTCTTCAGCTGGGACCTGAAACTCAGAAAAGAGGGGGAAAGCGAAGTTAGTGAGGAAGGGAATTCCAGAGCCTCAAGGCAGTGTCTGAAGGCACGCCGCTGAGCGTGGAGCAGAGGATTCGGGGGGGGACATGGTGGAGGCCAGACACAGTGGAGTGAATTCAACGGGAGCTGGTTTGAGGAGAGAGGAGGTCAGAGAGGTAGGGGGTTGCAGAGGAGTGGAGGGTTTTGAAAACAAGGGTGAGGCTGAGTAATTCTCTTGTGTTTTTCCCAATGGACAGCTTACATATGGGAGAAAAGCCGTAATGAGCTGCTCCAGTCCTCCTACAATCCAGCTCGATTTGACACCAGCCCATTGAGGCCTCCGTCTGGCTCAAGAATTTCAAGATTACAAGCGAGCACTTCTTAAAGAAGGTAATAACAAAATAGTTGTTTTTGTCCAGTAGCCATGACACTATATGTCAGACCTCCAGCCCACAGTCCCTTGACTCCTATTAGGCCTGTTTCAGGACTCCGGATTGGTGGGACGACCTTCGTATCCATTCTTATCGTTTTACAACAATTTTTAAATTAACTTGGAATTAAAACTTCTCCACGATCGAACATCTCGTTGAAGCAACTGAAGCAACGTCTAATTCAAGTTTTGTCTGAACAGATAAAAACCCGGCAAAGGTACATCTGGAGCAAGCGGGAGGCAACGGAGGAGGGGAGGCCGCTAAGTGAACTGGTGGAACAGGTAACTGGTTGAGGGGTTTCAAACTGAATCCTCAGAACCGCATGGGGGGACAAGGTGGGGGGGGCTAGCAAAAGTTCTCCTTAGGTCTTCCCCCTCGCTCCCCCCACCCCATGCTCAAGTCCTGACCCCTGACCGTCCAGAGCCTTGGAACGTCCTACCAACATGAAAGGCGCTCTACAAATGTAATTTTCCTGTTGCTTGGCTCAGTCGCTTAAGCTCTGGCCGCTGAGGTCAACGCTGGGTATTCTGAGCTCATACCCTAGGCTGATGCTGGTGGGAGAGAGAGCCTTATTGGGGGAGGCTCTGTCCTTTGGTTGATATGTTAAACCTCGCTCCCTGTCAGAAGTTAAATGATCTCCCATGACGCTGTCGGTAAAGAGAAGGATGCTTCTCGCTCTCTCTCCCTTTGTCCTGAATGACAATTCTCTAAATAAATCACTCATTCACTTCGCAGCTGGTTGCTGCATTGGCTTATTTGAAAAGAAAAGTCCCCCTGATTACAGCAATTCCCTTGAACGCACTTTGAGATGCTCCCTCAGTCTCTCTCTCTCTCTGTCTCTCTGTCTCTCTCTCTCTCTCTCTCTCCCTCAGTCTCTCTTTCTCTCTCTCTCACTCTCTCTCTCTCCCTGTCTCTCTGTCT